>JASUUG010000095.1:600000-1121894 GCA_030449905.1 Luvunga scandens | reverse complement strand
GATAAAATCCATGCAAATAAATACTCAAAGTGGTACTAATAATAAATGAAAATTTTCATTAAAATTTCTTTTCATATTATAAAAGTTACATATGAGGTCTAAATTAAAATCAATTTTAAGAAAAAAAGAACACTGAGAACTTATTTTTGAAAGCCCACAGACATTTTATATGGATTTATATCCAAATCAGACAATTATTAATTCATATAGTATGTGGATGTACAATATGAATTTTTTTAAAAATTATTATCTTATAAATTTATCAAATTTTTTATTTAGCATGTTGATTCTAAGTCAAGACACAAAAAAATGTTATTTAATTGAGATTACCAATTTGTATAAAAGTTCTAATCCATATATATCACCCCACCGAGTTGGCTATCCTCAGAGATATCTAAACTATTTTTGTTAATTTTAAAACTATAATGAATATAAGCTAACCAATTATTTCCTTAAATATAAATAGTATCAAAATCATCAATTAAGTCCCTCAAAAGTTTCAAGGCTAATTTGTCGTTTAGAGATCGGTAGCGATATGTCCACCCCACTATTTATACACACTACCAATGTTACACCCAGAATAAAAATTTTCTTCATTGTTTGTATCTTCCTACATCCATTGTGTTTTTCATGTTGGAAAAGAAGCATTAACAAAAGGAGACTTCCACGGACCAAATTAAGCTTTTTAAAAACTTGGTTAATTTGGATCAAAATAAGCTATACAGAAAAAGAAAATTGACTAATTTAGTTACTCTGTTCCTAATAATGTATGGAGAAGAATTTGAAATACTAGAATTTGATTAATAAAGGAGAATTTCAGAACTCCAAGGAGGAAGATTTCAAAAAAACAGAAATCTGCAGCAAAATGGATGATGTGAAATTAACTGTAAGGAATAAGAGTGTTCTTTGTTGGTGGTATGTACTTGTGGAAATTGCAATGGAGAGAAGAATTGCAAATAATAATGGTAGAATTTTATTGTGCAAAGTAATGTTTTAACTTATATGTAGGAAGAAAATAATAGTAATAGATAAACTCCAGAAAAATAGTGTGTATTTTAGGACATTACAAATGTCCGCTTTTTCTTAAAGACGTTATTTCCCACCAATCAGCCGACGCTGTTACTGGATTAAGAAATACACCTCTGGATACAATGAAATACTTATTTGTTTGCATTGTATTGACGAAGGCAAACTAGAATACCCTAAATGTTTCAATCTTGCCAAGAAACAATATATTTTCCTACAGAAATCATATATTAGATTTTAATGCACATAAATAAGTGTTTTATAATGAAATTTGTTTTAGAAAGAGCTGAGAAAAAAGGTGTTGAACATTATTTTCATGTCTAAATGGCTTAAATATGGCCCCTTATTTATAAAACATACTTGTGCCATTCCATTTTGGTTGTCATCTTTCATGATGCCACTTCATTCATCCATCGATCGAGATTTACTTTTAATCAATGGTCCAAATTGAATCATCACCATTTCAAATGAAATGTCACTATGAAAAGGATATATCTTTAAATGAAAAGATACCTCTTCTATAAAGATACAATGTAAATGACATATCTTTACAATAAAACACCATTTATTTTGAAAATGTTCCAACATTCTTTGTATGGGCCATCACCTAGTAGAAGACATTATTGGCAAGAGGAAATGTAATCAACAGATTTCAATTTTCTTGTTGCTTCAAATGAAATAATTGATTTCACGTATGAAATAAATGCCATTGGTAGACACTGGTTTTTATGAAGCAACTACTGAACAATTGAAACAAAAATTTAGGATAAAACTGTAATAGCGGCAAGAAAAAAAAAAATAAAATGGAGGTGTTATTAAAAAAAAAAAAGTGGGGTGCGATTATTTGGAGCCGTTAAACCATACACTGAATAAACTCACTACCGAAATTTAAATTTTTTAATTTTTGCTCTATGAACCTACATATATACCCAATATAATCTTACTAAACAAAATTATTATCAAATCGAGTTTAAGTAAACCCACCATTTTGGTCTCATCTTGTTCATCATTTTTCTTCGTCTGTATTCTGTATTCTGCGTCATGAATGCCTTAAAGAGAGAGTAACGAGATTAGCCACTGTCAATTTGGTAGTTGCAGCTATAATGGTATTGAAAGTATTGTAAATCTATTGCAATACAAAGACTAGATAAGAATAGAGCACTAGTTATTAATCAAGCTAGGCTCCAAATTACATAGCCTGGGCAGATATGTTTATTGTTGGCATCACAGCAAAAGCGAAAGAAGAAATTCACACTAAATTCATCAGGCCCATTATACAAAACTAGTTATTGTCCAGAAGAACAAGAAAAACAAGTAGTCCTAACATAGTTAATAGATCCTAAATGATTGAAAAAGAATTCATTTTTTAACTTGATTTTAGTCGTTTATTGCTTTAGCCATTCTCATGATCCAAGAGCAGAAAAATCTGTAATTCATTTACATAGGATTAGTTCGTTTTCCCTTGAATTTTTTCCCTTAAATGTAATTGTTTTAATGGATATTTTGGTAATAAATTTTTTTATAAAACAATGGGTGTAAAGAGTATCTTGATCAGTTCAAATAGCCCCCTGCCTGATTGTTCAAAATTTTACTTATGCATTCTCTATCTGTATTTGATAAACACTTTCATGGTTTGTAAAAATATTTTCACCAATTAAACTCCTTTTAAAGTTTTTATTATCCTTTACGATGTTAAAATTTTAATGACACATTTTTCTAAAAAAATAAAATAAGACATCTGCATACAAATGTACAAATTATAATTTAGACACCTGACAAAATTTTAACTGATGACAATTGTCACATTTATTTTTCAATTTCAATTAACATCTTAACCCAAGAGAAAATTAGATAAAACGTTTATAAGAGATCTGCAAGGTTAAAAAAAGGGGTGACTCCTTTCACACTCATTTCTTAAAAAACCCATTATTAAAATTTAAAAATCTAGTTTTTACTCTACACACCCTCTATATTTCAAAAAATGACCTCAATTAAAGATATAAACTTCTCTTATTTTTTTCCTTTCTGCAAATTTTTTCTACATCGCAGCCACTCCTCACCACTTTTACTGTTGTTCTCACTTTTTTTTTTCATCTCAACAACATAATTAAGTTGTTCTCTTTTCAACCTTCACGAGACCGCGCATATTAATAATGAAAATGAGACTTAAATTTTAATAAACGTGATACAAACTAGAATACCTAAGATTATTATGATGATAATGTTCTAGGGTAAAAAAGTCTCTTTTCAAACTTCTATGTGCTGCTGTAACGCTGCCTCAGTACTTCTTAAAATATTTTGGGTAGCAAACTCATTTGCATCAGTTTTTATTTGATTTCTGCAAGGTTCATAGATGAGAAAGAAAATCTGATATCAGAAGCACCAATTTCTATTATATTGAATCTTGTTGTGTTCGTATCATGTGCATTCGTTTTGTTTATTATTACATGGTCAAATACTCATTTCAATCATGGAAAAAAAAAAACTTTAGGTCAAGAGCCCTAATATGGATTAGAAAACGAATTAGGGTTTAATGTTGGATGACTTCCTCAAGTGAGTGTAAAGGTATTATTATTTTATTTTTTTCCTCAACAGTATTTTCCTTTACGGATAATTTAGGAATATTATTTTTATTAAAATAATGGATGTAAAAGTTTTTGTGGTATTGTCAAATAACCTCTTGCCAAAAACAAAAAAAAACTACAAAAGACATAGAGGTCAATCTCTATATAATTATTCTCCGGGAAAGAACTCTAAAATAAGGATAATAACAAATTAGAGCTAATTGATTACTAATTTGAAAACTTTAAGCAAGGATGTGAAATTAGTTGATAAGTTTTGATAATTTGTTGAAACGATTGACAAATAAATTTCCATTGATTAATGATTACTTTATCAGAATCAGATGATTAAGAATTAAAGAATTAGGCAACTACATATGGCAATGCCAACATAAGCCAAGGTCAAAATTCAATAATTGATTAATTTGTATCACATTATTGATTACACAATGTAAATTTATAATTTCAACCTTTAAAATAGTCATGCTGTTTAGTAGGCTTAGGCTTATGAACATAATCTTCAGCCATAATCATTATTAATTTTTTAATTATTTTGCTAATAATGCGAAGTTATCTGCATGTGGAGTTAAAAACCTCTCACCATATATATGGTCCCATCTTCTGAATGTTATTTGTTAACAATTATGTAGAAGATGTATTAATTAATGGATTGAAACAATAAATAACTTCAATTTAAAACTAAAAACTTCAATTTTAAACTGTTATTGCGCACAAATTAAATGAAAATATTTATCGAGTCAAAGATAATATATCTTCAATTTTCTTTTAATTTACAAATTATTGTAGGCATTGAAAAATGTTTCCAAAAAATACCAAAATTTCCAAACTAAAATAATAATATTTTGAAAGAAAAGACTCTATTTTTGCGGAGATTATTGTAAAGATTTTGTTCGAGGGCTGGGCCAAGGATTCCCAGCTATCCAATCCAAAAGAATAGCTTATTGGGTGGAGTGATTTAATCCTACTTATAAACCCAAGTATCTCTCATTTATTAGCCAATATGGGACATAGTTCAAGAATCCCTCCTCGGATGAAACCACCTTTGGACCCGATCGTTTCACTCGACACACCTGAGTTATTCTACCACTACATTCAGGCTATTCAAGTCTAGCTCTAATACCAATTTTTGGGGGGCTTGGTCTAGGACTTTGAGGTATCTAATTTAAAAGACTAGCCTATATAGATAGAGTGATCAAATTCTACTTATAAACTCAAGTATCTCCCTTTTACTATCCAATATGGGACAAAACTCAATAGATTTTATTTTTCCACATTAAAGATAATTCTATGATAAAGTCCATGCAAATAAATACTCAAAGTGTTATTAATAATAAATGACAATACTCATTAAAATTTCTTTTTCACATTATAAAAAGTTTCATATGAGGCCTAAATCAAAATCAATTTCAGGAAGAAACAAGCAACATTGAGAATGTACATTTTGAAGCCACATAGACATTTTATATTAATTCATATAGTATATGGGTCGTTATTGGAAAATATGAATTTAAAAAAAAAATTAGCACGTTGATTCTAACGTCATGCTTTTTTTTTTATCTGAAACCTGAATAGATTTGAATTAGTCTGAGTTCTGAATAAAACAGAATGTCTAAATATGAATGATATGTTTATTTTTTTGTTTAAATTGCTAAAACCAAATATTAAGTTGTTTTTTTTTTAACTTAAAAAATCTTAAAATTAATATTTTTACATTTGTGTCCTTTCAAATTATTAATGTTAAATAAAAAATGAATATCTCAAAGAACTTAAATAGGATGATATATTATCATAATGTAAATCATATTTAATTAAATACAGCCCTTTATACTCGAAATTAGTATATGTTAATCAATTTTATTATAGTTCATGATGTTTATATATGAAAAATGTTCATAAAAAATTATGAAGATAAGTAATGCTAATTTGAAGAAAACAAAAGATAAAAATAATAATAGTCTACCATTATATTATCACAAGTTATACAAATGGGTAATAATTCTAATTATTAATTTTTATTTAGGTAAGGATGAAAACTAATTAATTAGGTAGGGATATTTTGGAGAATATCTTTTAATGATATCATTTGGACTTTTTAGATTAAGTAAAAAACTAAAAAAAATTAACTTAATAACTTAATGACTTAGTGGCTTAAAATTTTTATTAAGTTGAAAAAACAAATGGACTTAATGACTTAACTAATTGAAATTAGGTCAATTAAGTCATTAAGTTAAAAAAACAAATAGCCACTAAGTCCGGACATAAAAACTATTATCTAATTGAGATTACCAATTTATTAAGGTTCTAATCTATATGTTTCACCCGACCAACTTGGCTATCCCTCAAAGATATCTATACTATTTTGGTTAATTTTAAACTGTAATGAAAATAAGCTTAACCAATTATTTAGTTTAACCAATTATTTTTCTTAAATATAAAATGATGTCAAAATCATCAATTAAGTAATTTTCAAGGTTAATTTGTCTTTTAGAGATTGCTAGAGAAATGTCCACCCACTATTTGCATAATACCAATGTTACACCCAAAATAATAGTTTCTGAAAGAACAACTATTATTCAATTCATTAAATATATATGTAGAGATTAGAGTTTCATAACACTTATTTACTCGTACTGATATTTGAACATTAAGAATACACTACCAAGATAGAAATGAAGTTACTCTTTATGCTACAGTATCACTATAGCACACAAAACGATAGCATTGTTCATGCTAGCTGCAAGAATTAGCTAACTAAGCTGACATGGATAAACTAACTTAATCAATGTTAACAGATTGACGCGCAATAATTTTTATTTATTTATTTCCATTTTATGAAAATATGGTACACATAGATACAAAGAAAATCTCTTATATATCTTAAGAGATCTTCTCACACTTATAAAATTTATAAGTAATAATATACCGATTTATTATTTAATTAGATATAATAAAAAAGATTGACACTGCAATTACCAATGTGGTTGGAATTCCTACCATAAATGTGGACAACAAGAAGATCAAGATTGTCATTTGCAATGTCATCATCAACAGTTTTTGAGTTAATAAATAACTACCATAACAAGCCCCTGAGACCAATTATTATTACTTGAAAAATTCATATTAGAAAATTTAATCATATATAAACATATTAAAATAAGAATTACAAATGATTTTAAACTAAAATTGATTGGCCACTTGCGAAGATAGTTTCCATATTCTTAAAACCAAAAAGATCTCTACCTTCGGAATCAAAACTCAAAAAGTAATCATGCTGCTTTTGCGAATCTTTGCTAGTTTTTGTTTTGGTATAATATACCAAGATAGTGTGTGTAGAGCTGACAAACTTTGACAGGATCTGATTACCTGACTTGAACACAATATGAACAAATGGATACGGTCATCAAATTTGATACAATTATTAAATGGGTCGAGTCCAAGTCAATACAAATTTTTTTTGTGTCTAGTTAGGATTAAAATTCTTAACCCATTTATCTGATTAATGACATGATTATATTTTATTATTTTAAATAAATTTGTTGCTTCTGGTCATTAATACTCAAATATTGAACATGATTCTCTCCTTTTATTCTTTCTGAAAGGATAAAAATAGACAATGTTTCATTTATAAAATTTTATATAGATTTACAACTTCAATACTGTAAATGTATAAAACATTGGTAGATTTGTATTTTTTATAATATGTGTGTGTGTGTGTGTATAAATATATATATATATATATATAGAACTTCAATAGTATAAATGTGTAATATTTTGTAGATATATATCTTTTATTTTATATATATAGATAAAACAGTGTGTAAGTGTTTGATGTAAATTTTGTAAAATATATAAATATTAAATGGGTTAATGGGTGCAAGTTTATTTTTTATATTGAGCTAGGATCTCAATATTTTTACATGGTTATTAAATGTGTTGTGTTTGGATCAGCCTAAATTAATTTTACATGATATGAAGGAGACATGACACGAACACAACTCGGTGATCTGTTTTGCCATCTTTAAGTGTGTGTATACATATAGAATGAAGTAGCCGACAATAGTGCCAAGGTGGTGATTGGAGCGTAGTTAATTAATTGCAAGAAGATTTAACAGCAATAACAGAGTATTTTCTTTCAAGACATTATTCCATTTTGGAAATGTAGTTCACAACATGTAGTATCGCTTTCTGAAACATATTTATTAACTCACACGCATCTTATGGACACAAAAAATTTGTAATTAATTAAAGGATAATAGAAGGTAAAATATAGCGTCTGACTCCATATAAATATATATTATAGTTATATAAACATATGAGTTCAAGTCGATGACGGATCAACGGCCGACGTTTAATTGTAGATTAGCCGTAGAAAACTGATTAAAGACTACAGTGGTCCAACGGCTCAAGATCGCACAAATCATCATTCAAGATCAGCATCAAAATCATCAAGGTTTCAATCATAAATTAAGATTCTACTTAATTCTTTCATTCAGATTTAATATCCTTTTATATTAATTATTAAGCAAATAGTCAAATAAAACCTCTTTCAATATCGCTTCACTCGCATTAGGTGTTGTAATCCAAAGTCAATATCATAATATTTTATGTTACCAAGTTTCGTATTTGTCACATTGCGGTTACCAAAATACAATCAAACCTCAATAATTTATGAAGATATTGTTTATTTTAGAAAATATGATCGAATTTATATTATTAATTTTATTTTGATTCTGTATTTATTATATTTTATTTCAATGTTAGATAATTATCTTACATTAGTGGTAATAAGATCATTGTAGAAATTTTATTTTTCGGTGTTAAAGATAGTTCTACGATAGATCCATCTCATGCAAATAACAGTCAAAGCAATAGTAACAATAAATGATTTCTTGTTGCAAATGACAATATCAACTAAAATTTTCTTTTGCATTACAAAAAATTAAATATGAGGTCTAAGTCAAAATCAAGTTTAGGAAGAAACAAATAAATTGAGAACCCGTTTGGGATTTCTTTTGAAAGGTTCAATAATTATTTTAAAAAGTTAAAACTTAATTTTGGTATTTCGTAAAATTTTTTAGAAATTACTTTTGGCAAAATCAGTCCATTCTACAACACATTTTGGAAAATATGGAAGGAGCAATTTCTCAAAATTTGATTTTGAGAATTAATTTTGTACTTAATACAATTTCATAAATATCCTCATGTATATCATAACAATTCAAAATTATCCTTATTAATTAGAAAATAAAATCATTAAATTTTAGAAGATTATTATTATTATTGCCAATATATTGAAATAACAAAATAAAAATAAAATTAATAATATTAAATATTTATTTTAGTTATCAATTATTATATACACAATAAAAAAATTTATGCACATGTTTATAAATGTGTAAATAAATTTTATTCAACATTATATGTAATTTAGTCATTTACTTTCTTACAACAGTTTAATAGTAACATTTTCCAAACACATACAACAGTTTTTAGAACTCATGACACTTTTAAAAATAAATTTTACCAAGCATTTAATTGATTTTCTTCAGAGCTAATTATCACTATAGTACAGCTAATATCAATCATTTTAAAAGCTACAACGTTACAAACTTGGGTTGAAAACATATTTTATGAAAGTCATATATGTTCGAGAATTTGAAGAATAAAACACAAATTTTGTTAGAGAAAGCTCAAAAACATTACAAAAACAATTCACACACTCTCACAAATCACTTTTAGAAGCTATATTTTGCTTCTATTGCTTTCCTCTTCTTACACTTGACGCACACAACACAAATGGCATAGGCATTTATAGTGAATGAAACACAAACATAATCATAACAATACACATCACCTAACATGTTCCACCAAGCTTTCATCATAGCACAAAAATATTCCACTCACCTAACATGCTCTAAAGGAATCATTTAATGGCACCCAAAGTGTAAAGCTAATCTTTACTCAATTAGATGCTTCATGGACATAGCATTGTAGGACCATGATGATGGAGCATAATGATGAAAGGTCATGTACAACTCAACACCCCATTCCACTTAATGAGTTATTTGTGTAAAACAAGTTTATTATTTTCAACACTCCCCCTTAAACTTGTTTTGCGACACCAAGTATATTTCTGAATATGATAAAATCTTCTAGCTTGAGTGATTTGGTGGAGATATCAGCTACTTGATCTTGTGACATCACATAATCAACTTGTACATCATTTCTTGTGATGCACTCTCTTATGTAATGCTAGCGATTGTCGATATGTTTGCTTTCATCATAGAAGACTAGATTCTTCGATAGAGCAATTGTTGACTTATTATCCACATAAATCTTTGTTGACTTTAGTTGTGGTTAACCAAACTCCTTCAAAAAATTCCGTAGCCAAATTACATGGCAGACACATGATGTGGCAACTATATACTGTGCTTCACAGGTGGAAAGTGTGCTAATTGATTGCTTGTACGACATCGATGTTAAAGTTTTTCCCCTATAAAAAACATAAATCCTATGGTGCTCTTTTGATCATCTATATCTTCACCTTAATCACTATCATTATATCCAACAAGCTTGTAGTCATTAAAAACTAAATATAACAATCGAAAATCAATTGTACCTTTGATATAACGAAGGATTCTTTTTGCACCCTTAAAATGAGCGGTTTTTGGATTCTCCATGTATTGGCTCACAAGTCTAACAACATAAAGGATGTTAGGTGTCTTACATATCAAGTAATGCAAACTTCCAATAAGGTTTTTGAAAAAAGTTGGATCTACTTCTTGTCCTTCGTCGTACTTGGATAGCTTGACTCTACACTCCACTAATGTGCTTATTGGATTGCAATTGTTCATCTTGATCTTCTTGGGTATCTCCTTTGCATAACTTTCTTCAGAAATGAAAACGCCATCTTCTTATTACTTGACTTCAATGCCTAAGTAGATGCCATCAACCATATATCTGTCATATCAAATTCTTTCACCCTCTTGAACTCTCAAAAAAAGCTTGGATTACTTCTCGTAAAGATAAGATCATCCACATACAAGCACACAATTAGAATATCTCCATCTTTGACTTTGACATAAAAATTGTGCTCATAGGGACATTTGGTGAGTCCATTTTCTTTGAAGTACTTGTCAATTTTGTTGTTCCAAGCTTTTAGAGCTTGCTTTAATCCATAAAGTGTCTTTTTCAATTTCAGAACTTTGTCTTCATGCCCTTTCACTTTATAGCCCAATGGCTATTTAATGTACATTTCTTCTTCAATAACTCCATTTAGGAAAGCAGGCTTTATATCCAACTGATGAATCTTCCATTTGTCTTGAGTAGCCAAAAAACTAATAAGTCTGATAGTTTCAAGTTGGGTTATAGGAGCAAATACCTCTTCGTAGTCTATGCTAGCTTTTTTACTATAACCTTTTACAAGTAGCCTTGCCTTGTGCCTTTCAATTTCTCTTTTCGCATTTCTCTTCGTTTTGTATACCCAGTTTACATCGATTGCCTTGTGACCTTTGGGAAGCGTAACAAGTTCCTAAGTGTCATTCTTCTCAATTGGCTTGATTTCTTCATCCATCACTCTTATCCATTTTTCATCTTGTACAACTATTCCAAAGTAGACCGGCTTACAATCATCGAAAAGATAAGAAAAGGTCAGATTATCAAGTCTCTCAGTTACCTTGTAGAGATCTTGAATATTCCTCATTTTTTCTTTGATTCTTTTATTTAAGAAAGATGGCGGTGAATCTCCTCGTGTGGTTGATGCTAGTGAGATAGGTGGAGTAACTGGCCTTTATTGTTCTTCTACTTGTTTTATCTGTGTGATTATCTTCTTCAATAAAATATGTTGAAATCATCTACACCAAAGCTAATTATCTTCTTCAATAAAAGAAGTTGAAATCATCTACACCGAGTTAAAATCCTATTCTCCTTCCTCATAAAAAAATTACATCTCAAATTATTCACAATCTTTCCATTATTTGGATAATACAAAGATGTATCCTTTGAAATTGTTATCATAGTTAATGAAGATGAACTTCTCACTTTTGTCATCCGACTTGACTCTTCTCTCGTCTAGTACATGTACAAGGGCAATGCTTCCAAAAACTCTTAGATGGGCGATGCCGGGCTTTCTTCCACTCCATGCTTCCTGTAATGTCTTGCCTTTCACACTTTTTATTGGAAATTGGTTGGATAGATAGATTGTAATGCAACAATTTTAGCTCAAAATTCTTTAGATAATCTCTTACTCTTGAGCATGCTTCTTGTTATGTTGAGAATGGTTCTGTTCTTCCTTTCTGCAATACCATTTGTTATGTTGAGAATGGTTCTGTTCTTCCTTTCTGCAATACCATTTTATTGAGGAGATCTTGGAATCGTTAAAGGGCGCCAAATTCTATTTGCTTAAAAAAACTCTACAAACTTTTTATAAGTGAACTCTTCACCTCGATTAGAACTCATAGCTTTAATTTGGAGTCCACTTTCTTTCTCCACTGCAGCTTTAAAACTTGTTGAAGGCTTTAAAAACTTCAGACTTCTACTTAAAAAATACACCTAAATTTTTCTTGAAAAATCATCAATAAAGAGAAGGAAATAGTTATTTTTACTAATGGAGCTTGGCTTGAATGGACCACACATGTTAATATGAATAAGCTTAAGTGGCTTTTGAGCTCTGAGTTTGACTCCATTGAAAATCTCTTTCTGAACTGCTCACTAATTAAACATCCTTCACAAAGTTGATTGGGATGATTGATTGTAGGTAAGCCTCTCACAATGTTCTTTTTTTATAGTAGCTCTAGTCCACCAAAGTTGAGATGCTCAAATTGAAAATGCCAAATCCAAGTTGGATTTTTGTGATAAGCCTTGAGACACTTTGCAACATCATTTTGAATATTTAAAGGAAATATTCTATTCTTCGACATTCTCACCCTTGTAATTAGATTTTCTTTGTTATCTTTTAAAAAAAATTATAATCTTTTAAGTGAATATCATAGCCTTTTTCCAAGAGTTCACCTAAATAGAGCATGTTGTTTTTCATGCTAGGTATATAACAAATATTTGAAATTAATTGGTGGCTACCATCTTTTGCACAAAAAAAGAATGTTACTTCTACCGTTCACTAGTATTTTTGAATCATATCCAAAAACAACATTGTCATTCATAGATTCATTTAGTTTCATGAACATACTTCTATTTCTGCTCATGTATTACTGGCAACTGTGTCAAGATACCATGTATTTTCTTGAACTTCATTTGTGTCATTATGTGCTAGTAAAAGTGTACTATCTTCACCATTCTTCTCTTCAATATATTTCACGCTCTCATCAATTCTAGTACTTGGAGCTCACCATTATAAAGCATAATGCCCAAACTTTTGATAATTATAACACTGTACTTGGGATTTGTTGTACCTTAATCGTGGATTGCCTCTGCCTCATCCTCTAGTTGAGCTTTCTCCTTTTTCATAATTAGAGTTGATAAAATTTCAACCTCGTCCATGACCATGACCCTACCTTGTCCTTGACCTCTACCTCGAACATAATGTTTTTTCTCGTTGTCGAAGCTTTCTTGTCTCTTCTTTCAATTAACTTCTATCTTGAGAATTTTTCGTTAATTCCTTACTTCTTTTTCAGTTTTTCTGCATAGGCTTTCAACCATTCTTGAAGTTGCTCGATCATTGTAGCGTCTAAATAATTTATTTCCGCAATTGTCACAACAATATAGTCAAACTTCGAGTCTACTAATTGAAATGTCTTTTCAATGATCCTTACCTCTTTTAACTCCTCACCATTGCTTTTTAATTCATTGAAAATAGTCACAACTCGAGTAAAATAGTTAAAAATTGACTCGGATGCCATCATGTGTAAAGGCTCAAATTCTCCTTGTAATGTTGTTATAGTGCATTTCATGCATTAGTTTTGCATTGTTTACTCCCTTTATTATCAATGTTTTACATTTAATAGTTATGATTCACTTGTGTTTTCTTTTTGTAGGTGCAATTCTATTAATTGGTGCTAAATTGAGCTACAAGATGATGTTTGAGGATGAATTGACTTCCTGGAGAAATTCTCAATTTCAGAAGAAGTTTGTTGATTAGGCGTGGGCGCGTGCTGTGAACTGTGGACTGGAAGTTTTTATTTTAACGTGTTTTATCTTTTTATTACTCTTGTAATTTTAGATAATATTTTAGATATTAGTATCTTTATCCTTTTTAAGAAAACTATAAAAAGGGGAGAAAAAGAAGGATTAGGGGATTTTTGGATAATCAATTTTTTAATTTTTTTTAGGGTTTTCTCTTTTCTCCTTGAGGAACTAAACTCAATTTTTCTGGTTGAAGGTTAATGAAGCTTTGATTCACAATACTGTGAGATCTTTCTTGTGCTTTTAATTGTTTTATTACTTTTTGAGTATTTGTTTATTCTTTGAATTATTGTCATGATTATGTTTGTTAATTACATAATTGGTCATTATTTAATTATCAATTTAATCTACTGCCAATTGAAAGATTCATCGTATGAAGATTTTGATGCTTGTGGCAAATAACATAGTAGTGCGTTGTGTTATGACAATAAACAATCTAATTTAAATGAACCATCGTATACGTTTGTTAATTAGGATTTAGGTTTTTCTAAATTTCAGGCTGTCAATTGATTAAATCTTATGATTGTATCTAGGGTTGTCTATTGATTAGGGAAATAACCAACGGTCGTACCTTGGTTATCGACTAATTAAGGAGAGATTGGCTATTAGAGTGTCTTAGTAGCTATAACTGGTCTATTCATAAGCGGTAATGATTTATAGTTCTATCGATTATCAGTAGTCGATTCAAAACTGAGTTAATTCCTTCAATCAGAGTTTTCCTATTTTGAATTACACTTTTAATTTGCATTCTTATTAATTTAAATTGATTTTCATTATTATCAACAATCCCCCAATTTTACATTTTCATTTTAAAAAGGATTTAATAATTACCAGTCTCTGTGGACAAGACCCTGCTCAATCACTATACACAATCGTGTTTAGAGTAGGTTTTTATATTTGCCAGCTTCGAAACCAATAAATTTTGGCGCCGTTGCCGGGGATTGGTGTCATTTATTTAATCCTTTTTACGTTTTACTTGGTTTATGGTTCATTCTTCTCGTACAAGTACACTTTTGTTTGATCCTGAAATTGAGAAGACTGCTCATCGGCTTAGACAGCAGGCTAAGCGAGATAAGCAACAATCCTCGTCGCCTTTGCTTTCTAAAATAGATATAGTGTTTGATTTGGTTGAATCATCTAGCGATTCAGAAGAACAAGTTATGGATAGAACTGCGCCTACAAAAAGAACTCTTAGAGAGTTAGCTGAACTAAATTTGAATCAGCAACCACTCTACATTCAATATGCGGACCTGGAGGTAAATTTTGAATTAAAATCTGGTCTTATTCATTTATTACCCAAGTTTCACGGTTTTGTAGGTAAAGATCCTCATAAGCATCTCAAGGAGTTTCATGTTGTGTGTTCAATCATAAGGCCTCAAGGTGTAACTGAAGAGTAGATTAAACTGTGAGCTTTGCCTTTCTCTTTAGATGGGTTAGCTAAAGATTGGTTATACGACTTGCCTCCTGGATCTATTACAATGTGGAATGGTATGAAGAAACAGTTCCTCAAGAAGTACTTTCTTACTTCAAGAGCTGCCAATATCAGAAAAGACATTTGTGGAATCAGACAACTTCCTAGAGAGACTTTGTATGAGTACTGGGAACGATTCAAATAATTATGTGGCAGTTGTCCTCAGCATTAGATTTCTGATCAACTTCTTATTTAATACTTTTACAAAGGACTTTCATTGATGGATAGGAGTATGATAGATGTTGCTAGTGGAGCTGCGTTACTGAACAAGTCCCCTACTCAAGTAAGTGAGTTTATCTCAAACATGGCTACCAATGCGCAACAATTTGGCAATAGACAAGATCTCACTTCAAGGAAAGTGAATGAGGTAAGTACTTCTTCTATTGATCAACGTTTAGATAAACTTGGCTCTCTTGTGGAAAAGTTTATTGTAGGTAATGTGCAACAGGTGAAGACATGTGCCATTTATTCCAATATAGGTCACTCAATTGATTTGTGTCCTACACTTCAAGAATAACCCTTTGAACAAGCTAATGCAGTTGGAGGATTTCTAGGCATGCCTCAGAGGAGATATGATCCTTATGCATAAACATATAACCCATGATGGAAGGATCATCCCAACTTCAGCTATGGAGTTAGGCCTTCGAGATTCCCACAACAATACCCACCAAGACAACAAATTCAACCTGTTCCTCCACAGTCAAACTCCAAGTTAGGTATGTCTATTGAAGAAATTGTTAAATCACTTGCAATTAACATTCAACAATTTCAGCAGGCAACTACAACAAGCATTTAAAATTTAGAGAACCAAGTGAGCCAACTGGCGACTACAGTAAGCTGCTTAGAGTCTCAAGTATCAGGGAGATTGCCTTCACAACCGAAGGTGAATCCAAAGCAAAACGCCAGTGCTATCATCCTCAGAAGTGGGAAGGAGTTGCAAGAGCCTAGCAAGAAAGTGACAAAGCATTTAAAAGATGACTTTGAGAATGAGGAATTGATGCCTTAATCTCAAGATGCGCAACCCAGTAAAGCGAAACCCTTACCTGTGGTGATACCTCCTCGTTTTCCAAGTCGGTTTGCAAAATCCAAGAAAGAAGAATAAGAGAGAGACATCCTTGAGACATTTCGCAAGGTTGAGGTAAATATTCCTTTATTAGATGCTATAAAACAAATACCTCGCTATGCTAAATTCCTTAAGGAACTTTGCACTTCCAAGAGGAAGTTGAGAGGAGATGAAAGAGTTCACATGGGGGAGAATGTTTCCACCGTTCTCCAAAAGAAACTACCTCATAAGTGCAAGGATCCACGTATGTTTATTATCCTTTGCAAAATTGGTAATGTTAGAGTTGATAAGGCTATGTTAGATCTAGGAGCTTCTATTAATGTCATGCCTCGTTCTATTTATTCATCTTTGAATGTTGGTCCATTAAAAGAAACTGGCGTGATAATAAAACTAACTAATAGGTCTAATGTATATCCTGATGGGGTATTAAAAAATGTCTTAGTACAAGTTAATGAGTTGGTTTTTCCTGCTGATTTTTATGTACTTGATATGGAAGAGGATAACTCCTCTAATTCTATTCCAATTTTGGTAGGAAGGCCATTTCTTAAGACTGCTAGGACTAAAATGGATGTACATAAAGGAACTCTTACTATGGAGTTTGATGGAGAGGTTTTAGAGTTAAATATGAATTATGCCATGAAATATCCTAGGGATGAACATTCAGTATTTTCTGTGGATGTTATTAATCCTTTGGTGCAGGAAGTTTTTGATTTGGATGTTGAAGATTTATTGGTATATGCTTTAAACAACAGCTTGGGCCTCAAAGGATTGCAAAAAGATGAAAGAGAGTTTGTTTTAAATTCTACATTATGAGAGATAATCTTTGAATTAAATTCTTTGAGAACTTTAACTCCTAATGTGTCTTATATTGAATGCCTACCTCTCATGCAAAACTTCTTCCATCTATTTTGCAGGCACCAAAAACAGAGCTTAAACCATTGCCGAGTCATCTAAAGTACCTATTTTTAGAAGATGGTGAGACACTTCCGGTGATCATCTCTTAAAAGCTTAGTGCTTTAGAAGAGGAAAAGCTTATGAGAGTGCTGAAAGATTACAAAAAGGCTATTGGATGGACAATTACTGATATCAAAGGGATAAGCCCATCCACATGCATGCATAGAATACTATTGGAGGAAGAAGCCAAACCTTCGATACAAGCTCAATGTCGTTTGAATCCACTTATGATGGAAGTAATGAAGAAAGAAGTTTTTAAACTTCTTAATGTAGGTATAATTTATCCAATTTCGAATAGCAAATTGGTAAGTCCGGTACAAGTGGTGCCAAAGAAAACTGGTATAACAGTTGTTGAGAGTCCCAATGGTAAGTTATTATCCACCCGAGTTCAAAATGAGTGGAGGGTTTGTATTGATTTTAAAAAGCTTAATTCACTCACTAGGAAGGATCGTTTTCCCATTCTTTTTATTAATCAGATGCTTGAAAGGTTGGCAGGAAAATCTCACTTTTGTTGTCTTGATGGTTATTCAGGTTTTCATCAGATATCAGTTACGCCTGAAGATCAGGAGAAGACTACCTTCACATGCCCTTTTGGAACCTTTGCATACCGACGTATGCCATTTGGTCTTTGTAACGCCCCCGCCACTTTTCAGAGGTGTATGGTCAGTATTTTTCAGACTATGTAGAGAATATCATAGAGGTATTTATGGACGATTTTATAGTTTACGTTGATTCTTTTGATGATTGTCTATATAATCTAAAAAAAGTGCTTGAAAGATGCATTGAAACAAATCTTGTTCTGAATTATAAAAAAGGTCATTTTATGGTAGATCAGGGTATTATTTTGGGTTATGTAGTCTGCAAAAAGAATTGAGGTAGATAAAGCTAAGATAGATGTTATTAAATCTTTACCTTATCCCATATGTGTCCTAGAAGTTCATTTTTTTCTTGGTCTCGCAGGTTTTTATCGATGCTTTATAAAGGATTTTTCGAGGATAGCTGTTGTGCAAATTTTATTGAACTCACAAGTGCACGAATCTATTGTAGAATAGATCAATGGTGATGAGTGTCGATCCCACGAGGAGGTGGATTTTAATTGCTTGTATAATTAATTTTCTTAGTGGGTGATTGGATTTATAATGAAAATGATGTAGGCAATGTTTTAATTTAAATTAAAGCTGTTGGAATAAACTATTAAAATGAAATGCTTGGATCTCTGGATCTGTACTCAACATGCACCATCGGCTTAATATTCATTATTAATACCAATTAAATCATGAAGGGGGAACTTCCACTCATCATGAACCACACTCTAATAGATATCGTGCTAAGGGCTTCCCGTGCCAAATAGTAATAACCTTGCCTAGGAAGGCGGTTATTCCAGCCGATATCCAGACAAGATTATTACTATCTGTCTACGAAAAGTCAAAACAACCACATAAATTAAAGGGGAAGGAAAAGTAAATTTACCAAATTAAGCCCATGGAGCATGTTGAGACTTCACCTTCAACCCAAGCTTGAAAGGAAATTAGCCACTCATATTTGAACTAGGGGTAAAATGGGAATTTTATTAAAATACGTAGAAAATACAAGATGGAGATGGAATTAGAGAAAATAGAGTCCAAAAATGGATTCAGGGGTTTCAAATTAGGGGGGGGGGAGCCCCTTTTTTATAGATCCACTGAGTAAATCATGGCCACCGGATTAAAACAATTTAGACGCTCAGGATTGCGCCACGTGGCAAGTTTCTATTGGATGGAACACATCATCAGGGCTCTCATTCTGTGTATATGCATGTACCGTACACACATTTTTTTCCGTCAACTAACATTCTGCCACGTCACCGGTCAACATTTTTGGTCCAATAAGCTCGTGACACGTCATCAGTCAATGCCACATCATCAGTCAATGCCACATAAGCGGTCAATGCCACATAAGCGGTCAATGCCACATCATTCGTCCAATCAAATGCCGCCACGTCATCGTATAGTGCCACGCATCGCATGCCATGTCGGCCTCTGATGCAATTGAAGCAGTCTGCCGTGAATAAAGTTAATGTCGTAGATCATCAGTATATATCAACCGTCTCAGTATGTGTGAACGATCTGATATATGTGAACAATACCATTTTTTTTTTATGCTTCTCCTAAGGTTTTCGACTGTCCTGAGTTCAAAAGTGCTGTCCGTTTTTCCATCTGATCTCTCGTTTATTGTGAAATGACCATGATGTCCCCTAAAATACATAAAATACTTAATTAAAATAAAACATACATAATTAAATTACAAGGGACTTAAAGACATAAAAATAGAGATGTTAGTAAGACTTGCAGTGTAAAATAATGATTTTCTCCATTATAAATACACACTTTCTAGTACTCAACACACCCCCCAACCAGCTTGTTGCTACTCCCTAGCAATTTGAGCGAAAACAAAACTGAAACAATTTTTTTTTTTTTTTATGCTGTGGTATTTATTCAATCAGACTAATGATAACAATGAAATAAAAGTATAAGCATTATCTACAGTCTAAAGAAATATCATTCCCATATCAACTCTCCACATGAATCAGTTTAGAAAACTTTGTCACAACTTCAGTAATCGAGTCACTTTCAAGAATGACATATCAAACCCCAAAATCTCACCGGTAGTAGTGATACTCTCACAAAGAAATTAAACCCAAAAATAATCACTCCAGTGAATGGTAAATTGAGTGAAAATAATAAAGAAATAATATCACACACTCTCACCAAGGTGACAAAAATATGCCCTCAACTTAGAAATAGTACGATTTTAATTTAAAAATGCTAATCAAACCAATACATTTATCACCTTTTTTTTTTTTTTAGTATGCATTACCACATCTTTTCAACCCATATAACTAGTTTTTATTTCAGACTATAGTTCCCTAAAATCAAGAAGGTCTTTTATTAGGACGTAACGTAGGCTAGGGACGTGGCTAACAAAGAAAGGATAAT
Organism: Luvunga scandens; assembly: GCA_030449905.1. Lineage (NCBI taxonomy): Eukaryota > Viridiplantae > Streptophyta > Magnoliopsida > Sapindales > Rutaceae > Luvunga > Luvunga scandens. Next base: position 1,101,686 of record JASUUG010000095.1, on the reverse strand, counting down.
AGGAAAAACAAAATATATGTTTGAAAAATAGAGAACTTTCGAGATTGTAAGGTGTTTTTCACTTGATTTTTTTTCTTTATTTATTTATTCATAAACATTTTTTTTTCTTTTTTTTTTATAGCACCTTTTTTTTTTATTAAAAATGATCTCTATTTTCAAACATAAATGGGTGGTGAGAAATACAAAATATAAGGTGATACTCCACATTGGAGTGGGACAAGATAATAGGTTGCCAAAGAAAAAGTCTTTATTTTTATTTTATTATTATTATTTTTTTTTTAAGGCTCAAAGGGGTTAACTATGGATACATATTAATAGGGTTGGCTAGAAAGGCTCAAACGGACCAAAGATGACCTTTCTGTCATCTTTTAGGGTTCTAAATAATCTTCCATATCTACTAGTTAGATGGACCTTCAGATGTGGCAACACAAACTCTTTTTTTTTTTTTTTTTTAATGTATAAAGCAGTAAACTGCTAAGCTGAATAAAGAATCGGCAAAAAGGGATTACTCTCCAAGAAAAATAACAGGCTCAAAAACTCACTTGGAAATTATTATGACATGTGCATTCTTTCAAGCAACTTAAATTTGTTTCCAACATCAACATGTAGAGTAACAAACATGGTGTAACATAACTAAAGACCAAAGATAATACAAATACTAAAATTTAAAAGTTATCATGTCATCTAATTATGAAAAGATCACACAAATTTTTTTATTTTTTTTTAATAAGAAGATGCGTTTCTAGAGTCACTGCACTCCATATTCAGCGATCTTCGACTCAAAAAATTTAACCACAGTTAGTTTCTAAAACAAAAATTAGTAAAAACTACGCCAAGATTGAGATATTCCACAATTGTCAACTATTCCCTCCCCCCAACCTGAACGGAACATTGTCCTCAATGTTTGAAAGAGAATAGGGTTTAGAAGACATCACCTGAGTGCTGGATCACAGAAGAAAATATTTACAAGCGGAGAGTTAAACCTAATTTGCACTTCTTACTACGGCTACTGTTACCATCATTAGTTGGCCATTCCAACACAAGGGTCTTGGGGTCTGGCTCTGGTTGATAAGCTTGTAACAGATCAATTAACTCGTTAGCAGTATGAGCACAAATAAAGATTTTTTTCGCTGTGAAAGGGATGAAATGGTTTTTTATTGCATGGTTAAGAAATGCGATGAAGCCATCATAAAAGTTATTGACATTTAACAAACCGATGGGTTTCTGATGAATGTTCAGATGGGCCCAAGATACTAATGCGATTAGTGCCTCTAGAGTTGCAAGATCTCCTGGTAGGAAAATAAAAGCATCAGCATGATTTAGCATTTCAGTTATTCTTTCTTGCATATATGAGACAACTAACTCTTCTCCAGTTGATGAGTCAGACATACAGGCCAACGGTTTGAGGCTTCTTGGGATGATGCCTAACACTTGGCTCCCTCTGAGATAAACAGCTTCTGAGACTAGTTTTGATAACCCTCGGTCACCTCCTCCATAAACCAGATGCAAATTTCTTTCTGCTATGCGTTGACCAAGATCGATGGCTGCTTCAACGAACTCTTTATGTTTGCCATAGTTAAATCCAGAGAGCACACAAATGTTGTTGAATTGTTTATTGGGAGTAGCTGCCATTGGGATGCTTCTCAAAAACAATTTGTGAGTCTAAAAGAAAATGATCATATATCAAGGATCTTGGTGACAATGATTTACAGCTGTATAGGAGGTAGCATGTCTATGTCAATTAACGCGTAAAGCACATGGCTCGAGAGTCAAAAAGGAAATAGTAAAAGAAAAAGCACTCAATTATTAAAGACAATAATGCAATTGATAAAACAACAGTGAAATAAAACAACAGTAAAAGGATATTTACAGGTAGTTGTGATTGTGGCTCACATCTTCCTCTGGTTTTACGTCCAGAAACGGCTTGAACGCCCTCTATGGGTCGAGGATAGGCTTCCCATCCAGTTTTCTTATAAACTGGCAAACAAGGTCGTTTATAGTCAGATTCCCAAGACTATATCGTGCATGCTCTTTTTGAAATAATGGCAATAACTGGAGAATTGCTCTTTGTACGTATCCACTGGGATGCGTTTCAAGAGACAAAAGGATATCATCCAATGACTCTTTATTCAAGCCATCCCTAATGAATTGAATCTTATCTTCCCTGTTATCAGACATCATTCCGAAAGAACAAAGATTTTTATCTCATTTCATCCTGGCAAACTTATGACAATTAACATGAAGTTTTTCAGCTCTTCGTTTTCTCGAGTAATTTCCTTTACCACAACCAGGCATGTATGCAATAAATTTAGGAGGTAACTCACCTGCCAAACGTACCTTGGCCTCGATTAACCAACGGATGTCAGCAGGGACGTTATTTCTCATAAGCAATCGCATGCGTTCGGACCGAGCTTTATAGATCGTAAGGAGGGCATTTTGAGGAAGTGAAGGAAATCGCTTGTGAAGCTTTGCTAGAATCGCGTTTCTATCCATATCTTCTTCTCATAATATTAGTTATTATGGGAAACTAAAGTAACCGACTTTGATTGTCACGGAGTACCGTTATCCGCCACTTAACCGGGGTAACAAACTAGAGAACACACAAAAAAGAAAAGAAAAGAAAAGAAAAGAAAAGAAAAATAATAATCTCACAATTGTCCTCTTATTGAGTTTTCCTCAAGTTCGATTTGGGTTTCGTTGATACCTCCCTCAATTTCTTTGAGTTGTCTTTCTAGATCTTCAACGTGGGATACCAACTCTGGAGGTTGTAGCTTCCAAATACGATGCGTTTTACAAAATCGTATCCGCTTCTCGATGATGAGATTGTACACGTTGAAGTTGTCCGAGAATGTTCGAGAGGAATCGTCTAGTTGAGGAACACATAATTGGAAGTGATAAAAGAAAAATCTGAATGATTAAATAAACACACTTTCACAAAAATATAAATCACCGAAAAGAAGAAATAAATAAGAAAAATTCTTAATTTAAATTTGGTGGGTCACTCAAATCTATTTCTTGTGCTTTTTTCACGTGGTTGGTACTCTCTGATATGGCTTCAATCTTTGACCATTAACTTTAAAAATTACACCGTTCTTTGGATCCTTAATTTTAACTGCTCCATATGAAAAAACAGTGTGGACTATAAAGGGACCAGTCCATCGATAGCGTAACTTACCTGGGAATAAGCGCAAGCGAGAATTGAATAAAAGTACTTTCTGACCTGGTGTGAAAGATTTTCTCATAATTTGCTTGTAATGAAAGACTTTCATTCGCTGTTTGTAAATCTTGGCATTTTTGTATACATCATTAAGACTTTCTTATAGTTCTGTCTGTTGTGTTTTTCTTTCTAAGTTAGCTTGCTGCATGTCAAAGTTGAATTTCTTGCTGGCCCAGTATGCACAATGCTCAAGTTCTGGTGGTGATTGTGATGATGGACTCAGTTTCTTCTCTGATGGTGATAGTTGTTCCACTCTTGACTTCCATTTGTTAATGTCCATGGATAGTGCTGAATCAAGTAAGGCGTTAACCTCATCTATTGATCTGTCAATATCAAAATTCAAACCAAAGTGAGTTAAACATGTTTATAAAGGGTCATCACTAAGATTTGAAAGAAAAGTATTATCAACTAATTCTTCGATTAAATTCACATCAACAATTTCATCATCTGCATTGGGAGGTTGTTTGGCGATGTTGAAGATATTTAGCTCCATCGTCATATTGCCAAAGAACAACTACATATTTCCAATCCTGCATTCAATGTGAGCATCGGCAGTTGCCAAGAAAGGTCGTCCTAAGATAATGGGGATCTGCTTCCTTGAATCCTGGACTGGTTGAGTGTCAATTACAATGAAATCAACAGAAAAATAAAACTTATCTACCTGTATAAGCACGTCCTCCACAATACCACGAGGTTTTTTCATGGACCGATCTGCAAGCTGTAACACCACCGTTGGGTGTAATTCTCCCGACCCAAGTTTCACAAATACTGAGTAAGGCAACAGATTTACACTAGCTCCTAAGTCCAACAAAGCATTCTCAATTGTGTGGTTCCCTATACTACATGAGATAGTGGGGGAGCCTAGATCTTTGTATTTTAGAGGAAGTTTGTGTTGGAGTATAGAACTCATATTTTCTGTTAAAAATGCCTTCTTTTGAACATGAATGTTTCTTTTTTTAGTACAAAGGTCTTTAAGAAACTTGGCATAAGATGGCACTTGTTTTATAGCATCAAGCAAAGGGATGTTAACACTTACCTGTTCAAAGATTTCAAAAATCTCACTTGTAGATTTTCCCTTCTTTGCTTTAGCTAACCTTTGGGGAAATGGAGCTTTTGGAACGTATTCTTGTGGGTTGGTTTCTTCTTTCTCTTCTGAGGATGAGTCTTCTGCATTCACCAGTACAATTTGAGTTGTTTTTGGTATCGGCATCTCCACTTTGTTGTCGACTTCTTTTCCTTTTCGCAAGGTCATGACGGCTTTGACCTCTCCATGCTGCTGAGGTGAACTGGTACTTACTTCATGCACTCCTTTAGGATTAGGCACTGGTTGACTTGTGAATTTTCCTTTCTCAACAGTCATTGCCAAGGTTTGAACTGAAGAAGCAAGTTGTCCCACCATTTTTTCAAGGTTTAAAATTGATTGGGTTTGTGAGTTGAAACCCGCTCTCATCTCATTTCGCAGTTCATCAATGGTGCGGTTTTATTGCTCGATTTTGGAGTAAGTAAGATTCTTGAAATTCTGAAATGCATCCTCCCATGGTCTAGGTTGAGAATAGTTTGGGTTCTGATTGTATGGTCTAAATGGTGGTTGAGAGGCTTGAGGATTTTGAGGAATTGGTTGCATTGGTAGAGCTGGAGCTGGAGCTGCTGGTCCATTCTGTTGGAATCCTTGAGACCATGAAAAATTGGAGTGGTCTCTCCATCCAGGATTATATGTGTTGGAGTAAGGGTTGTAGTTTGATGGCTTTCTCATTACATCTATGGCATTGGCTTGATCTGAGTATGAGTCCTGGTCATGTGGTTCCGTTAATTTAGCAGCTGTTAACGATGCTATTTGTTGGGAAAGACCTTCAACTATATCTTTGACTTCTTTAATTTCTGAACTTGACTTGCCAATGTGAACCTCATTCACTCCCTTAACTCTTCTAGTACTCCTGAGTGAACGACTCCGTTGTTGGGAATTATCTGCTTGTCGCTGGAAGAAATCCCAAATCTCTGATGCACTTTTTGACATTAGCTCTCCTCCACTTGTTGCCATTTTCCATTCTTGCACATTCGGTAATAATCCCTCCAAAAAGTTTTGGCATTGGTGCCATTTTTCGTATCCATGATGTGGACACTTTAGAAGTAGCCCATTGAATCATTCAGATGATTATATGGATCTTCATTTTCTAGGCCATAGAATGTTGGGAGACAATTTAGCACACTAGGTTTTAATTCAAAACTCCTAGCAGCTACATTTGGGTATCTTATGCATGATGTGCTCAAGTTAGCTAAGGGACTGAAGTAGTCCTTAAATGGCCTCTCTTGTGGTGCTGGTTGCAAATCCATTTCAAATTTTATTTTTAATTGTAACGAGCTTGTGTGTGCGAAGTGTTTTTTCTAATTCAAAGTTTATAGGCTCAAGATTTGGTAATTGTGACCTACGACCATGCATGCAAAGAAAAAAAAAATGATAACAAAATTAATAAAAATAAAGAAGAGGGAGAAATTACGATACTAACCTTATTACGCTGTTACAATTTTGCTATGAAAATAACTCAAGCGCTATATATAGAAAAGAAAATACGTGAAACAAATTAAAATAAATTAATAGGCAGTTCAACCTGCCGATTTCACAAAATAAAAAAAAATAACATGAAAATTAAATTACATAAATTTAAAGAAGAGAAGATAAGAAAAGAAAATAATATCTACTTCAGAATGTAAATTCACTTTTCTTTTTTCTTTTTTTTTAATAATAATAAAATAAAAAAAATATTACAAGGAAACAACTAAAATAAATTAATTAATTAAAAAAAATTCTACGAATTAAAATAGCTTACCTCCCCGGCAACGGCGCCAAAAACTTGTTGTGCAAATTTTATTGAACTCGCAAGTGCACGAATCTATTGTAGAATAGATCAATGGTGACGAGTGTCGATCCCACGAGGAGGTGGATTTTAATTGCTTGTAGAATTAATTTTCTTAGTGGGTGATTGGATTTATAATGAAAATGATGTAGGCAATGTTTTAATTTAAATTAAAGCTGTTGGAATAAACTATTAAAATGAAATGCTTGGATCTCTGGATCTGTACTCAACATGCACCATCGGCTTAATATTCATTATTAGTACCAATTAAATCATGAAGGGGGAACTTCCACTCATCATGAACCACACTCTAATAGATATGGTGCTAAGAGCTTCCCGTGCCAAATAGTAATAACCTTGCCTAGGGAGGCGGTTATTCCAGCCGATATCTAGACAAGATTATTACTATCTGTCTACGAAAAGTCAAAACAACCACATAAATTAAAGGGGAAGGAAAAGTAAATTTACCAAATTAAGCCCATGGAGCATGTTGAGACTTCACCTTCAACCCAAGCTTGAAAGGAAATTAGCCACTCATATTTGAACTAGGGGTAAAATGGGAATTTTATTAAAATACGTAGAAAATACAAGATGGAGATGGAATTAGAGAAAATAGAGTCCAAAAATGGATTCAGGGGTCTCAAATTAGGGGGGGGGGAGCCCCTTTTTTATAGATCCACTGAGTAAATCATGGCCACCGGATTAAAACAATTTGGACGCTCAGGATTGCGCCACGTGGCAAGTTTCTATTGGATGGAACACATCATCAGGGCTCTCATTCTGTGTATATGCATGTACCGTACACACATTTTTTTCCGTCAACTAACATTCTGCCACGTCACCGGTCAACATTTTTGGTCCAATAAGCTCGTGACACGTCATCAGTCAATGCCACATCATCAGTCAATGCCACATAAGCGGTCAATGCCACATAAGCGGTCAATGCCATATCATTCGTCCAATCAAATGCCGCCACGTCATCGTATAGTGCCACGTCATCGCATGCCATGTCGGCCTCGATGCAGGTGAACAAATCGTGAGCGAAATCGTGTCGTGTATGCGATCGTCATATATCAACCGCATCAGACATGTGTGAATGCGATCTGTATATGTGAACAATACCATTTTTCTTTTTATGCTTCTCCTAAGGTTTTCGACTGTCCTGAGTTCAAAAGTGCTGTCTGTTTTTCCATCTGATCTCTCGTTTATTGTGAAATGACCATGATATCCCCTAAAATACATAAAATACTTAATTAAAATAAAACATACATAATTAAATTACAAGGGACTTAAAGACATAAAAATAGGGATGTTAGTGAGACTTGAAGTGTAAAATGATGATTTTCTCCATTATAAGTACACACTTTCTAGTACTCAACAATAACTCAGCCTTTATGCAAGCTTCTTCAAAAAGATGTGGTGTTTGATTTTGATGAGGCATGCACGATATCATTTGATAAGTTCAACGAGTTATTGACTTCATCTCCAATTATACAGCCACTTGACTGGAACCTTCCTTTTGAGATAATGTGCGACACCAGTAACTATGTTGTTGGTGTTGTCCTTGGACAACGGGTTGGAAGAGCTGCTCATGTGATATATTCGCTTAGAGGACACTTGATAGTGTTCAGTGCAATTAATCAAAAACGGAAAAATAACTTTTAGCTATTGTTTTTGCTTTAGAAAAGTTTCATTCATATTTATTGGGTACTAAAGTGATTGTTTATTCTGATCATGCAGCTCTTAGATATTTGCTCGCCAAGAAAAAAGTGAAACCGAGACTCATCCGCTGGATTCTACTACTTCAGGAGTTCAACTTGGAGATCCGTGACAAGAAGGGAGCAGAGAACTTGGTTGCAAACCACCTTAGTAAATTGATCTCTAGTGAAGAAGCAACGCATTTGAAAGATGATTTCCCAGATGAGCATCTTTTTGTAACTCAAGGTATAGTTCCTTGGTACGCTGACATTGTCAATTATTTAGTTACAAGAATACTACCTACTGATCTAACGAGGGCTTAAAAAGATATGATTAAAAGTGATGCTAAGTACTATGTTTGGGATGACCCATACTTGTAGAAACATTGCTCGGATCAAGTCATCAGAAGGTGCGTATCTGAGTCTGAAATTCCTTATATTCTTCAATTTTGTCACTCATATGCATGTGGAGGTCATTTTGGTCCCAAGAAGACACCATCTAAGGTGTTAGAGTGTTGTCTATTTTGGCCTACTTTGTTCGTGATTCATATATGTTTTGCAAGTCGTGTGAAAATTGTCAAAAGATGGGTAATTTAAGTCATAGGAATCAAATGCCACTAACTCCTATTCTTGTGTGTGAAATATTCGATGTATGGGGCATAGATTTTATGGGGCCCTTTCTTTCATCTTTTAGCAATGTTGACATTCTATTAGCCGTGGATTATGTTTCTAAGTGGGTAAAGGCAAAAGCCACTCGGACTGACAATGCTAAAGTTGTTGTAGATTTTGTCAAGTCTCATATTTTTGCTAGATTTGGTGTATCGAGAGCGGTGATAAGTGATAGAGGCACTCATTTTTGTAATCGGATGGTAGAGGTTTTGTTTAAGAGATATCATGTTACCTACCAAGTGTCTATTGCCTATCATCCACAAACAAGCGGACAAGCTGAGATATCAAACAAAAAAATCAAATATATCCTTGAAAAGACGATTAATCCAAATCAAAAGGATTGGAGCTTGCAACTTGATGATGCATTGTGGGCGTATCGCACCGTATATAAAACCCCTATAGGTATGTCTCTTTACCGTTTAGTATTTAGTAAGCCTTGTTACTTACCTATAGAGCTTGAGCACAGAGCTTACTGGGCAGTTAAGCAATGTAATATGCGGATGATGAAGCGGGAAAGCAGAGGAAGTTGCAGCTGCAAGAGTTGGAGGAGATTTGAAATGAATCCTACAAGAGTTCGCAACTTTACAAGGAGAGGATGAAAACATTTCATGACAAAATGATTTTAAGAAAAGAATTTTCTGTTGGTCAAAACGTTCTTCTTTTTCGTTCTAAACTTAAACTTTTTCCTAGTAAATTACGCGCTCGATGGGTTGGACTTTTTATTGTTACTAATGTTTTTCCTCATGGTGAAGTCGAGATTCCGAGTCCGACTTCTGACAAAATTTTTAAAGTTAATGGTCATCGCTTAAAACCTTTTTATGAAGGTTTTTTGATGAATATTGTAGAGGAAATGACTCTTGAGAACCCCGTTTATGGAGGTTGAAGCATAAATGTTTCTAGCCAAAGACACAAAACAAAGGCGCTTTTTGGGAGGCAACCCAAAGGATTTGATGTTTATTTTTAATTTATTGTTGCATTTTCTTTATTTTTGGTTTTTATTTAGGTTGTTTAAATAATATCTATGCTTATTTTGGTTAGACGAAAATTTTTGGTTTATGCGTGTCCATGCATTAACTAATAAGTACTTCTGCCTTTAATTTATTACAGTAGGTATAAAGGCTTGCCCATGTGCTTAATAAAAAAAAATTTCTATAATTTTTTGTGTCTCAAGTGTCTATTTCAGTATTTAGTTTATAGTTTTTCTTAGTTTTATTCTTTTACTTAATTTCTTTGCAAAAAAAAAAAACTGACTAATTTGATACTTCAACGTTTTAGCAACCCTAAGCAAACGACAATGACCTTCCAGCCTCTCCACGATCTGAATCACCGCCTCCCAATCACCAACCTCTTCATGGTGCACCCACGATTTCCAACAACCCGCGACCCACGATCCGCGTTCAGACCACGCCAGCAGCGATCACGTTCCACCTGCAACATCACCATCATCCGTCAACCTGCCGCAGCTACGATCTCCTTCCACCAGCAACTCGTGATCGCCATCCACCCACGATCTCTAGCCACCGGCGCTCTAGATCCATTCCAGCCGTGCACAAGTTGCCAAGCTCCAAATCCATTTCAGCGTAACCCACGATCCGCGTTCAGATCTATTTCAGCCGTTCTAAACAATCCAGCAACTCATGACCACAATCTGCGACAGCAATCAACTCGCACACGCAGCTCTCGGCAATCTAGATCTAGCAACATACGACCACTCTCGTCACACCACTCTCATTGCTCCAAAGCTCCAGCCGCTGCCTACTACCTTCAATTCACCACCCTACACAACCCGTGCATAACAGCAGTCCGTTTAAGCACAAACCTGTGAGTTCAAACAATGTCGATGAGGAAAGCAACAACTTCCAAGTCACCAACGGTTAAAAAGAAAATTGTCCCGAAAAAATCCAAGACTGCCGCTCCCGCCGCGGTGCCATGGAACACAGTTTCAAATTCGCGCCAAGCCGTGAAAAAGAGATTGAAACATGGAAAGGGGAAAAATGTTTTGTCGCTTGCTTAATTTAATCTCAGAGGGTGCCTCACATTCACGACTCAACAGGAGAAAAAGAGGTACAAAGATATTTCCAAGCAAAAAATACTTCCAGCTAAGTATATTCATTACCCGACTCTTGAAAAGTTGAATGTTAAGGAAAATTTTGATTCTTTAATTGATAAGATTGGTTTCTGCAAGTTTATTGATGTTGAATTTTTAGGTTATGTTGAGTTGATTAAGGAATTTTATTCTACTTTTCAATTTAATATACCGGATGATTTTACTTCACATACTTCGAATGTTATAAAGTTTAAGTTAATGGGATGGACTTTTTCAAAATCTATCATAGATTTTAACCTGGCTTTAGGATTCATTAATGATGACTATTCTTTTAGTGATGAATATTTGGGGACAACCTGTGACTTTAGCAAAGAATTTGAGCCTTATCATCTTTGGCATGATTTATGTTTGGATAACAAGGCCTATGACCCAAGTAAATCAAAGAGTTTGTTTTTGCGTGATTCTGTTTTGAAATGTGTGCATCGATTCTCAGCATATAATTTTTTAGGTAAGAAAGATAACTCAGGGGTTTTCTCTAAAACTGAGTTTTATTTTATCTGGTGTATGTTAAATGATGTGAGACCTAATTTAGGTTTTTGGTTAGCAGATCAATTTCAGAATGTGCTTAAATGGTTTAAGACTTTATTTCTTGGTCCATACATTACTCTACTAGCTGTAAACTTGTGTGCTCTTGATCTTGATGATCATAACTTGCATCTTGCTTGCATTAAAGAATTTTCGGATATACCTTTGTTTGAAAGAACAGGTGTGGTTGAATTCAAGGAGGGGAAATTTCAGTTTACTAAACTAAGACCCACTCAACTTCTAAAGAAGCTTTATGCTAGGAGTGGTGTTACCTTTGATGATGATGAGTTTGACGACGATACTGCTGCCCCACCAACTATTCCTTCTACTTTTGTACCACCGTTGAGCACTTAGTTGGAGAAAATGGAGCAGAAGCTAAACAAACTAGAGTAGAATTTGGGGGCGTTCTTCGAGAGTGTAAGATTTATCCCACCATTTCCGCCAAGCCCATAGACGTTCTGTTGATAATTCAGGGACGTTTTCTTTGCCTTTAATCTTTTTATCCCTATGCTTTATTTTGTATGTGAACTGTGATTATCATACATTGGGGACAATGTATGTTCCTGGTGTAGAGAAGTGATTTTTGCAATATTAATATCTGGAAGTGTTATTTTGTTGCTTTTGAGATGATTTTGAATAACATTCTTGGTTGCATCAATTTGTTTTCTTTTGTAAGGCCATTTTTATTTCACTCTGCTCATCCTTGAATGATTTTGGAGTGAGTGTTATTTTTCTTGGATGTGATTGAGATGCATGAATAGATTCGAGTTTTGATTAGCTAGATCTTGGTTGCTTAAATGAATAACTCGCCACTATTGATAGTTGATTCATTTGATGAGTGTACATGATTTGATGGCAAATTCACCAACTTTGAGAGGATTTGAGCTTATGAGCAACCACCTTGCTCTAATTATTTTTGTTTAGTGAATATCAATCTTAGTTTGTCTATTCTAGAACTTGCTTTGTTATGCATGTTGAAGCCGCATTATGGGATTTTATACATTAAAATGATAAGGGCAAACCTCTTTCCATTTTTCTATTTTGACATTTCTTTTCTTTTTCTCCACCCGAAGATCTTTATTTATTATCTTTGTTTGATCCTTAACCATCTACTTCTCTTTATCTACTTACCCGTTTACCAACTTTTTGAGCCTTAATTTGAGAAGATTTTTGAATTCATTGTTTGGATATATTTTGTGGTTTTATCTACCTTGAATAAAAGTTTCTCAATTAGATCAAGTTGCATTATGCTTGAATAAAATTGTGAAAGATTCATCGAAAAAAAATATGATGAAAAAAAATGAAAAAAAGAAAAGAACTCTTGATGACTTGAGTAGAAATAAACATTTTGATGTCATAAGGTTCATTCAATGAGTTCATTCTTCTCATTTTTATCTCTTTTTCTTCCATAGACCTTTCTTTTTCATTCAATCCATTTAGCCCCATTACAACCTTATTAAGACCCTTAGATTTTTGCATTTAATTCATGTTTTGTGGTTGAGATGTGATATATGAGTAAGCTTATGGTAATAGCATTCTTTGATTTGATTTGAGTGCACAAATGATACCCTAAACACTTTGAGTGTATGGAGTGAAATTAATGAGAGGGCTATTAAATTTTGTTGCACTTGGATTTTGAAAAGATTGTCTTGGTGGTTGAGTGACTTTATGCAAGCTTAGATTCTATACTTTGAAATCCTTGTCTTTTGAATGTTGATTGACTTAAATCCTTGAGGTGTGCTTGCTTAAGATCGTTTTTGGATGAGTTGGAATGAGAAGTGAGTGAAGATTTGGGATTATTCTTGAGTTATATGCTTGAGGACAAGCATTATCTTGGTGTGGGGGAATTTGTTATAGTGCATTTCATGCACTAGTTTTGTATTGTTTACTCTATTATTAATGTTTTGCACTTAATAGTTGTGATTTACATGTGTTTTATTTTTGTAGGTTCAATTCTATTGATTGGTGCTAAATTGAGCTACAAGATGATGTTTGAGAATGAATTGACTTCCTGGAGAAATTCTCAATTTCAGAAGAAGTTTGTTGATAAGGCGTGGGCGCGTGCTGTCAACTGCGAACTGGAAGTTTTTATTTTAACGTGTTTTATCTTTTTATTACTCTTGTAATTTTAGATAATATTTTAGATATTGAAATACTAACTAAGCTACCCAAGATTAGGGGTGAATTGGGTTCTTTAAATATTAAGCAAATAAAACCACACAACAATTAAAACTAATGTCTTAATAAAATTAAAAGCAATAAATTTAACAATGCTCGAAATTAAAAAGATAAGGGAAGAGAGATCAAACACGTGATTTTTACGTGGTTCGGCCAACCGTGCCTACGTCCACGCCTCCAAGCTCACCGGGCTTGAGATTCCACTAAGCAAGCCTCCAAGGCTTCAACAACACTTACAATTGACTTCAAAGGTGTCAATGAACCTTTACAACAAGAGATTATTCCCAATCTCTTAACCCAAGTGTATCCCAACACTTACAGTCACTCAAAAACAAAGATTATCATTAATCTATCTCTCACACAAACTATATGATTACAATTGAAATCCCAAAGTGTGAATCAATGAAATAAAACAAGTTTAAGGCTCAAAAGAGATTGTTTTCTCAGTAGTAAGCTCAAAGATGATTGTTGGATCTCTCTTTATTTGAATTTGATTGAGCTATTTTATAGTTGGAGCTGAAAACTAGCCATTGTTGACTTTCTGAGAATAATCGGATTGCCGTTTACTTCTATTGGTTAACCGTTTTAACTTGTCCAAATAGCCGTTATGCTTAGATTTTGAATAAATGGTTTACCGTTTAAAGTTATCGGATTACCGTTTGCTTCCAGAGACCTGCAAAACAAAATTAGCTTTCTATTTTTGCTAAACGACTCAAGGTTAAAAAATTTTCTCCTTTCTGTAAATTATTGGTTAGTTGTTTTCAAATAAACAGTTCACCATTAAGTTCCAGAATCTTCTCAAATAAACGATGCAGGATTACAAAGACAGTTTCCTCTCTGTAACTTATCGGTTTACCGTTTTCCAATAAACGGTTCACCGTTAATTTTCAGAATCTATATTTTTGGCAACCTTTGTTTGGAAAATGGTTTTCCAACTCAAGTTAATAACCATTAAGCTTTCTTTAAACATGTCTATGGCTTTAAGAAATTCATTTTAATAGCCCCAACATTTTAATCAAGAATATATAAGTTTTGTTATCATCAAAATCAATATTATAAGATCAACAGATATTAGTATCTCTATCATTTTTTAGAAAACTATAAAAAGGGAAGAAAAAGAAGGATTAGGGGATTTTTGGATAATCAATTTTTTTTTTTTTTAGGGCTTTCTCTTTTCTTCATGAGGAACTAAACTCAATTTTTCTGGTTGAAGGTTAATGAAACTTTGATTCACCAATACTGTGAGATCTTTCTTGTGCTTTTAATTATTTTATTGCTTTTTGGGTATTTGTTTATGCTTTGAATTATTGTCATGATTATGTTTGTTAATTAGATAATTGGCCACTATTTAATTATCAATTTAATCTACTGCCAATTGAAAGATTCATCGTATGAAGATTTTGATGCTTGTGGCAAATAACATGGCAGTGCATTGTGTTATGAGAATAAACAGTCTAATTTAAATGAACCATCGTATGCTTTTGTTAATTAGGATTCGGGTCTTTCTAATTTTCAGGCTGTCAATTGATTAAATCTTATTATTGTATCTAGGGTTGTCTATTGATTAGGGAAATAACCAACGGTCGTACCTTGGTTATCGACTAATTAAGGAGAGATTGGCTATTAGAGTGTCTCAGTAGCTATAACTGGTTTATTCATAAGCAGTAATGATTTATAGTTCTATCGATGATCAGTAGTCGAATCAAAATTGAGTTAATTCCTTCAACCAGAGTTTTTCTATTTTGAATTACACTTTTAATTTGTATTCTTATTAGTTTAAATTGATTTTCATTATTGTCAACAATCCCCCAATTTTACATTTTCATTTTAAAAAGGATTTAATAATTACCAGTCTCTGTGGACACGACCCTGCTCAATCACTATACACAATTTTGTTTAGAGTAGGTTTTTATATTTGCTAGCTTCGACACCCATCAAATGTTTAGAGACAAACCTTCTTAACTTGTTTAGCTCCTTTGAAAAAGGTCTCTAGTTTCTTCCATTCGACTTTTGAGGAGGTTGGATCAGCAATTTTTTCAAAAACATCTTCATCTAATTGTTGAAAGATAAGGTACTTTTGCTTTATTTTCTTTCTTCTTTAAATATTTCAAATTCTCCTTTTGCGGCACAACTAATATAGCATCATTTCCTGGTATAGTAAAACATTTTTCCATGACTTCCCATACATCATGTGCACGTAATAGAGCCTTCATTTTGATACTCCAGTTGTCAAACTTGTTTTCCTTCAATTGTGGAACTTAAAATGACATTATGCCACCATTTGCCATAATTCGCAGATTAAGTGAGAATTTGGAAATTCTAAATGCACGAATGATCCGAAACGTTGAAAAACCTTGGGCGAAACTCGAATTAACTTTCGATCAACAATCAACACCGGTCAACGTTCAACGGTCAACGGTCAACAAGTTAAATGGATGGTCAATGGTCAACGATTGGTTCAACTCACTTGACTTTGTTCGGTTCAGCTTAGTTCAACTTGGTCTAGTTGGGTTCAACTCGGTGAGTCGACTTAGTTTCAGGACAACAAACTTTCGACGACGAATGCAGGCACGTCCGAATCCGATTGTTCTGATTTTGGCTGTGTCATGTTCCTCTCATCGAGCTCTTTGATTTGATATGCTACCCTACTATATGAAACACCAATTTCTAGCTTTGATGCCATTTTGTTTGAGAGTTTGAAGAATAAAACACAAAGTTTATTAGAGAAAGCTCAAGAACATTATAAGAACAATTCACACACTCTCACAAATCACTCTTAAAAGCTATGTTTTGCTTCTAATGCTTTCTTCTTCTTACACTTGACGCATACAACACAAATGGCATAGGTATTTATAGTAAATGAAACACAAACATAATCATAACAATACACATCACTGAACACGTTGCACTAAACTTTCATCATAGCACCAAACATATTCCACTCACCTAACATGCTCTAAAGGAATCCTTTAATGGCAACCAAAGTGTAAAGCTAATCTCTACTCAATTAGGTGCATCATGGACATAACATTGGAGGACCATGATTATGGAGCATAATGGCGAAGGACAACACAACACCTCATTCCACTTAATGAATTATTTGTGTAAAATAAGTTTATTGTTTTCAACAATATAGAGATTTAATATGGATTTGGATTTAATTTAAATAATCATTAATTTATACGGTGTGTATGTCCTAGGGTAAAATGTCAGCAATTTCCTACATAATACTTTCGAAATGAATTGATTAGCCATCTGTTGAAGGACTGTGTTCAATCCTACTTGGGATTTTAATATGATTAATCAAACAGATTGCTTTAGTTTTACAATTGACAATAATGCACAATGAAACTAAATGAAGAAAGTAGCTCTCATGAGATAAATTTTGTCACCTCTTGGCATGGAATCTGATACGACTTTGGATGTGCGACGTTGTCCGTAATGTGCCCTCAAGAGGAACCTAAAATATCATGCATGAAGTCACGTTTGCATGCAAGGGCATTATCATGCAGAAGTCACGTATGCTTGCGAGCATGCAATGGCCACTTACTCAAGTTCTTGTTCCATTATGGCCAAGCAATTAAGAGTGATAATAACCACGTGTAGGAACGCGTCATGGTTTATGTTGTTTTTCTTTTTCCCCTTAACTTTATGGTAGTGATATAGACCTTTAATTTTGACTATAGTTGCTGAAGTTGGGTAGTGGAATGATTTGTATTTACGCTATTTGGAATCAATTAAAAATATGATCGTTACCGCAAATTAAAAATTTTAGAATTTTATTTGGAATCAATTAAAAATTTGTATTTACCTAAAATTCTAAAATTCCAAAATTAGCAAATTAATTAACAAACGGGCGTTAACTTTTTATTCGTTGTTTTGTTTTCCTTTTCTTCAATCGTTACCGCAAGTTGCTAGAGAGCTGTTTGTTTCTGTTCATCTTCATAGCCCTCCTTCACTTTCATTCCACTTCTTAGCGTAGCCAAATATGGAGGATACTGGTAGCCGCAGGACAAGACTTCAACATTATATATAAATAATTGAGCAGGGTTAGTAAATTTTATAAGAGTAAGATCGTGAATGGTATTTTTAATTGTATTTGAATTTTCCTTATTCAACTTAAAAATTATGAAGATGAGCAATGGTTAGCCTGAATTTCAGCTTTGAAGAGATTTTATGATAGAACATGTTACGATAAAAATCAACCCCATACTTTTTTCAAAAATAAGCATATAATTAAGGGGAAGGTGTTTTGGGGTTAATAAACCACCAACCAATTCCATACTGTTGTGAAGTGAAGCAAATCAGGATTGATTAAAATGACAGGGAGCTGTGTGTTTTTGTGCGGGGTATACTTATGCTTTGAACGACATGGGTGATTGCCGTTTAAGGTTTAATGAAGCGTATGGAAAACACTTGAGGCTTACAGCTCAGACGGTTCGTTAAATTCAGTTACAGCAACTGGAATTCACGTGGAGTGCTGGGTTGGTTCTGGATTTGTTGAGAAGCTGTTAAATAACAGCTGGTTTTGATGCAACATATACAGAGTAAGAGGGAAGAAAAAAGCTTAGCTATAAGTGAGACTGTATATGTGAATTCAGTTAAGGGTTTCAGTAGTTAAGGAAGTCTTCTTGTAATCCCTGTACTTCATCTTGTAAATCAATAAAGCTGATCAAAGTTTTGCCCTCCCGTGGATGTAAGTTAGAGAGATCTAGCTGAACCACGTAAAATCTTCTTGTTCTTTTAATCTTTTAATTCATTGTTTTCACTGGTGAATTGTTGATTCAAACTTGTGAAGCTTCTGCTGTCATTGATCAAGAAAGCATCTTGTATACTGAGGTTCGTGATCTTGGGCAGAATCAAAGGTTGTTTGATATTAATAACACCTAAGGTTCTACACATACCTTATGAATGCAGGAATCCTAACAAGGCATTAGCCTAACACGCCAACCAGTTCCGGTGACTTCCACATGAAATAAAGTATAAATTTAACATTTTACAATTGTTAATATATTTTTAATCATTAGTTGTTCTGTTAACTATAATATAATATGGTGTTAATCCGAATATTTTAAAAAAATATTGCAGTGATGGAATGACATTATTGTATTTCTTTAATAATTAATATAAAAGGATATCAAATCTGAATGAATAATCTCACAATTGAACCATGGGCGTTAATCCGTTTTCCACTAATCTACAATTAAATATCCGCCGTTCATCTGTCGTCTACTTCCCACGTGCTTGTCACTGTCGGCTTCTTGAATTTAAATATTTATATTATGCATTATAATTATTGCCGATAAGCTTTTATTGCCCATGAAGTAAATGAATATATAAATTGACTTTAGACTACAGGACCTAATACTAGAGTCATCTTATATTGTTATTGCCTACAAATTAAAGCATTATTTATGTGCGTGTGTCTATATATATATGTGTGTGTGTGTGTCCAGATTTAGTTTAGGATCCTAGACTTTATTAAAGTTTGGAAAAATTAAAGCATTATTTATGTGCGTGTGTCTATATATATATGTGTGTGTGTGTCCAGATTTAGTTTAGGATCCTAGACTTTATTAAAATTTGGAAAAATTATTAAGCCATGCAGTTTAATAGTATTATGCAATTATACTATTAAACCACATGACTTAGTAGCTTTTTCGGACTTTAATATAGTTTAGGATCCTAGATGGGAACATTTCTAATATATATATATATATATATATATATATATATAGTGTTGATTTAAGGCCAGTTTGGGATTGCGGTTGAAATTTAATAAGCTGTTTATTTCATAAGTTTTGTAAAAGCAGCTTATTTCATAATTTTCTCCATTTTGTCAACAGTTTTTAAAAGCAAATAGGGGGTTGCTTTTCATAAATAGCTTATTTAATAAGCTACCATACCTTTTTAAATTCCCATTATAACCCTAAATTTTAATAAAAAGACAATTATATCTTACTTATTCATAAACCCTAATATAAAAATCATACCTTTATTTTTATCATATTTTAGGTAATAGATTATGAAATTCTTTAGTTTTTTTATTCGGTTTTTTAATGTAATTTTACATGTTTAAGAAAAAAGATATGTCTAAACAATTTATTAAACATACTCTAAAAATAAAAAGCGATTAAAACTTGTGTTTATTTTTATCATTATATAATAAAACAACACTTTTGTAAAAAAATTTACCAAACGCATGTACTTTACTTTACAAAGTCATAGCAACTGCAATAGCATAGTTTACCAAACACAAATCTACTTTTTTAATTAGCCGCTTATTTCATCTACACAACACAATCAGTTATTTTATCAGCCTTTACAATCCCAAACTAGTCCTTAATCTAGGATTCTAAAATTTATTAAAGTTCAAGAAAGCTATTAAACCATGTGGCCTAATAGTATTGACACGACCCGCCCCGAACTCCTAGGGCGAATCGGCCTAATTCTACATAATCTTTTTGATGTAATATGAATAATCAGGATTCTGCCGAAAAATTTGGCAAAGTCTTTCCTATATTTATTACACAACCAAATCTATAAAATTATAAATCAAGCACTCCCAAATAATTTCCGAATACAACCAACTTCGTCAATCAATTATCTCAACCAAAATACCAAATCACTCAATTATTTAATACCAAATAAAATACATATGTTATCCGCAATCCCCGAAATGTAATAAATTATACAATCCCAAATTATCTCAATAAATCAATCGATAACTCCTAACATCATAACGTGACCATAATTCTGAAAATAACTATTGTTGCTGGGTCGACTGCTGTACCTGCGAATCTCTTGTTGGGGGGGGGGGAAATATAATAAAACAGAATGAGTATAAAACTCAGTGAGCTCAATGAGTAGATAGTAGTTTTTCAATATCATTTTACTCTAAAATAATTAATCATATCAAAATACCAACTCATCAAAATATCACCAAAAACTTAAATAACTTATTAAATCCAATTCATGTGCTCAAATAACGATATCGCAAATATACTGCATAAATCAATGAAAATTCATAATACTTATAACATCAATACTGAAATACCGAAAACTATCACCAAACAAGTACCTAGGGTAAATAATCTCATCATATCCGAACCTTGACGGACGGGCAATGACGGACGGTCTTGGTACAATCACGTCCCAGAGCTGCACGGATAGATCGGGAAAAGCCCTATCATATCACATCATATCCAGACCTTAACGGACGAGCAATGACGTACGATCTGGTTATCGCCACACCCCGAATCTACACGGATAGATCGGAAAATATCATCTCATATCTCATCATATTTGTGCATGCATAATTTAGTCCCCAAAAGACAAAGTCACCCGAGTACACGGCCCAAAACCTCTGTGTGTCTTCAGGCGGGCCCCAAAAGCATGTATCTCATCTGTATCATCTGTATCTTATTATCAGTACCTCTATATTTATCATACCATATATATATCTCATCTCATTTGTATCACTGTATCTGAAGAGGGAGGGTACTGTCTAATGATTTTAAAACTAATCATTATGCTCATATTCATATACCTTTGTACACATATACATAAACATATAATCTCATCCAAAATCACATTCGAAATCTCATTTCCTTTTTCAGTTAACATCTCTTAAATCTGCTTTCTTTTCTTTAAAATATTATCATGCATATTCAAAATCGGTAACCAAAATCATGAATCAAACACATTTCTCTTAATAAATACCAAAACATATATAAAATCTATTTATATAAAATCATTAAATGGAAGCCTTTAAAATTAATCTCGTAAATATGTTTTGCCATATTTTAAAATTATAATAAAATACAATGAAAATAGGTTTCGTATATTCCACTCATAGTGACGGTGTCTGAACTCGGAATCGACAACGTCCGCGGGTTGAGTCTCGTTCGCGGATCCTCCTAATTTGAGGAAATAACATAATTACTAACTATAATCACGAATTATAACTAAGATGCTCGAAACGACATTTATCCGCAATAAAATATTCTCGAATTCGTAAAATTACCAAAATACCCACGACATTAAAATTCATCAAATTATCCTCAGAATCACATATTATCAAACTATCCTCCATTCCGATTACAAAGATATCCACAAGTTTTGAATTTATAAAATTACCCTCAAAAAAATATAAAATTACCAAAATGCCCCCAACGACGTAAATTACTGAATTACCTCTGAAATCTCAAATTACCTAACTGCCTTGATCTAAAATTACCAAAATGTCCACCAATTTTAAAATTACAGAATTATCCCTAAAGTTTATAAAATTATCGAATTGCCCCTAACGGTCAACGGTGATCGAAACTTAGTCAACGGTGATGGGAATCTCAGGTCTACTAGATCTGACCTTGGTGAGTCCAATGGTACCGGCGGTGACCTCCCACGCGCGGCGGTAATGGCGAATCTAGCTCCCCAAAAATTGTGAGCTTTCTGGCGGTCGATCGGCGGCAATCCAACCGTTTCAGGTGACGGGGTTGGTCGGAAAATGATGAGGGAAAGCTGAGGAACAAGATCCAAGTAGTGGATCGGCCTAAAACCGACGAAATCAACGGTGAGCAAAACGGGTTCAGCCACGACTTTTTGAGCTCGTTTGTCGGCGTTCTGGTTAGTTTCCGGTGTCGGTGATGATAGCAATACGTCGGTTGGTAGTCAAGCTTCAGATCGGTACCAAGCGTGGCCGGTGGGGTGGCCGGAAATGGGAGAAATGGCCGGGTCTTGGTAGCGGGTCACGTGGGTCGAGTTGGTCAAATGGGTTTTCTCTCTCTCTCTCCCTCTCTCTCTTCTTTCTATTTTAGGAAAGCAAAATGTCTCTCTCTCTCTCATCACTTTCCATTTATAGTAACAAATATATATTTTTTTTTAAGCTTAATACAAATTAAGCTAATTCCGGACCCGTGTGTCAAAATAAAATCTGATTACGCGACCATTGAATCGCGTTCGAAATGTCTCGATTTTGTGTCGCGACAAATTTAAATTATTACAAGCGTGATTCATTTTAATAATTGCGTCCAATTACTCGTAATGATTTGCAGCAATCCGACGATTTTAAAATTTGTGACAAAGATAAAAATAACATCACACTCAATTAAATAAATCTCGGTGCATATGTTACAAGTATAATGTCATTACACTATTAAACCATACAATTTAGTAGCTTTTTCGGACTTTAACAAATCCAAGATGTGTGTGTGTGTGTGTGGAAATGTTCTAATTTAGAATTCTAAATTTTGTTAAAGTTTGAGATAACTATTAAGCCATATGATTTGATAGCATAATGATTAAATTATTAAACTATATGGCTTTTTACATTTCTCAAAATTTAACAAAGTCTAAGATTTTCAATTAGATCAATACTATATATAGAATCATTTTTTTGGTAGGCTTCATCCAGATTCAAGAAGTTTCAACGTTGTGAAGTGATTTAACAGTGGTGTGAAATTCTTTTGAACCGTTATGAAGTCTCAAATTTGCATGACAATTCGTGCGGGTGTCTACGCCCAAGAATTTTTCTCTATATGTATAATCCTTCTCTTCCGTGGATGCCTCCATGAATTTTCATGCAAATTTGAGCTTTCACTATATTATGAAATGCTTTTACACCATTGTAAAATCCCAAATCCGTGAGGAAATTTGTATAAGCATCTACAACTGAGGTTTTCCTCATAGAATAATTTCAAAATAAAGAAATTTCTTACTATATTAAAGTAAGGAATAAGGTAAAGTTCAAAAAATATAAATTTTAATATACTGCAAGACAAAATGTACTGTATTATATTGAAATGTGTATTTTTTTTATCTTTTAACTTGTCCCTTTCTCTAATATGGTAACAGATTCACTTACACACACACACACATATATATATCTAACACTGTTATTGCCTGCAAATTAAAGGAATACATATGTCGGGTCAAAGAATATATTCACTCTGTATATATATATATATATATATATATATATATATATTATCTTCTATTATCTTTTAATTTGCAAATTACTGTAGTCATCATGCGAGCCATTGAAAATTGCTTCTGAAGATAACCACATTTTGTTAGTTCTGGCCACATTTTCCAAATTAAATTAATAATGTTTGAAATCAAAGACTCTATTATTGCTAATAGTTTGTCTTGGAATTATCTACACCCCAATCACCCATCTTGGCACTCTCGGCTACTTCATTCTCTATTTATACATTATATGTTTATTATATCATACCAGAATCATGAACTCGCAAAAGCAACTTAATTACTTTTTAATTTGGATTCCGGAAGTAGATATCTTTTCTTATTTCAAGATTATGGAAACTACCTGCAGAGGTTTTTAGGCTAATTTTAGTTGAATATCATTTATAATTCTTATTTTAATATATTTAAGATTAATTTTTCCAGTATAAATTTTTTAGGTAAAACAATTGGTTGGAGGAGATCGTCCTCCTATTTCCTCTTCTTAGTGTTGCTGATGTTGATAATGCAAATGACAATCTTGATATTCTTGTTGTCCCTCAATATGGGAGAAACACTGACCATACTAATTAATTACACTATTATTCTTGTGTTTTGTTTAATTGAATAAAATGATGGGTACTATTATCTGTCAATTATGTGAGTGTCAGTATGGTTCAATTTAACTAATAAAATCTCTTGAGATATATAAAGAGATTTTATTTCTTTATTTATGTGTATCGTGTTTTCCTGCAAAAGGAAATAAATAAATAAATATTGTTGCATGTCAGTGTGTTAACAATGATTGAGTTAGTCATCCTTGTCAGCTTAATTAAGCTCTTTCTTCTTGAACATTAACAAACTCCATATAATGGTTAGCTAATTCCTGCAGCTAGCATGTGATCTTGTATCATAATTTTTTTTTTTTATTGAATCTTGTATCATAATTTATTAAAATACACAATGTAAATTTACAATTTCAACGTTTAAAATAGTCATGTTGTTTAGTAGGCTTAAGCTTTTCAACACGATCGTCAGCCATAATCACTATTAATTTGTTAATTATTTTGGTAAATAATGCGAAGCCACAAAATTTTGTCTCTGAATGTGGAGTTAAAAACATCTCATCATATGTATGGTCCCATCATCTGAACATTATTTTTTTAATAATTATGTAGAAGATCTATTAATTAATGGATTAAACATTATATAACTTCAATTTAAAAAGGAAAATTTCAATTTTAAACTGTTATTGCCTCAAATTAAAGAAATATATTTATCGAGTCAAACATTATATATCCTCAATTTTCTTTTAATTTAAAAATTATTTTAGGCATTGAAAAATGTTTCAGAAAAACCCAAATTTCAAATTAAAATAATAATATTTTGAAAGAAAAGACTCTATTTTTGCTATTATATTATCTTGTATTTTCCTAATCTCCAATCACCCACCTTGGCACTGTCGGCTACTTAATTCTCTACATGCACAAAAAAATTTATAATTTTTTTTTAATTAGCAAGTGATCCTTGGCTCATAATTTATTGAATGTACAAAAAAATTTATAACTTCAGCCTTTTAAAACAGTCATGTTGTTTAGTAGGTTTATCAACATGTTATTCAATCGTAGTCGCGATTAATTTGTTAATTGTTTTGTTAAATAATATAAAGTTACAAAAATTTGATCTCTGAACGTGGAGTTAAAAGCCTCTTGTCAGTATATCTGGTGTCGAAAATTTGATACACAAATAAATATGATCTATCTTTGGAGTGTTGGGTGTTCTCTGTAAATTAGTAGGGTCTTGCTAAATTTTTTTCACCTTTTACCATTTTTTGAGAATGGGTATGATGACAGTTTTATGTTTTAAAGATAAAATAGTTAAATTAAATTTATGTTAAAGCAATTTTAGTGGATTAGTTGGGAAAAAAAAAAGTCAAGAGATTTAAGTCGCAAAAGATTAATTAAGAATTTAATAATTTAATAAATTAATTATCATCAATCTCCTTTTTTATTTAAAATTTTTAAATTAATATGAAATTTTATGTAATTATTTTTTTTTCTAATGAGGAATTTTGTAGTAATTGCCATACATATGGTCTTGGGAGTTCGAAACTGTGTAAATAAACGTAGTGAATATGTATGGACTTCCATATTTCATAGTCAATGAATTGAGCAAGTAAGTCAGGAACTCTCTATAGTGTATATGTATGAAAAATTACTGATGGCTTGGTAATAAACAAGCTTACATAAATGCATATTCTCATACATAGTTTACAGAACGGTACAGTGTCAGGTATTAAATTTTTTTAGTATGTCATTATGATTTTAAATTACATATAATGTGACATACATTATTTAAAATAATTTAATAACTAAGCAATACTTGAATTTGTTGAACATTACTCTTATGTTGTTGTATGTTACATTTTATGTAACTTTAGCATGATCACTAATTTGAATTCATAAAAAGACTGATTCTAAGACATTTAAATTTTATCGGTTGCTTCTTTTCACTAAATATCGCTTGTTCTAATACGTTTCATCTTAATTGAAAGTTAAGAATTCTGACTTTTATACTAGTGGCTCATTTAAGTCTAAATCTCTTATTAAATATACTCTATGCAATCAATTTATTTCTGTTTATGTTTCAACTTTTTGGTATTACTGTTTATTTTTCAACAAAGAGCGTGAGGGTGTTCTTGAGGGTGCTCTTAGGTTCTGGTTTTGTTTTGGTCTTGAATATTCGAAAGGTAAATTACCATTCTAGATAGTAGTGGTCGTTAAGTCTATTAAAACTGCCTTACAAATCTCATTCGTTCATACAAACACAAGTTATTAAACAACCATGCATGGATATTAAATCAGAGATTCTGAGTGTCAAACTTAATTTCTAATTGCTCAACGAGAATGACTCAAAACACCAATATGTATACCCCTCTTGAATTGACTATCTTCAAACCGCCTTCTTATTTTTAAAAACCTCAATTTACCGTCTATTTTTAATTAAGAAGACAAACAAGATTTTATCAACACACCCTTATTTTTACAAAAATGGGGTAATTCGAAATTAACCCTTAAAAAATAGTTGAACAATCAAAATTTCATCACTTTGATTTTAAGTTTTGTTAATTATTTTTCTTTTATATGTTAGAAAATTAAGTTTTGTTCAAAATGATTTTTTTAATAAAAAAATTAAATTGGCAATTAGAAATTTTTATTTCCCGACTATCCTTTGTTGGCAATGTCTAAAAACAGCCTAGAAGAAACATTTCTAGTTTACAAATTATTGTAGCCATAAGAAGTGAAAGAAAAGACTTTACATGTTAATTACTTTAGTTTCTCTAGTAATGAATTATTACTAAAGCATGCTCTCACATAATTGGCATAATTCAAGCACAATTCAGTTGTAGTTGTTAATCCTTTATCTACTTATTTACCATCCCACATAAATTGGCACTCTATTTTGATTGAAAATGAGCCATTAGAAAAAACAATTCAAAAAACAATCGCATTCAGATAGTTATGGCTACATTTTCCAAATTAAATAATGGGTGGGGTTACTTGTATTCTAAAAATTACTTTTAACACTATTATTTTGTACACTGTTATTTTCTATACTCATATACTAAATATAAAAAAGAGAGATTGCCAATTTCTCCCTACTATAATCAATATTTACCATTTGCCCCCTTGTCATTTTCATAATAGCCAATAACCCTCCTAACAACATAAGTTTATAATATTACTCTTATTTTCAAATACACTTTTATTCATATTTATTATAAATTCAATAAATCACAAGAATGGAAATTAAAATAAAAAACTAAGTATTAAAAACAAGAAATATATGTTTTTATGTGAAAAAAATTAATAATAAAATATTTTTCTTGTACTTTTACTTTGTAAACATTTTCTTATAATAAATATTTTATAATATTTTAAAATTAAATGTAAAAAGTATAAGAAAAATATTTTATTATTAATTTTTTCACATCAAAACCTATATTTCTTATTTTCAATACTTATTTTTTATTTTAATTTCCATTCTTGTGATTTATTGAATTTATAAAAAATATGAATACAAGTTTATTTAAAAATAAGAGTAATATTATAAATTTATGTTGTCAGGAGGGTTATTGGCTATTATAAAAGTAACAAGGGAGCAAATGGTAAATATTGATTATTTGATAAACCCATTAATTTATTTGATAAATGTAATACCCCACCCCACCACTTTGATCTTTGACCCAGCCTATATATTAAGAGAGAAAGAGAGAGAGAAAAAAAAGAAACAGAGAAAGAAATCAAAAAAGAGAGAAGTAGGTCATAGGAAACGGGTTGGATCAACTTGAACTTCAACCCAACCACCGTTCACATTTTCAGCCACCTTACCAGCGATGGAAGGTACCAATCAAACCCCCAAGAATTGAAATGGCTAGAAATTGCAACAGGAAGTTGCGATCAGTCACAAAAATCACTACGATATATTCGTGAAATTTCACCAAAGTTGGGCTACACTGTTGCTTTGGTTTCTTCCTTCACGGTTGCCACTTCAATTTCTTACCATCATTAAAATGAATTATTTGCGACCAATCGGTAATTGAAGTTTTTGCAGTTCTGGGAGCTTGATCTAGCGCTGCCTCAGCATGTCAGAGCACACTGCCGCCACCTTTGGATTTAGCATGGCCTGAAGCTTCTATCCCAACCTTCCCAGTCACAATCGTAGAATTCTGGTTGCCGTTGGTCAACAAGGCGTTTTGGTATTTTTTTAAATTTGAGGATAATTTCATAATTCTTGATTTTGTGGATAGTTTGGTAATTTTAAAATTGGAGGAAAGATTTTGAGGATAATTTGATAAATTATGATTTCAAGGATAATTCGATAACTTATGATTTTGAGATTTTAGAGTATTCTAGTAATTCATGATTTTTAGGGTATTTTGGTAATTTATGAATTAAATTGAGATAATTTTGGGTTAAGTTAGAAGGTGTTTATAATGAGAAATTTGAGGACATTGGATTTATGATTATGACATGATTTTATCTTATGAGGGCTTTCTTATTTATTTTAGGCCAATGATATTAATCCACTTTTATTACTCGAGGATGCTAGGAGGTAAGTAAACTAGATTTCTAAATGAATCACAATAAATAATATGTATATTTTGACATGTTTGAAAAGCCTATTTTGATACATATGGATATGGATTTATATATTTTGTTCATATATTGATATTATGTGTTGTTATGTGTTATGTGAGTTGATGGGTGTCAAAGCCAGCAAATATAAATACCAACTCTAAACAAAATTGTGTATAGTGATTGAGCAGGGTCGTGCCCACAGAGATTGGTAATTATTAAATCCTTTTTAAAATAAAAATGTAAAATTGGGGGATTGTTGACAATAATGAAAATCAATTTAAATTAATACGAATGCAAATTAAAGGTGTAATTCAAAATGGGAAAACTCTGGTTGAAGGAATTAATTTAGCTTTGATTCGACTACTGATCATCGATACAACTATAAATCATTACTGCTTATGAATAGACCGGTTATAGCTACTGAGACACTCTAATAGCCAATCTCTCCTTAATTAGTCGATAACCAAGGTACGACCGTTTAAAATGAAATAAAAACGTCAAGTCCGCAATTGATAGCACGCGCCCATGCCTTATCAACAAACTTCTTCTGAAATCGACTGTCACGCGCCCACGTCTTATCAACAAACTTCTTCTGAAATTGAGAATTTCTCCAGGAAGTCAATTCATCCTTAAACATCATCTTATAGCTCAATTTAGCACTAATCAATAGAATTGCACTTACAAAAATAAAACACAAGTAAATCACAACTATTAAGTGCAAAACATTGATATTAAAGGGGGTAAACAATGCAAAACTAATGCATGAAATGCACTATAACATGAGTTTACGTAAAGGTAGGCAAAAATGGGTTTGGATCAATTCGATCAGATTTTGGGTTGATTTGGTTGAGCAAGAAATCATTCGAATTTAATCTGAATCTATAATGCAATCTAATTCGATCTTAATATTATTCAGATTGGATCGGGTTATATGTTCGGGTTAATTTGGGTCAAATCGGGTCAAGTAATATCAGTAGCTATAGTGCTATAACAATCATGATCTTACAGCACAGACGCCCACTACCTTTGATCAAATTCAAGAACAAGAAATTGAATTATCACTACCACCAGAACCAAAAGGGTAAAAATCCTAATGTGCAAGTAGGGCAAAAATATTTCACCAAATTCACCAAGAATTTTTATATACAATTTTGTTAGTACTTAACTACATGGGTGTACACACACACATAATGAAAATTGAAAAATTTGGGCTGAAGCTTGGAGAATCTTAGTGATGGTGGTGTTGGTCAAGGTGGATGGAGCAACCTACAGTAATTGTCACGGCGGACCAAGCAATACTATAGCAGCAGCGGTCAAGCTGTAGCAAATCGTGTCGACACGTTGTGGGCGCGGGATGGACTCAAGTAGCAACAAATCGAGTCGGATGCTGTGCTGTCTATGCTACCGTGCCATCTTTGATCTCTTTTGTGCAATGTGCTATTGCTATTGTAGTGTTGTGTGTGTGAAGATGAAGAGATGCCAACTGCCGTTGTCGCAATGTTGTATGTGTGAAGATGAAGATGATGTGTATGCAATTAGTCAAATTAGGTTTTGCCATTTTTTTTTTACTTATTTAAAATTTTTTTTAATCAATCCGATTGGATTTTCGGACTGAATCGGATTTAACTCGATCCGATCAGATTGAGTGAATTCCATCTAATTAGATTTAACATGAAATTTGATCCGATCCGAACTCAATTTTTTTCAGATCAAATTAGGTCGGATCGAGTAAACTTTGCCCACCCCTAACTTTACTGACTTGGGCATATGTATGCGTGAATTTTCATTGGCATTAGCACAAAAATGCATTATGTTTTTAGTAAAATTAGAAATTGGATTTTAGCAAACTGAAATTGAAGATAGAAAATTTGTTTTACAGTTTTGGCTTGGATGCTTGAATTCATTGCTCATTTAGTGGAGGACACTTTGGATGTTATGTTATATAGGTGAGGGACATGTTTACATGAAGCCCAGCGTGTATGAAAGTTAAGTGAGTGTCCTACTAAACAGTATTTAGATTAAGGTAGTTCAAGTAAGTGATTTAGTAAGAAATGTGAGGTTTGAAAGTGATAGAAAAAGATTTTTATGCATTTCTTCTACAACATTTTTTAAAAGAACATGGAATGACATCCATTTACATTGTACATAAGTATGTATGTATTTTTTAATATGAGAAACTAGTTTACTTACTGAGTTTTGTACTCACTATAGTCTATTGTGATTTCCAAAAATCAGGATTTGTTGAGTCAATTATTTATAGAGTTGGTATTTTATGGCAAGTCTGGCTAAATTGGAGTTCTATTTACTGCATATCTTGTAATAATGATTAATTTATTAATTTCTTAATTTAGTGAAATTTCAATTTATTAGGAATATTTGTTTCCTATTTTAATTAGAAGTCTAATTTAGGAAGTCAATTAATGATAGGATTCTATAATTGGCACATGAGATCTATTTAGAGCAAGAAGTTGGTTTAAACAGGAAGATATTAAATGCTCTAGATATTTCTTGGGAGACAAGCAAGGCAAGAAGATCAGATTTATTCCTATTTAGATTCTTAAGAATTATAAGAGGAAAGAAACTTTTATGTGGTAAGAATCCAAGTCTTTTAAGAATTACAATTTTTGTGAAACTCTAGTGTCTATATAAAGAGAGGTATTTCACAATTGAAGTGAAGCAACATAGAGAATAAAGTAGAGAAGCAAAATTCAACCTCCTCCCTAGAGAATATGGATTTGACACATAATGTTTTGTTGATTTGTTTTGTCATGAGATTATTTCATTTCATCTCTATGGAGAGTCTATGTAGATATTGGATTACTAGACATTGAAGAATTGAAGAATCGCTATGGATGACTTTGCGAAGTGCCTTGAGGATCGTGGATCAAGAGGGGTAATGGTTATCCAAGAGAAGCATATTCATTCTAAGGTTTAGTAAATTGTATGGTGATAAACTGTAATTGAGAGTCTTAAATTCAGTAAATCCATAGGTTGTAACATCTCAACTTAGTGAATTACTTTTCATTTGGGCTTTGCCTCATGGATATAGAATTGATTAAGCTGAACCACGTAAAAATCTCCATGTCATTTAATTTTTGCAATTTATTTTGTTTTTAAAAAATCAATGTTTTTAATGCGAATGAATAGTTCCTGTGAACAGTATTTTCGAGAATTAGTTAAGTTGCTACTACAAGGGTTTTAACTACTTACATCTATCTACAATTAGGTCTAAAATTCCTACAGGATTGATTCATAATGAGTGAGGAGAAGGATTTAAATTGAGGTCGGTAGATGGTTTGGCATAATTTTAAGTTCTTCCACTGCAGTTTAATGTTGTCTTTGAGGATCGAATTGTCATTAATAATTTGTATTTGAAGATCGAATTATTATTGATATTAAAGAGATTTTTAAGTATATATTTGAGTTGCAGATAGATTCACTTTGTGGAGTGCAGGGCGGGTCGTTTCAATAAACCCACCCTTAAAGTAAAATTTTAAATCTTACCCAACGAACCTACTTAAATACCTAATATACCCTTACTAAAACCCATTTGCATGACATTAGTGTTTTTGTTCATTAAGCCCATTAAATTTATTTATAAACATGTGCTAACTAATTTAGATCTATTAATGCATAAGGATGCAGTTTTCTGAATTTATTTTTCTTTCATAAAAATTCCATAACCTTGTGGCTCATTGTTAATTCTTTGAGTGTAAAATTCATGTTGAGTAAAATTCCTAGAATTAACCAAGAAAAAACATTAATTTCATTTTAGTAATGATGATAAAGATGAATTTATTAACACTGGAAATTTTTCTTGTTAGCAAATATAAAACTATTGCTATAATTTTGAGACTAAATAAACAACGAAGTTTTTCATACTTCAACTGGGAGATTTCGCTTCGCCAACTCCATTCCTACTCCACTCCCAAATAGAAACTACTCGACAACCTTTCTGAAGTTTGGCATTGACATGGGCTACAGAGGAGGTATGTTGTTTTTGTTAACAATATATTATTTTTGGGCAATCTTTCTATTTTTTTTGGAAAAACAACCACATGAAATTAGTGTTTTTGTTACTCTTATTAATAGAACTTGTCATATTAATTTGTATAAGTTAGCATTTTTACTCATTGAAATTTTTTATCTATAAAAAAAAATCGTTATATAGTTTTTATAAATGTATAGAAAGATTTTTTTTGGGTGTTGGTTAATTTCTCAATATATGGGTGACAGTCCACAAGTGTACACAATAAGTAATAAAGTGATGAGTATTGAGTATCGTCTCTACAGGGACTAATACTATAAGAGTTGCTATAGCAATTAATTGTGGTGCAAATTCAATTAAATCAAATTTAGTTGTTTTATCAACTAAATTAAACTAAGTAATCTAAATAACAATAAAATGCAATAAACTAAATTAACACATCTTACACAAGAAAGGTAATCCATGAGAATGATGTAGTTGAGTGACTTAACTCACTAAATGGTATTGACTTTGTTTCGTTTGTAGTTCTGTTGGTACAACAATTAATACAGCAATGGGCAGAATGCTAATACATCCTCAGTTGTCACCTATTGGACATTTTATATTTATTTGCCACCTAACAATGACCAATTGTTGTGACACACAAGATATAGCATTAAAAGATCTAGTTTCCTAAATACCCTCCAAGGTGATTCCTTATGCCTAGTTCATCACTAATTTTAGATTAAGCATGGATCTATTCAAATTGAGTTAACCCAACTTAGGAAACCTAATCTAAAACCAAGTATTGTTCTAATATTATCTACTAAAACAGGCCCTTTTGTGGCTCTCTCTTAGCTAGTATCACTAAATGGATGGTCAACTGAAATAGTGAATTAAATAAAGTATTATTATAACAAAATGCTATAGTAATCATGCAGCAACACAATAAATTCAGTCAATAACCATCAAGCTTGTTTATCACTCAACCACAAATACATTTAGTTCATAATTCTTAACAAAATAAAAACCGTTTCAGCCATCAAATACATCATCATCATCAATGAAAGAAAATGAAGAGAAAAGAGATAGAGGCAAGTTGTCCTTTCTAGATGTTAGATTTCTTCTTTCCCACGGCTACAATCTTCTTGTTTCAGCCTGGAATTTTTTGTTTCTCTCCTGTGTTCTTTTTCTTTTCTTATTATTTCTTGTGGTTAACGACTCTTTTTCTTTCTTTGTGTGTGCTTCCTTTTATAATTGAAAACTGCAGATTGCAGATTTTTTTTCTGAGATTCGCACAAATTTTTCTCCTTTGTTGTTCCAGGATTGCTATAGCAATGGTTGCTACAACACTGGCTACAACACTGCACTGTTTCAGACTAACTTCCACTTTTGCAGCCAATTTCTTTCTTCACTTTTCCAAGCCTATTGCACAATCTTCCTTCCTTAAAATTGCACTTCCAATTGCCTACAATTAAACACATGATCTAAGCACACAATTCATTCCAAAACAACCTAATTTATTGAATGTAAACTAAAAATAGATAAGTTTGCAAAATTAAGCTAGAATGTAGCTAAAACGCATCAATTACTCTTTAAGTAATCGTGATTTGAGTCCAAAAGTCCCATTGATAACTCTCATTTCATAGAGTTATCATTAGGCTATATTTTAGTGTCTATATATCCCAAAGATGTAAGATAACCAAAAAAAAAAAGAGTAATCATGAACGAATTAATGAATTATATCTTCCATTTTCAGAATTAAGGAAAATACATCTAATGATTTTGATCACCACGTTTAATGTTACACATCTTAAATACCTAAAATAAAACTTGTACACATTTATAACCTGCAAAAAATAAATACATTTATAAGAACCCTCATAAAAATGTTAGTAATTTCTTATCAGAAAACTTATTGAAATAAATTGATTAGCTATCTGTTAAAGGTCTAAGTTCATTGATACTTAAGATTTATATGATTAATCAAACATATTATGTAACAGCCCAAGGTCAACAACCAAGTAGACCCCCTACTTGGGGCACACAGCGTGTCAGGGTTTGTTATTCGGCTTTACAACCCAAAACGAGTCTACTTGGTTATGAGAGCCTAAGGCACAAAAACCAGTCCACGAACTCTCTCATTAGAGATGTGAGATATTAGATGCTTCTCCCTTTGAAGACTTCGTGAAGGTCAACGGAAACATAATAGAATGAAATCATGTTGTTAACATATCCATTCAAAAATTGCGCCTATTTAGTTATGAGAGTGAAAGACATAAAAACTAGTCTAGGAACTCCCTCACTAGTTATGTGGGATATTACATACTTCTCCCCTTGAAGACCTTGTGTCCTCGTGAGGATCAATGGAAATAAAATAGAATAAAATCATATCAAACAAATTGTGCAACAGCTTAGGCTGGACAACTGAATAGATATTGTCTGCTTAAGTCACACAACCCATGATAGTTTTGTTATTGGGCTCTTAACCCAAAATTGCATTTACTTAGTTAGGAGAGCTTAAGGCTTATAAAGTAATTAGGAACTCTCTCAGTAGTGATGTGGGATGTTACAAAAAAAGCCTTAATAACTAAGTTGATATTGTTCGCTTAGGGTATATAGCCCATTACAATATTATTAATGGGCTTCGCAATGCAAATCGTGTCTGTATAGTTAGAAGAGCCTTAAACTTATAAACTACTTCAAGAACTCTCTTACTAATGATGTTGGATATTACACGCTTTTTCCCTTGAAGACCTCCTGTCTTCATAAGGGTCAACAGACGAAGAACAAAGTGAAATCATATCATTAACATATTTATCCATATATTGGGTCATAAGAAGGTTTTAATACTAATTGCAACAACTCAGACCAAGAAGATATTGTTTGCTTTGAGAAAACAGCTCGTCATGGTTTTGTTATTTGTTTTGCAACCTAAAATGTATCTATTTAGTTATAAGAGATTAAGGCTTATAAGCTAATGCAAAAACTCCCTTTTTTGTACGTACTTCTCTTGTTGAAGACCTTATATCCTTATGAGGGTTAACAAAATCATATTATTAACATATCCATTTGCACATAGGGTCACAAGTCAACTCTCAGATCAATTGTAACAATCTAAGTCTTATAACTAAGTAGATATTGTTTGCTTTGGGTACACAGCTAATAACTCGATGAAATGAGAGTTATCATGGCACTTTTAGACTTAAATCAAGATTAGTTAGAGTGTAAATGACATGTTTTTATTACACGTTAGCTATGTTTTGCAAGGATATCCATTTTAGATTATTTTTAATAAATTGTGTTGTTTTAGAATAATTTGTGTGCTTAGACTATATGCTTAATTGTAGGTAATTGGAAGCTTAATTTTCAAGTAAGGAATGTTGTTGTGATAGGCTTGCAAAAGTAAAGAACAAACATGGCTACAAAAGAATTAAAACAAGTCTGGAATAGTACTAATGTTGTAGCCGTTGTTGTAGCATCCGTTGCTGTAGTAATCCTGGAGCATTGACAAAGAAGATTTCGCGTGAGATACTTAAGAAGATTGCAATATGGAGTTTCCAAATCTGGAACATACACGCCCTAGACTTCTGGTTGCCCTAATTTTCGACCATAAAAATAACATGCACACAAGGATAAGAGGGGGTGAATAAAAAGAGAAAAACCATAAAGAAACAATAGAAAACAGAGGATTCAAGATCAAGAGTAGGGCTGCATTAAAGGAATACTTGCAAGATCAAGTAGAAAATCAGTCCTTTTTATTGTTTTCTTGTTCTTTGTTCACTCTTTAATCATGGGCATGTACTCAATGGTTGAACTTCGTTTATTCACTTTTCTTTTATAAGTTATGAACTAAATTTATTTGTGGGTGAGTGACAAACAACCTTGATGGTTGATTGACTAAAATTACGAGTTGTATATTTGCTATAACATTTTGTTTTGATAATATTTATTTAAATTCACTATTTCCCATTTAGTGATACTATCTAGGAGAAAGCCTCAAAAAGGCCTGTCTTAGTAGAATATATAAGAGCAATACTTGGTTTTAGATTTGATTTCTTGAGTTGAGTTTAACTTGATTCCAAAAAGGGTATACTTAATATAAAATTAGTAAAGAACTAAATATAAAGATTTACCTTATAGGGTAATTAGAACCTAAGCGAGTAATGTTATATCTTATGTCAGTATAGCAATTGATCACTATTAAGTTACCTTAAGATATAAGACATCCAACAAGCGAAAGCTGAGGATACTTAAAGATTCTACCCAGTGCTGTAGCAAATACTGTAGCAACTGAACCTAAAATTTAAATTAGTTAAAATCATTATGGGAGTTTTGATCACTTAACTACACCATTCCCATTAATTTCATCCTTAAGTATGTCGTGAGATTTTCCTTTCCTACATTTTTATTTATTGCATTCATGGTTTAAGCGATTCGTTAGTCTATCTATTATTTGCTTTATTTTAAATTAAAGAAAAACCGCACTATTACTTGTTGTGTACACTTACATATTGACACTCATAGCACGAGAATCACTCAATAAGGTTTTGGCGTCGTTGTCGGGGATTGATTGTTCATTGTGATTTGTGAAATTAATCTTACATGGTGTTAATTTTTATTTTAATTTAATTGATTTTGTTGATAGGCTTACCCTTGTATGTGCAAATATAAACTTGTTGAATTTCAATTTAATCCAAAAATTGAAAGAACTACAAGGAGATTGAGAAATTAGCAAAGAAATTCAAAAGCTGTTGTAGTAATGGATGATTTACAAGATATGGGAAATTTAAATTCTCGAGGAGAGATACAACCAGTGAATGCATAAGAAGGTCAGAATGGACAGCATGTTTATCGGCAACCAGGAAATAATATTATCCACATGGCAGATGATAGAGATAGACCTATTCGAGACTATACAGTGTTGACTCCTCAAGCCATACATCAAGGAATAGTTAGACCAGAAGTTCAAGCTGACAACTTTGAGCTCAAACCATAATGTTTTAGATGTTGCAAATAATAGGGCAGTTTAATGGATTGCCATCAAAAGACTCTCACCTTCATTTCAAATTATTTTTAAAGGTGAGTGATGCTTTTAAGATTGTTAGAGCATCACAAGAAGCATTGAGACTGAGACTTTTTCCATTTTCTTTGAGGGATCGAGCATGGGTGTAGTTGAATTCTTTACCACCAGACTCTATCACCACATGAAATGACTTGGCTGATAAGTTTTTAATGAAGTATTTCCCACCTACTAAAATGCAAAATTAAGGAATGAGATCACGTATTTCCATCAATTGGAAGGTGAGAGCTTGTATGATTCATGGGAAGGATATAAAGAGTTGCTAAGACGATGTCCTCATTACAATATTCCTTGGTGTCTACAGTTGGAGACTTTTTACAATGGTCTTAACCCAAGTACAAGATTGATGGTGGCTGCTTCAGCAAATGGAGCTTTGTTATCTAAATCTTACAATGAAGCTTATGAGATTTTAGAGAGAATAACCAATAACAATTATCAATGGCCATCAACTAGGCAAGTTGCAAAAAACGGTACAGCTAGAGTGCACAATGTTGATGCCTTAATAGCTCTATCAGCACAAGTAACTTCATTGACAAGCATGATGAAGGCTCTGACCACTGCTCCAACATTGGTCAACCAAGTTACAGAAGTGTCATATGTTTATTGTAAAAAAGGGCATTTGTTTGATAATTGCCTTGGGAATTTAGCTTCAATTAATTATGTGGGCAGCTTCGAAAGGTAGAGCAATAACAATCCATATTTAAATACCTACAATCTAGGATAAAGGCAGCTTATAAATATTTCATGGAGAAATCAGAATCAGTCTGTTGTAGCAACTAGTGGATAGAATAGACCTGCTCAACCACCTAAATTTCACCAGCAAAATCAGGGGCAAAGAAACGGTAATATTGACCATCTTAGATCTCTTGAGACACTTAGCAAGGGGTATATTATGAAGAATGAACCAGTTGTCCAAAGTCAGGCTGTATTCTTAAGAAATTTAGAGAATCAAGCTGGACAACTTGCTTCAGCATTAAGTAGTAGATCTTAGGGAAGTTAGCCTATAAAAAAGATCTAAGATGAGAAAGAAAAGAACACTATAAGGTGATCAATTTGAGATCGGAAAAATATGTTTATATTCCTGTTGGAGTATCAAAAAGAAAAGTGGAACCTATTTCAACTTAAGAGGACACTCAAAAAGAAGAAGAAAAGTTACAACAAACTCTTTTCCAGCATACTGGTGAGAGTAGCCAAGCTGCAGCACCTGCAAAAGATATTGAACCAAAGCATGTGAGAGAAGATATTGTAGTACCAACCACAACAAATAAGAATATGGAAAAAAAAAATCAGTCTACATAACCTGATATAGTATAGTAATTGAAACATCCACCACCTTTCTACAAAGATTTTAGAAACAAAAACAGGATAAGCAATTCAGCAAATTCCTTGAAGTATTGAAACAGTTACATATCAACATTTCTTTTGTGGAAGCCTTGGAACAAATGCTAAATTATGTAATGTTTTTAAAGGATATTTTTGCAAAGAAAAGAAGTCTTGGAGAATTTGAAACAGTTGCTCTAACACAAGAATGCAGCCACATGCTTCAGAATAAAATTTCTTAGAAATTAAAGGATCTAGGAAGTTTCATAATTTCATGCTCTATTAGAATGAGATATAATGGTAGAACACTTTGTGACCTGGGAGCTAGCATAAACCTCATGCCTTTTTCCATTTTTAAGTAATTGGGAGTTAGAAAAGTGAGGCCAACCATTGTAACATTGCAACTTGCTAACAGATCTCATGCTTATCTAGAAGGACAAGCAGATATGCATATCACATTTTATAAAAAGTGCAAGTGATAATTGTACACACAGAGAGAATCATGCTGTGATAAACATGATGCACTATATGAAATCTATACATGATCAGGGCTTGAGTTAGTCAAAGTATGGTTGATGCCTCTACAAATCATTTGGAGGTTGTCACCTAGCATGGGTTATTGGGGCTGCAATTGGCCTAGCATAACATTTGTCGTGCTTTCTGGAGACCTAGGCGCATGTTCATTGCACCTCATGGTATGATTTGTATGAGGCGAAGAACACTGCACTCTTTACAGATCAACCAATGTGCACAATGTTGCGAAAATGCATGTTCATAGACTAGCTCAACAATATACAAGTTATTATTCATATATAAAAGATGGATTACCTAGAGATACACACAATTTATAGAATGACATACCTGCAATACAGATGTCTTTGCCAGCTAGTGTTGAGAGTTTTGTACTTTATAGGTGCTCTGCTGAGGTGACTGTGAGTGAAACGGCAAGTTATGGTTCAATTAAGGCAGTGGCATTTGGAACTAGCTAGAGCTGTTGCCAATCTCAATTGCCATTCAATTTCTATACTTGTATAGATGTCCTAAAGTGAGAGTTGTGAAATATGTCTTCCATTAGAAATTAAGAACCTAAAAATGTATGTTTGATTGGAAAAACTATATAGAGCTACTACGAATTATAAATATATAGATCAGAGGATGTGAATGTACATAATAGGTAGTGCCTGTGCCACTATTTTTTTTCTTTTTGACTTACATGTGCTACCATAATCTGTATGGAACTCGCTGAACTGTGTCTGTGTTATGTTGGACTGAAAAGATTGTTGTGGTTGGTAAGGCTGGTTGTATAAAGATAAGAGAAACAAGAGCTGAAGCTTGCCAAGGCCTGAACTATCCCGCTGCATCTGACTAGCTTTGCCTATCAAGCAACTCACTTCATATCTAGTCTTAAGTCTACTGCATGTCATAGGAGAGTCCATATGTGAATTCTCTACAAAAATGCAAAGAAAATACATAATGGACAGCTAGTTAGAATTTGA
The DNA here is from genome assembly GCA_030449905.1 of Luvunga scandens. Lineage (NCBI taxonomy): Eukaryota > Viridiplantae > Streptophyta > Magnoliopsida > Sapindales > Rutaceae > Luvunga > Luvunga scandens. The sequence goes on along the minus strand of JASUUG010000095.1, from coordinate 1,061,471 downwards.
GATTTAGAGATAAAGATGAAAGATACATTCATTAATCAAGACTTAATGACAACGAACTTTAATTTAGTGTATTTATAATAGCTACATGAACCTTCTAGATTTAGTTAACTAGAAGCTGAGCATTTTGTTTATAGCTGTAATAGAATAACAACCTTCAAAATTAACTGACTTGAATACAATTGATATAAATGGATTGTATATAGTTAACAGACTTCATGACTCAACTACATGGGAATATCTGTAAAACTATTTTGCCATCTAGAATGATCTAAATTGTCACATGTGGTTGACAATGTCATTCTTGAATGAGCTATTGAAGTAGTTGTTGAACACACCTCTGTTGGTACTCTAATATGAGTTGAGCCAAGTTCAGCTTCATGAGATATTTTTACACCCTTTCTCAAACTTAAGTGTTTTGAAAAGACTTTAAGTTTACTTCTGAAAAAAATAAACTTAGGATAAGTGAGAGGTTTAGTTGGAATATTAACAATCTAATCATTACCGGAAACATAAGCAATTTCAACTTCTTTCCTTTCAACTTTATCCCTAACAAAATGAATGTCTATTTCTATGTGCTTAATTTTGAAATGAAGTACGGGATTTGTAGTCATTGCAGCTGCACTTATGCTATCCCTTAGAAGTAAAGGTGTGCTCTAAAGTTTTAATTCTAATTTTTTCAAAATAGAACAAATCCAAGTTATTTGTAAGCCACCTAAGGCCATAGCTTTGTATTCAGATATAACAGAAAAATTAGAAATTACATTTTATTTCTTTGAACTACAACTGATAAGATTTCCACACAAAAATAGACAATAGCCACTGGTTGATCTTTTATCATCTAGATCATTACCCTAGTCAGTATCTAAGTAGGTCACTAGATCTAGAGAGTCAAATTACTTGAATATTAGTCTATAGTCAGCAATTTCTTTCAGATAACTTAATACTCACTTATAAGTTCACCAATGAGGTTGTAAGGGATTAGCTATAAACTGACTTAATTTGTTCACTGTATATGCAATGTTTGTTCTGGTTAACATAGCATATTGTAATTCTCCAATTGTTCTTCTATATTTAGTTGAATCTGTAAGAACTTCTCTTATTTTTTTGCTTAATTTTTCAGTAGTTGCCGGTGGTATGTCAACTCCAATACAGTTCTTTAAATCAAACTTGGCAAGTAAGTCTTTGATATACTTGGTCTAAGACAAAACCATAGTATCTTTGTTCCTTATGACTTTAATTCCAAGAAAGAAGTTATGTTAGCCTAGAGGGCTATACAAATTGCAATTTTGATGATAACAAATATGTGTTATTATATTTCACAATTTCACTAGTTTTGAAGAGCAAAATTTATTCAAGTAAATCAAGTGAAATCGAGCTTAAGACACTCAACGAACAACGGTACAACCAAGAACTTCATTGTTATAAATCTTGTAAAGCTGGTATGATTTAATGCATGCATGATTTAACATTTGGAATTGCTCAAGATTTTGTTTAATAAATCATTATTTTTCATAAACCAAAGGTTCTATAATTATAAGCTATGTATTTGATGAAATTGGTTATTTTTCAAGATATGGATTAAAATGAAAAAGTTTTACAATCTTTGATTTCAACAAGTATTATTTTAAATCCTTGATTGGACCAATTTGTAAAAATATAAAATATTTTAGGCCATAATATAATTTTCAAAAGTATTATACTATATTTTAATTTCTAAAAGGTTTAAGGCCATACTATAAATATAAAAAATATGATGGGAAGATAGAAAGGTAGCGGCTAGCTGCCTGAAAATAAGCAGCTAACCGCCTGAGGTAAAATTTTAAATTTCAAAGCCAAATTTGTAACGGTAACTTGCCACAAAAGTCTAAGAGGCTAACCACCAAATGAAGTGGCAATCCGGCTATTCTCTGAAGGTCAATAACAGCTAGTTTACTTATCAAATCTATATAAACTCAAATCAAAATCAAATCTAACAAGTTTTTCAAGCAAAAATCATTTCATACAACATCTCTTGAGATTTTATTTTGCAAATCTTCATACATTGAGCTATCATTTGTACATCCACCCTAAAAGAGAGTTTTTGTTGTAATCTTTAAATTTGTTATCAACTTTGTGTGAGTATAAGTGTGGGAAACACTTGGGTAAATGTGTGTGTGAGTGAAACACCATTTGTAAAGGTTTTTTGACACCTTGGAAGTCAATTGTAAGAACTTGAAGCCTTGGAAGCTTGGATAGTGAAATCCTCCAGCTTGGTTTGCTTGAAGCATGGACGTAAGTCGATTTTGCCAAACCACGTAAAATCTCACCTGTTTGATCTCTCTTCCCTTAGCTTTTTAATTTTGAGCATTGTTAAGTTTATTACTTTTCATTTTATTAAGGCATTAGTTTGAGTTGTTATGTGGTTTTATTTACTTAAGTTTTAAAAACCAAATTCACCTCCCTCTTGGGTTGTTTAGCTAGAATTTCAAGTTCTGTTGTCTTAAATCTTTAAAGGCAAATGCACTACCTAGATTATGAATAAGCATTTCAATTTCAACATTATTGCTTCTTGTTACAATAATATCATCAACATAGATTAGTAATATGGTCAAATCTCTGCCATTTCTTTTGAAAAATAATGATGTGTCTGACTTTGGTTTAACGAACTCCCATGACTCAAGGACTGATATGAGTTTTTCAAACCAGGCTCTTGGTGCATAAAGAACCTTTTTCAACTTACAAACATAATTTGGATTAACTGAATCCTCAAAACCTTCGAGTTGAGGCATATACACAATTTATGTCATTTCCCCATTCAGAAAAGCATTGTTGATATCTACCTATCTTAGTTTCCAGTTGTTCATAACAACTAGACTTAATACAATTCTTATGGTTGCTACTTTTATCATTGGACTAAAAGTTTCTTGGTAGTCTATGCCTTTAATTTATAAGAAACCCTTTGCTACAAGGCTAGTTTTTTAAGTATTAATGGGTCCATTTGAGTTTTGTTTCACTCTAAAAATCCATTTGTTTCCCATAAGTTTCATATTTTGATTTGAAGGCATTAAATACTATGTTTCGCTTCTTATTAGAGTACTGAACTCTTCCTGCATTGCTTTTTTCCATCTACTATTATTCAAAGCTTCAGCAACACTGGAGGGTGTTTCTAGTGAGAAGGCTTTTTCAATATTGTATACCTTAGGTTTAAATATGGCTGCTTTGGCTTTGGTTATCATGGGATGTGTGTTGAGGTATAGGCTGATGATTTTTAGGTATTTGGTTTTCTAGCTCAGGTTGATTTGATAAAGTTTCAGGGGATGTATGTGAATTAAATACATTATCATGTTGGGAATGTATTTGACTAATATTGTCATCAGGATTTTATCATTAGGGAGAGTGTGTGGACTATTTGTGTTCTTAGAAGTATTTGACCCAGCTGTTGGTGCCTTATTACTTTGACTCTCAAAGGGAAATGATATTGTAATGAACTCACCAAGAGTGTTTGTAGACTCTAGTGAACAGATAGATTTTGAGATCATAAAATCTAGATCATTTTTGAAAAGGAAAGATGTTTCATTAAATTTGACATGAACAATAATATAGATTCTACCATTTGAGTTCAAACATAGATAACCTTTGTGTAAATTACTGAAACCAGGGTGTACACATTTTGAAGTATGAAAATCAAATTTATGACTGTTGTAAGGCCTTAGAAATGAAGAGTACTCATAGTCAAAGATTCTTATTAGGGAATAGTTGGGTTTCTTTGAATGGAAAGCTTTAAAAGGTGTTTTATCCTTTAAAGTGGGTGTGCTGATTCTATTAATAACATAGCTTGCATTGCAAACAGCTTCCCACTAGAATTTAAGAAGAAGTTTTGCTTAAACAAGTAGTGTAAGGCTTGTTTCAACAAGATGTCTGTGTTTTCTCTCATCTTTTTTGTTTTGATAATGAGTATAAGGACAAGATATCTCAAGGTTGTTCCTACATATCTAAGATAAGGTTTAAAAGCTTTATATTCTCCTCCTATATCACATTGCAGTGTTTTAATCTTCAATTCCATACTTTTTTCAATTTGCTTTTTAAAGGAAATGAAAGTTGAGAGTGCTTATGATTTATGAGTTAATCCATAAATCCATGTATAGTTGGTTTTATCATCAATGAAGGCTATATAATATCTAAAACATTAGTTTAGGTGTAAGACCCCAAAGGTCACTATGAATGATCTCAAGTGTAGTAAAAGCTCTTGACTCACTACTTTTGAAATGTAATCTATGTTGCTTTCTATAATGACATGCTTTGCAAAATGACAACTCAGATGTTTTATTATCAAAAGAGATATTACAAGCTAAGAGAGTTTTTCTAAGAGCAATAATATTTGGATGACCTAGACTCATATGCCACACATAAAGTATTTCATTTACTCTTAAAAAATTATTGCTTGTATAATTTTCTTTTGAGTTAATAGACAACATAGACTCTGGTTTGTTTATTGTGCTGACTGGAATTAAACTAGTGAATGAAGTTGAAGATAACATAATTGACTTGACTTATTTGTTATTATAAGGCAAACTCAACAGCTTGTATAATCGATCTTTAGCCACATCTTTCATGAGAACAATCCCCCTTCTCTTGTCCTTGACAACACAAGAATATTTATCAAATTCAACACATACATTGTTATCAAGTAAAAGTTTGGATATGTTGAATAGGTTTTTAGTTATTTTTGGCACATAGAGAATTTGATTAAGTTTGATATATTGTAAAACATTTGGTTCAAGTGTGCAAAGCAATGTACGGTCAATGGATGCAATTTTAAGTTTAAAGCCATTACCTACTGCAAGCTAATTGATACCTTTGTATTTAGTGCTTATACTAAGATTGTTGAAGTCATTTGAAACATGATCAGTAGCTCCACTATCAAAGGTATCAGCCTCTATCTGTAGGCTCTCCTCATTCAATAATATAGGCGCTTCTTCTCTAGGCACTCCTCCTTCAATAACATAGGTGCTTCTTCTATTTGGTATGAAATTAGGCACAAAATTTTTCTTGAACCTATGCCAGCAACTTGCTGCAATGTGATGCTTTTTTAAACAGATTTGACAAGGGCCTCTACATGCCTTCTTGATCAACTGGAATCTTTCTTTTTGTTTTATCTTGAAACTAATTTGGATTTGCATCACCAAATTGTTTTGCACTAGTATTGTTTCCATTTAGAATTCCAAATTTGTTTCCATTACAGTTAAAATTTGACTACCAATTTCTCCTCTGATGTCCTCTATAATAAACAATATTAGCTTGATAATCTATGCTACTAATAAAATTTTGATATTCAACCTATTTTCTTAACTCAACAGTATTCCATGAACATCCAATGGAGTTATGCTTTCTAAATTTGCATTGATTGTTGCAACAATGGAGTCATATTTAGATCCAAGACCCGCAAGTAAGCACAACACAAATTCATCATCACTCATATTATTTCCAGCAACTCTAAGATAATCTAGTGTCATCTTCATTTTAGTGTAGTATTCACAAATACTCATTGAACCTTGTCTTGTTGTTTGAATTTGAGTTCTCAGTTGAAGAACTCTTGATTTGGATCTAGCACCAAACTATTTAGAGAGTGTTTGCCATACCTCTAGAGATGACCTTGCTCTAACAACAACACTCAGCACCTCTTCACTTAAAGTTGAAAGCAGCCAGCTCATAAGTTGCTAATCATTTCTCCTCCAGATTTGAAATTGTGGATTTGTTGATGTAACCACTATTTGATCACTTTCGACATTAATTATGACTCGATTTAGAGGATTCTTTGTGTTATCAATCAAATCTTCAAGTTCATTAGCATTGATTGTAGCTATGACATGAGATCTCTATAACAAATAATTGTAGTTTGTGAGTTTAATAAGTGTGTTGAAGACCAGAGAATTAAGAACAGAGAAGTCATTATTGGAATTAATAGTTGGATTTGCAACTGAGCCTGAGGCTCAGATGCTAGTAGCTTGATATTCATTGCGAGCCATTGTGACAACTAGCTCTGATCGCAAGTTAGAATTTGAGATTCAGAGATGAAGATGAAAGATACATTTCATTAATCAAGCTTAATTAAAATGAAGCTCAGTTTAGTGTATTTATAGCAGCTGCAAGAATCTTCAAGATTTAGTTAACTAGAAGCTAAGCATTTTGTTTACAGCTGTAACAGAATAACAACCTTCAAAACTATCTGATTTGAATACGATTGATATAAATGGATTGTATATAGTTAATAGACTTCATGACTCAACTGCGTGGGACTATCTGTAAAACTATTTTTCCATCTAGAATGACCCAAATTGGCACGTGTGGTTGACAATGCCATTCTTGAATGAGCTGTTGAATTAGTTGTTGAATGCACCTATGCTAGTACTCCAATATGAGCTGAGCCAAGTTCGACTTCATCAGATATTTCAACACAGCTAACAAAATGCATTAACCGAAAAAGAGCACTCTTAATTATGAAATCTTACGGTTGATTTTCCATTTTTGTTCACCATAAAAGCCAGCAGCTGTCTAGTACTTCCTGAACTTCTTTACATGCTTCGTAAGGATCAAATGGACTCACTCTCTTTGCTGTATTTGCAACTATTCTCCCAAATGACCTGTACATCCTTAAATACATCCGCTGCATTCCTATACTTGACACCATTTTGAAGATTGCAGCATATTGTACTAAAATCCATTGGCACGTCTATTAGACCAAAAGAATCCTGCTTACGTGTTAAAAGCATCCACCCAAGACACACGAAGCGACAGAGATTAGTCCCAGTTGAATGAATGATATGTGCAATCAAGGTTGCAGTATTTAGCACTTTATTTTCGGCCATTCCCAAAGCTAAAGGATACATCGAAACATTGAATGTTTGGCTTCTTCCATTTTCATCACCTTCTTGATCACCTATGAAGTAAAACACAATCAAATCAGCAGCATGTAGCTGTGCATCAAGTGCATTTCAAACAAAATTTAAAATGAAAAGCCAAGACACTATCTTGTGAGCAAGAATTCATTAATCAAAAACTGTCAAAGATTGCTTGACTCATCCATTTCTCAACACACCTCCAAGGCAACTTTCAATTCTTTCTTACACCACAGGGGTCCTTGATAGCGAGTCTTTGATCTTCTCTGCTTTCTACTTAAACAGTTCAATTCCTTTAACTTGGATTTACCATGCCTATTCATCAAATGGCTTTGGTTTCTTATTAGCCTTCAAATTCTTCACTTTCTTTGACAAAATTCTTGTCCAACACTTGGCCTTGCTGTTTTCACTTGAGTTATCGGTACGTTCAACATCAAAGGATCCATCAGTTTCCATGGAAGAAGATAAAGGCACATAATTGTCACTATCAGAGGCTGAGCCAGAGTTTTCACTGCTATCTTCTGACTCATCTGAGTCAGAATTTTCTTCAGTAACATAATTGACATAGTTCAAGAAACATTCTTCTTCATTTCTTTCCAAAACAGAGAACTTTTTCGCTGCTGCTTTTTAAATCGTTTCTTTAGCCACGTGCTTGCGCTTCATGGTTTATAGTTGCCTACCAAGTACTCGGAAAGCCTCGAAAAGTACTTTCAGCTTGGTGTTACCTGCATATATTCAAAAAGCACTTTCTGTCCACACGGCTAATCAATCCAGTGGGACATTTAATTTGACTAAAAAATCTTTTAATGCTACATTTCAACCTATAAAAGCCCATAAACATATTTTCTTTAAGCTAGCCCTAAGGGCATAGTCGAGTTGATTGGCAGTGAAGCTGTTGTCTTATAAGTCCAGGTTTGATCCTTAGAGGTGGTAAAGGAGTAAAAATTATATTTGAGCTTGCCCACCCCTCCTTACCTTTTTTTTTTTTAAAAAAAAATATTTTCTTTAAGCTAATCCAATACAAGCTTTACTAAAAAGTAATGTATAGCTATAAGATCTTCAACTTTGATTGTATAAATAAGTAAATAAACTAAAGCCGGAAAAAAATTGAACGCAATTTTCTACTTCAAATACAGCAAAAGATTGGAGCTAAAGCCAAATCTCATGAAGCTGTATTTCAACTCTCTTACACGATGCCGCTCTTTCTGTAAAGTACTAGCATACCAACTACGTGGAGTCATGTCATTGGACATACTCAAAATGTGAGGTCATTATACAATGCTTATAGTAGTAATTATAAATAATATAGCCTACATATTTACAGTAAAAGGATTCCAAAAAATAAATATTTTCTGTTGGTATGTTTGCAAAATTTAACTTAAAATATATTAAACTATGACAAGCATAAAAAGTTAAAGACCAATTCCTTTATTCAATATAGAATCACTTTGTAGTATTCAATTCACATTTTATTATTTAGAATCTTCCGAACAGTTGCATTAATATATATATATATATATATATATATATATATATATATATATATATATATATATATATATCTTTCTTGCGATCAAATATATCTAGCAATAATTAAAATTTGTACAAATGAAAATTGAATGTCCAGATTGAAATGGTTTATAGAACTTGCTTTCTAAAAGTGCTTTACAAAAAAAAATTATAATGGAATTTTTTAACTAGTATTAACTACAACTATAATTAAAAGTGATTTGTCAACGCATTATTTCCGCCAATTAAGCATAACAAGCTGAATATAATATTGCTTTAAGTAACTTAAAAAACTATTCAAAACAAAATAAGTGCTCTTTTTTTTTTTTTGCCCAAATCGTAAAAATAAGTGCTTGTAAACAAAAGAAATATTATTTTTTGGGTATGTATACAATATTTGACTAAATCTTTCTCGAAATCAAAAATCTGAAAAAAGTTTGAATCTTACCTACGCGATTTTCATTTAACTTTTGCATGCTCTCTCACCGAATAATTGTTTCGTAATCAAGTGATTGTATTTATTGTTTCCTTATAATTTATATAAGATAGAAAGTAGAGTGACCTTTCGATTTCTTGTAGATTTTTCTTGCTTTTTTTCATTAATTTTTACGTGAAATTGGTCGGACTACAACATTAAATGGCTATAAAAAAGTCCTTCAATTTCCAACGCTAGAGCACTTTTAATTTTAGACCAACTATTTACATTCCCACAATTTGAATCAATAATGCATACGATAGTAATTATGAATGGATCACCACCTAAAACTACATGTATGCTTTACCTGGTTTGGGAAGTGGGAGGACTAGAAATAAGTTGCGGTTTCAAGACATTTCTGACATTTTTTTTCACCAAAATCTGTCCACGTTACATGGATATGGTTGTGATAGAGATATTGTGAAAGCAGAGGCAATGCTAAGGCCAAGCACAGGACCTATATTAAATTGGACAAATTAAAAAATTATAATTAACTAAAGAAAGATGTTATTTTTATAATTAAATTTTATGTAAATTAAATGAAATTCTAGTTAAACAACCCTTGAGAGGGTGAATTGGGTTTTAAAAATTTCTCCAACAATAACACCACAATCTTGTACGAACAACTACTACGATACAACAACAATAACCACAATTAACAAGTAAATTAAAAGACAAGGGTTGAGAGAAATAAATGCACCAAATCTTTATGTGGTTTGGCAGTCAGCCTATGTCCATGCCTCCAAGTTATCTGAACTTGATGATTCCATTAAAAAGAGTCTTATATCATGAGGCTCCAAATAATACAATTGACTTCAAGGTATCAATATACCTTTACAAACCATCCAAGGTGTACATCCCACACCTTCTTCACCCAAGTGTTTTCCAACAATCATACAATTTGAAAAAAATGAGTTTCACAAACAATAAGCTACTAAAAAGAGTAGATATATAAATCTAAGCACAAGTTTGTATATGATTATGAATGAAAGCAACTGAGAGCTCAAGCGTTTTTTTTATAGTGAGAGAGTAGACAAATTTTCTTACTCTACAACCATTCTATTGGATAGAAAATGGGTTTATATATATTTAAGCAAAACCTAGCTGTTAAGAACATAAAACTCAAAATCAGCAAGCAGCTGGCTAGCAGCTTTACAAAACCAGCTCGCAGCTTTCTCAAACTGACTCTCCACTTTGCTGACATGGCATGTTACTGTTGGAGACTTTTAAGCAAATTGGGTAGCCATTTTCTCCAAACCTGCTTGTCGGTTTACCTCTGGAAAGCAAATCGGTTAGCTGTTTTGGGATTCGCCAATATTTGCATTCTAACTTAAACTTTGCTATAATTATGAAATTACCTAAATGTTTTGAAATATATCAAATAGATCCTTTTCCAAATTTTCAGAAACAGCATTAGAGGACCATATGAACTTTCTGTATCTTTTGACATAAAAAAGTGGGCCATCACGTAGTGGAAGATATCATTAGCAATTGTAATCCATAGATTTCAATTTTCTTATAGTTCCAAACGACATAATCGATTTCACGTAGAAATAAACGCCGACGGAGAACGCTGTTTTTTACGAAGCAACTACTGAAAATTCAAACAAAAATGAAGGATAAAACTGTAATTGCAGCTAAAAAAAAATATAAAATGAGGTGTTATTGTCCCCGCAAAAAAAAGTAAGGAAGGCTATTTGGACCCATTGAACTCTTATTATTACGCCAATTTACTAAATAAACTTGCTGTTGAAATTTAAAGTTTTTATTTTTTACTCAACATAGTCTTACTAAACAAAATTATTATTAAATTGTACTTAAGTAAACCCATCATTTTGGTCTCTTCTTAGTCATACTTTTTCTTTTCTATTCTTTATTTTGTATTCTTCATTTTCAGTTATGAATGACTTAAAAGAGATAGCAGATTCGTCACTGTCAATTTGGTATTTGCAGCTACAATGATATTGAATGTATTGTAAATCTATTGCAGTTCAAAGACTTGATAAGAATAGAGCACTACTTACTAATCAAGCAAGGCTTCAAATTAACTATACAAGGAATTAAATGGCTACGGCGGAGATGTTTATTGTCTTCGTCACACCAAAAGCGAAAGAAGAAATCCACATTAAATTTATCAGGTCAATCATACAAAACTAGTTTTTGTCCACAAAGACAGTAAAAAAGGTATTTAAATATATTTAATAGATCCTAAATGATTGAATAAAATTATTTTTTAACTTGATTTTAATCCTTTATTATTTTAGCCATTTTCACGATCTAAGAGAGCTTCCAAAAATTTTGTAATTCTTTTAGATAGGATTAGTTCGTTTTCCCCCATATATATATATATATATATATATATATAGTCCTAAAACATAGCTGTGTTAATAGATATTCTGGAAATAAATTTTTTTATGAATAATGGGTTTAGTTCCCCCCAAGCAGATTTTATGAAGAGAATAATTTAGAGTAATGATAACCCTCCCCCACTTCTCTATTTATCCCATTAGCCCCACACTTCTAAATTAACTCCAGGAAAAATTCAAAATAATATTTATCTCTCAATATATCCTATCTAATCCACTTTACTCTTATCGTAATTTTTATCACAGCCCACTTTATAAAACTTAGAGAATTTTTTAAAAAGGAAAAATTCTCTTATAATCTTTCTCTCTCTTTAGCACGGCAGTCATTTTTTTTTTCTAACAACTGTAAATTTGTAATCGTGGCCCGTAGGTTTTGCAAATTTTGTCAAAAATCTCTAGTTGTTCAGTGAAGGGTTGTGGTTGATTTTTAAAAAAAATTATCTAAATGAACAAAAATAGAGGTTGTATTTTTTAAAAAAGTTAAAAAAATAGCCTACTGCATATTTTTAAAAGCTGCGCTAAAATAAAAAAAATTATGAAATAAGTAGAATTTAAAAAATTTTGTTAAACATTTTTCTTTTTTGTAAAAATAGCCATATATATATATATATGCACGCATGAGCGCACGCGCACATACACACACATATATATACATTCTAGAGTTTAGAGTTTCGCAACATTTATTTACCAATACTGATATTTGAACACTAAGAATACACCATTAAGACAGAAATGAAGTTAATGTTCATGCTATGATTCTATTGTAGCATACAAAATGATGGCACTGTCAATGCTACAGCACTGTCGTTTCTGTCTTAGTGGTGCTAGCTGCAAGATTTAGCGAACTAGTATGCAAGAATTAGTGAACTAGTATGTGGAGTTTATTTTAGGAAAATATTCAAGACGAAAGAGTTAACACATTGACAGGCAATAATTTTTATTTACTTATTTCCATTTTCAGGAAAAGATGGTAAACATAGATAAATAAAGAAAAGCTCTTATATATCTCAAGAGATTTTATCACACTTACACAATTAACAAATAATAATATACACATCTTTTTATTTAATTAAATATAATACAAAAGAGTAACATTGTAATTAACCAGTGTGATCAGGATTTCTCTCGTATTTAAAGGCAATAAGAAAATCAAGAGTGTCACTCACAATCTCATCATCAGCAAACAAATAAATAACTAATACAGCAAGCCCCTCCGACCATTTGTTATTACCTGAAAATTTTATAATAGAGAACGTAATCATTTAGACACGTATTAAAATAATAATTATGAATGATATTCAACTGAAATTAATTGGTCTAAAAACCTGCGCAGGTATTTTCCATATTCTTCAAATCAGAAAGCTCACTTCTTCCGGAAACAAAACTTAAAATGAAATCACATGTGTGTGTCTGTATACATAATTATTTTTTTTACTTTTGCGAGTTTTTGCTAGTTTCTTGTTTGGTATAATACACATGTGTGTGTCTGTATACACACACACACAATGAAGTAGTAGACAATGGCGCCGAGGTGGGTGATTGGAGTATAGATAATTAATTACAAGAAAAGCTATTAGCAATAATAGAGTCTGTACTTTCAAAATATTATTTCATTTCCGAAATGTAGTTGACAAAATGTGGTATTGTCTTCTCAAACATTTTTTATTACTCACACTGTCACACGCATCTCATGGATACAATAATTTGTAATTAATTAAAAGTTAATTGAAGATAATATATATAGTCTTTGGGTCGATATGTATATTCCCTTTAATTTTCTGGGAATAATAGTTTAATGGCAATAACGATAATGGACGCCTAACACAAATGATTATTCAAGATCAGCATCAAAATCAGCAAGATTATAATCATAAATTGAGATGCCACTTAATTCGTTCATTCAGATTCAGTATCCTTTTATATTAATTATTAAGCAAACAGGCACATAAAATCTCTTTCAACATCGTTCACGTGATTCTCTCGGATTAGGTGCTGTAATCCAAAGTCAACATCATAATATCTTATGTTACCAAGTTTCGTACTTGTGTGACATTGCGATTACAAGAACAGTCAAACTCGATAAATTAATAAATTATGAATTTATGAAGATATTGCATATTTTGAAAACTATGGTCACGTTTAGAGAAAAAGCCGCCCACACTCTCAAGATTTGTTTAAATGGTCATACAGATCTTCTTAATTTCATAAATAACTATTATACCCTTTAATTATAACAATTCAAATAAACATAAATATAGTAATAAGATAAAAATAATAAATAAATATCATATGATACAAATACAATATTACAATAAGTATAATTAATAAATTAATGTATATAATGAAAATTAATTTTAAAATTAAGTTATTATTAGTCTATCCCAACGGATTATATTAATACTAAAATCTATTAATCCAAAAAATTGACTTTAAGATTTATACTAATACAGACATAATAAAAAAGATATTGTAAATAAAACAATATAAATTTTATAAATTACTTTCAATGTTAGGTAATTATTTTAATAAAAAGGATATGATAGATTAATAATGTTAAAATAACTTTTTGAGATTCAAAAATATTTTATAAATTTAATCTTATTTTATATATTACATTATTTTAATTTTAATTTATATTTATTATACAGTTTATTTAAAGTAAATTATTGGATTGTAGTAATCAAGGGTATAATAGTAAAAAAAGGGTCTACGTGACCATTTATGAAATTAAGGTGGTCTATGTGACTATTTAAACAAAACTTGGGGTTGTTGGTGGTATTTTCTTTCACATTATAGTATTAATTTTTACTTAATTTTATATTTATTATGTTTTATTTGAATGTTAGCTAGTTGTCTTACATTAATAGTAAAAAATTATTACAGAGATTTTATTTTTTCATGTTAAAAATAGTTCCACGATACAATCTGTGTCATGCAAAAAGCACTCAAAGTGTTAAGACAATAAATAATTTCTTGTCGCTAATGAAAATACCAACTAAAATTTCTTTTCACATTACAAAAAGTTAGATATGAAGTGTAGGCTTAAATCAATTTCAAGAAGAAACAAGCAATACTAAGAGCATATTTTATGAATGCCACATAGACATTTAAATGGATTTAGATCCAAATTAGATAATTATTAATTCGTTTAGTATGTGGGTCTTATGGGTAAATATGAAATTTTTTTAAAAAAATTATTATCTTATAAATTTATCCAATTATTAATTTACCACCTTGATCCTAAGTCGGGACCAACAAAAACTATTATTCAATTAAAGTTATCAATTTATCGAGGTTCAACTGATATTTCATCTAACCGACTAGGCTATCCCTTAGGTATATCTAAAACTGTTTTGGTCAATTTTAAACTGTAATGGAAATAAGTTTAAGCAATTATTTTTCATAAAGATAAAATAATGTCAAAATCATCAATTATGTTCCTCAAAAATTTCTTGGTTAATTTGCTGTTTAGGAATTGTTAGAGATATGTCGACCCGCCCTATTTGTACAATAGCAACTTTACACCTGTGATAACAATTTTCTTTATTGTTTGTATCTTCCTACACCCATCATGTTTTTCAAATTGGAAAAGTGGCAGCAACAAAAGAAAGCTTCCCACTGGACCGAACGAACGTTTAAAATAACTTGAATAATTTGGACCAAACTAAGCTAAGGGGAAAAACAATCGATTAATTTAGGTACTCTGATCCTAATGATGCGTGGAGAAAGATGTAGCAGGACGCCAAAACGATTAAATACCAGAATTTGATTAATGAACGAGAATTTGAGAACTGCATAGTGGAAGCTTTTAACAAAACAGAAATCAGCGGCAAAGTGGATAGTGGGAAACTAACAGAGGAATAAGAGTGTTCTTTTGTATGGGCCATCACGTAATTTTGTGTATACGCGCGCGAGAGCGTGTCATTTTTTTCAAAATTCATATCGGTATAGTTTTTAATGCATACAGAGTTCCTGAAAGAGCATTCATTGCTCAATTCATTGACCATGAAACACCATATATATTCTAGAGTTTAGAGTTTCACAACTTTATTTGCACATCGTTTCTGACTTCCAAGACCATATATATGGCATTTTCCGTCCACGTCACAAAAAAAAAATTAATTACATAGAAATCTCATTAATAATCTTTAATTTTAAAATATAGAAGAAGTTTGTACAATTAGTTAATTATATAAATTATTCTTACTTAACTTTGTTAGGGCTTAAATCTCTTGACCTTTTTTACCACTAAAGTTGTTTTGGCATAAATTTAATTTAACTATTTTTTTAAGGACAAAATTGCTTTAATTTTAATTTTTATTTAACCTAATGATAATTCTATTCTCTTCTCACCCATGTGAGAGGGGTTTAAACATAGAATAGAAGTGCTTTAATACTTGTTAATAGAACGAAAATTAAATTATCTAGTGTTTGAATATGTTTTCCGCATAAATGGAATATGTTTCCCCTTCTGCATAAATAGATAATATAAAGATGATCAGGCAGAACACTAGGTATATTTACGGAGAGGTTTTTAACTCCTTGTTAAGATATTAAATTTTTGTAACTTCACATTACTTAGCAAAATAATTAATAAATTAATAGCGATTATTGTCGAAAAGTATGTTGATAAGCCTACGAAACAACATGAATATTTTAAAGGTTGATATTGTAAATTTATATTGGTGTAGGACAATTGCATAGGATGAGTAGGGTACTTTCCAGAGGTCATCACTTAGACTATAGATGTCCCTTTTAAGTGTATAATATATTGTTTCAAAGCTTGCGAGAAGATGAACCAATGCTATCACAATTATGCCTACATGGTTGAGCTGAAAATTCAGTTTCTCTCTTAGTCATTTTACAGTTTCAAGTTATTTTTTCTATATTTCCTATTGCTGTTAGGATTTTTTTCCTTTTTTAGATATCAGATTTAGATATTGGATTTTAGTGCCGTTTGTTTTGTTTTCCTTATTTAGAGTAGAAGAATTTTATTCAAAAATAACATTTTAGATTTTAGATTTATCTATTTTGGTAAATTCTCTATATTTAGGCTAGTTTAAAAGGTATCCAAAACCATAGTTTTGATTATTCAGAATTTTCAACAATATTTTCATTATTCAGAAACTTTGTTTCTCTTAGTTATCAATTTTTATATTTCCACATCGTCATATATTATATATTCAATAAATTACAATCCATGGATCACTTGCTAGCTACAAGAATTAACTTACTAGTATGTGGAGTTTGTTTTAGAAAAATATTTAAGAAGAGAGAGTACAATTAAGCTGGTATGGATAAACTAACTTAATCAATATTACATCATTAAATGAGACAACAATTTTTATTTATTTATTTTCTTTTTCAAGAAAATCTCTTGTATATCTCAAGAGATCTTATTACACTTTCACAACTAACTGGTAATAACATTATACCCATCTTTTTATTCAATTAAACATAACACAAAGAAGTAACACCGTGAATTAATCAGTGTGGTCGGTTTCTCCCATATTGAGGGACAACAAGAAGTTCAAGATTGTCACTCACGATGTCATCATCAGCAATTTTTAG
The DNA here is from genome assembly GCA_030449905.1 of Luvunga scandens. Classification (NCBI taxonomy): domain Eukaryota; kingdom Viridiplantae; phylum Streptophyta; class Magnoliopsida; order Sapindales; family Rutaceae; genus Luvunga; species Luvunga scandens. The sequence goes on along the minus strand of JASUUG010000095.1, from coordinate 1,044,675 downwards.
TAAATTAATACCTAATAAGGCGAGCCCCTCCAACCAATCATTATTGCCTGCAAAATTCATATTAAAACACTTAATGATTTATAAACATATTAAAATAAAAATTATATTCGACTGAAACCGATTGGCCTAATACCTGCGAAGATAGTTTCCATATTCTCCGAATTAGAAATATCTCTGCTACCGCACTCAAAACTCAAAAAATAATCAACTTGCTTTCGTGTGTTTTTGCTAGTTTCTGGTTCGGTACAATATACCTGTATAGTGTGTCTTTATATATAGAATGAAGTAGCCGAAAATAGTGCCAAGGTGGGTGATTGGAGCACGCATACTTATTAATTATAAGAAAAATTAATAGCAATAATAGAGTCTTTTCTTTCAAGATATTATTCCATTTTGGAAATGTAGTTGACAAAATGTGGTATCGTTTTCTGGAACAGATTTATTGACTACCGCGCATCTCATACGGTAATTTATAGTTAATGAAGAGATTAATTGAAGACAATGCATAATCTTTGACTCAATATATATATTCCTTTTAGTTTGCTGGGAATAATAGTTTATCGGCAACAATGATACAATATTTACATGAATATATGAATTCAAGTTGATGACGGATCAACGGCCGTCGTTTAATTGTAGAATACTCGTAGAAAACGGATTTAAGACTACAGTGGTCCCATGGCTTAAGATCATGGACAGTTGAAACAAATCATTATTCAAGATCGGCGTCAAAATCAACAAGATTACATTCACAAATTAAGATTCTACTTAATGCGTTCATTCAGATTTAATATCGTTTATATTAATTACTAAGCAAATAGTCAAATAAAATCTCTTTCAGTGTCGCTTCACGTGATTCTCTGGTGTTAGGCATTATAATCCAAAGTCAATATCATAATATTTTATGTTAACAACTGATAAATTAATCAATTCTTAACTTATGAAGATATTGCTCTTTTAGAAAATATGATCACATTTATAAACTATAGTATTAAGTTTGCTTGATTTTGAATTTATCATGTTTTATTTTAATATTAGATAGTTGTCTTACATTAGTAGTAATAAGATTATTGTAGAGATTTTATTTTTCCATGCTAATAATTAAAGATAGTTTTACGAAAGAATCCAACTCGTGCAAATAAACACTAACTCGGTACTAACAATAAATAATTTCTTGTCGCTAATGACAATACCAACTAAAATTTCTTTTTCTACTGCAAAAAAAATTAGAAATGAGGTCTAATTTAAAATGAATTTCAAGAAGAAACAAGCAACACTGAGAACATACTTTATGACAGCCACATAGACATTTTATATGGATTTAAATCCAATTAGATAATTATTAATTCATATAGTATGTGGGTCTTATGGGAAAATATAAATTCTTTAAAATAACCATTATCTTATAAATTTATCGAATTATTAATTTAACATGTTGGCCGTCCAATAAAAACTGCTACTTAATTTTGGTTATCAATTTATTGATATTAGTTTATGAAGATTCTACTCCATATATTTCACCCAGTGGACTGGGCTATCCCTCAGAGATATCTAAACTATTTTGGTCGATTTTGAACTATAATATTAAAATAAGTTTAAGCAATTGTTTTTTGTAAATATGAAATAATGTCAAAATCATCAATTAAGTCCCTCAAAATTTTCATGGTTAAGTTGCCGTTCAGGGATCGGTAGTGATATGTCTACCCCCAATATTTGTACAATACCAATTTTACACCTATAATAACAAATTACTTCATTGTTTGTATCTTCCTAAACCCATGATGTTTTTCAAGTTGGAAAAGAAGCATCAACAAAAGGAAACTTCCCACCGGACCAAACTAAGCTTTAAAAGAACTTAATTAATTTGGACCAAACTGAGCTAGACATTTAGAAGAAAAAAAAGTTGATTAATTTAGTAACTCTTATCCTAATCATATTATGTTAGGGAATTTTATTTCCACCTAAAATCTTGTAAGCAAAAATATCAAACAAATAATAGAGAGAGAATAAATGGAGAATAAAATCAATCACACAACACAAGAATTTAAGTGGAAAACTTCTTTATTGGAGAAAAACCACAGCTGCCAAGGATGACGGGAAAAAAAATCTACTATGTGAAAAATTATTGCAATCATTCTAGTATTTTTCCTCAAACTCCAAACCCCAAGAACAACCAATCTCTCAATAAACCTACCGTTTCTCTCACATTAGGAACTGTCTACCTGTAGAGAACTGATTATTATGTTATACAAATAATTGAACTTAACCTCCTTATATATAGTAATTATTTTTTGTAGGAGCAGTATTCTGTTTCTTATACTAATTGTATTTCTCCTTAAACAAGTTAAATCCCACAGCGGAAATTACTTATTTGATAAATAGTAATCCTCCTAAATAAGAAAGCTTCTACAAAACAAAAGTTTAAGAAATATTCTAATTTAGGATTTACAAACCCTCATTGAAAAGGAAACATATTTCCTAACATATTATCTTTAACATTTAAATTGTAGAAGTTTGTACAATTAATTAATTATGTAGACTATTCTTAATTAACTTTATCTCTTGACTTTTTTTTTTTAAACCATTGAAGTTACTTTAACATAAATTTAACTTAACTAAATTTGTTTTAGAGGATGAATGTGCTTTACTTTTAGTTTTTATGATTTAGCCTAATGACAAACTCCGTTCTCTTCTCACCCATGTGAGTAGCATTTGAACACAGACGTGCTTTAGTACTTGTCAATAGAAAGAAAATTAAATTATCGAGCATTTGAATATATTTTACCAATTCCACATAAACAGAATTTGTTTTCCCCTTCTGCATAAACACGTAAAGAGATAATATTAAGATGATCAGGTATATTTACCCTGAGGTTTTTAACTCCTTGTTCATAGATCAGATTTTTGTAACTTCACATTATTTAGCAAAATAATTAATAAATTAATAGCGATTTTGGTTGAAAAGTATGTTGATAAACCTACTAACAACATGACTATTTTAAAGGTTGAAATTATAAATTTATATATATTCAATAAATTAGTATCCAGGGATCACTTGCTAGCTACAAGAACTAGCTAACTAGTATATGGAGTTTGTTTCAGAAAAATATTCAATAAGAAAGAGTATAGTTTGTCCTAATCAATGGAAACCATTAATAGACACAACAATTTTATTTATTTATTTCCTTTTTAAGGAAAACACCGTACACTTAGATAAACAGAGAGAATCTCTTATATATCTCAAGAGATCTTTTCACACTTATACGATTAACAAATAATAATATTATAACCATATTTTTATTTAATTAAGCATAACACAAAAGAGTAACACTATAATTAACCAGTGCGATTTGGATTTCTCCCATACTGAGGAACAACAAGAAGACTAAGATTGTCATTCACAATTTCATCATTAGTAGCACTGAGTAAATGAATTCCACCAACCAATCATGATTACCTGAAAAATTCATATTAGAAAATTTAATCATAAATACACATTAAAATATGAATAATAAATAATATTAAAGTGAAATTAGCCTGAAACCTGCACAGGTAGTTTCCATATTCTTCAAATGAAATGATCGTTGCTTCTGCGAGTTTTTGCAAGTTTCTGTTTTGGTATAATACACCTTTATAGTGTGTATATATAGAGCAACAAGTAGCCGAAAATAGTTCCAAGGTGGTAATTGGAGCGTAGATAATTAATTACAAGAAAAAATAATTGCAATAATCGAGTTTTTTCTCTCAAAATATTATTTCATTTCGAAAATGTGGTTGACAAAATGTAGTGTTGTTTTCTGAAACATTTTTTAATGATTCACACGCATCTCATGGATACAATAATTTGTAATTAATTAGAAGTTAATTGGAGATAATCTATAGTCTTTGACTCGATATTTATGTTCCTTTAATGTGCTGGGAATAGTAGACTATGGCAATAACTATAATATTTATATAAAACAGATTAATTGTCCATGGCTCAATATCATGAACAGCTAACACAAATCATTATTCAAGATCAGCATCAAATCAACAAGATTACAATCATAAATTCAGATGCTACTTAATTCTTTCATTCAGATTTAATGTCCTTTTATATTAATTATTAGGCCAATAGTCAAATACAATCTCTTTTAATATCACATCACGTGATTCTCTCGTATTGGGAGTTGCAATCCAAAGTCAATATCATAATATTTTATGTTATCAAGTTTCGTATCTGTGACATCGATTACCAAAATATATAATTCTCTCTAAATAACACTATCTTTCCAAAGTCTATGGTAACTATTAGAAAGAATAATAAGTCTTCACTTCTCAAACAGCATTTTAGATTTGTACATATTAAATGAGAGGGCAAGGATTCTCTCCTAGTATTTTTTCTCTCCTAGTGAAAATAAGTAGTTAAAATTAAATTTTAAACCAACTTTATTTATTATATTTATAATTAAACCAACTTTTTCTATTAAATTTAAATGACTAGGAGAGACTAGGAGAGATTCATGGTAATCGTATGAGCCAACAAACAAATCCGCAAGTTAATATATGGAACTTAAGAAGATGTGTAGAGAAAAAGCTTTTATTCTACATTAGCATGTAAGGGATATATAGAGAAATTAAGGTAGGGGATCCCGCACATTCTTAAAGTGCGGGATCGATTTTTACAGCGTGATTCTAATATTTGGTTAAGATATAGTCCCTTATAACCTCCATTCCTATATCTTTTAATATCTCGTTGAGAAAGAATAGGAAGGTATGATTCTTTGGAATTGGAGGAAATAGATTGTACGAGAACTTCAAAAGATTTATACACAGATTTGAGTTTAGGTTGTCTGAAAAGAACAATAGATTGGAAGAAGTTACTATATTTACATTATAAAACTTATAAGGACTTAATGGATCTAATTTGAACGGTTGGATGGCTTTTTGATTATTTTCTTCTTGGGCTTCAAAGTGAAAATTTATTATAGAAGAATGAATGACTATTTGAAGAAGAACATGGGGCTTCCATACTAGAAGTATGTATTCTAGACTGAGTTATATTTTGGTTATCTATAGTCCTAGACTACCTTAGTTATGGGTTTTAATATCTAGAAGGATACACAACAAAATTCTTTCTTGTTTGTGATAAGTCCAAAACACAACATTCCTCGGCTTAACAATTGGGCACAACACTTGCTCAAAAGAATTTCAATCATATATCACTTGGCCAAAATAACCTAATCTCAAGAAGATACTTTTTCTCATTTCTATAATGCTTTTTATGTGGAGGATCCGATTTGACGGCAACCAAAAAGCATACTTTATTATAGAAAAATACGAAAGACTCCTTTTGAGAGTATTGGCTCTGAGACTAAATGAAAAGAAAACAAGAAAAGATATTGTTACTATATAAGAAGATACAAGAGAGGATCCAAGCATCGATGATCCTTGGCAACACTAAAAGGTCCCTTTTATAAGCATCAAGGGAATCTCCTTTTACAGGACACATCATCATACCTTATCTATATGGAATCTTACTTTATAGCCAATTACTTCTTTATATCACATCATAGACTCTATTTTACAACACATATATATGACTCACCAAACATTACATGTCTGTGTACATATACCACATGCTTAGATATTAAAAACATTTTGGAACATTGATGATATCAAGCCAAAAGATAGGCTTGCATATTTTGAACAAATGATGGCATGGTGTGAATGAGAATGTCAAAGAACTCCTCACCTCAACTAATCAGTAGTCACTTTTAAACTCGTTGCTGGATTCCTTCGCTCACTCAAAAGATGGTGGTAAGATACCTATAGTGCTTAACAGAAGGAATATTTATTAAACTAGGATTATCCTTGTCTCTCTAAAGTCAAATTATTGGTAACACATTTCATGGGTGTGGGAGAAAGAGAAAGTGATGTTGTAGAAAAGTAATTCTTGCAGAACAAGCGTTGTGATGTCAAGCAACTTAAAGATTATAATATAGAACAAAAGTGCCTCTATTTTATATTTAACAAACCAACAGATACAATTAAGAGGACCTTCATTTTCAACTTGCTGGCTCAGTAGGAAAAAATGCTATAAGCTAAGTTTAAAGCTCAAGGAATTACATAATTATTAAATTACAGCCTGGCACAATTATTGTTAACATAAATAATCCTATAATATTGATTTTGATGATAACAAACCTTATATGTTCTTGATTAAAATGTTGGAGCTATTAATATAAGACAAAATCTTCAAGCTGTATTATATTTTAGACATGTTTAAGAATTTGGATAACTGTTAACTTGAGTGAAAAAATCATTTTCTACAAAAAGTTGTCAAAATACAGATTCTGAAAATTAACGGTGAACCGTTTATTACAAAACGGTGAACCAATAACTTACAGAAAAGAATTAGTCTTTTAAATCGTGAACCACTTAGCAAAAACTATTAACTAGAATTGTCTTGATAGGATTTTTAAAATTAACGATGAACCATTTATTACAAAACGGTGAACTGATAATTTACAGAAAAGAAATAGTTTCTAATCTTGAACCGTTTAGCAAAAAAAAGAAAGCTAAGTCTATTTTATAAAATTCTGGAAATAAATGGTGATCCGATAATTTTAAACGGTAAATCGTTTATTTAAAAGCTAAGCACAACGGTCATTTGGACAAGTCAAAACGGTCAACTGACAATAGTAAATGGCAATCCAATTTTTCCTAGAAAGTCAACAACTACTAGTTTTCAACTCCAACTATAAAATGCCTCAATCAAATTCAAATTTTAAGAGATCCAACAATTATTATTGAGCTTGCCACTGAGTACACAATCATCATTGAGCTTTAAACTTGTTTTTGTTTCATTCATTCACACTTTGAGCTTTCATTGATAACCATATACATTGTGTGAGAGATAATTTATTTGTAATCATTATTTTTGAGTGATTGTAAGTGTTGGTATACACTTGGGTTAAGAGATTGGGGATAATATTTTGTTGTAAAGGTTTATTGACACCTTTGAAATCAATTGTAAGAGTTGTTGAAGCCTTGGAGGCTCGCTTGGTGAAATCCTCAAGCATGGTGAGCTTGGAGGCGTAGACGTAGGCACGGTTGGCCAAACCATGTAAAAATCACGTGTTTGATTTCTCTTACTGTATTTCTTTATTATTTATTGCTCATTAATTTGTTTAATTTTGAATTTATTTTGATTTGTTTAAATTACATTAATTTTTATTTTCTTAATTTGTTAAGAACCTAATTCATCCCTCTTAGATAGCCTAGTTAGCATTTCATTTGGTATCAGAGCAAGGTTCTCGTGTTAAGACTTAACCGTCTAAGAGTAAAAGATCCATGGCAACCCAAAATGATTCTAGCTTTAGGAAAGGACAACCTCTACTAGACCACCATTCTTTGATGGCAATGATTATACATATTGGAAAACTAAGATGAGAATTTACTTGCAAGCTTTAGATTATGTAATATGGGAAATTGTTTGTGATGGTCCATTCATACCTACTACCAAAGATAAAGAAGGAAAAGATATTCTAAAACCTTCACGTGAATGGAATGAGTTGAAAAAGAGAAAAGCTTCTCTAAACTCCAAAATTATGAATGCTCTGTTTCGTGCCTTAGATAAGAAAGAGTTTCATAGAGTTTCAAGTTGTTCTAATGCTTATAAGATTTGAAAGAAACTTAAAATAGTTTATGAATGAACAAACCAGGTTAAAGAATCCAAAATTAGTAGACACACTAGGCAATACAAATTTTTCCAAATGGAACAAAATGAAAGTGTTTATTCCATGTACACTAGATTTATAGATATTGTAAACACTTTAGGAGCACTTGGTAAGATATTTTCAAATAGCGAGAAGGTAAAGAAAATCATTAGGTCATTACCAAAGGAATGGAGACCTAAAAGAACTGTCATTGAGGAAGCTAAAAATTTAAATACTTTGTCTATAGATGATTTTATTGGCTCACTCATTTCTTATAAAGAAGATTTGGTAGCCAAAAGAGGAGATGAAGATAAGAAGAAGAAAACCATTGCCTTAAAAGCTTCAAAAACCAGAAAGTGATGAGGAAGGAGAATTTGAAGATGAAGAGATGGGTATGATAGTTAGAAAATTTAGAAAGTTTTTCAAGAAGTATGGTGAGCGAAGAAAGTTTAGAAACTTCAAAAACGAAAAGGAGAAGAAGGAAGCAATCATATGTTATGAATGTAAGAAGCCTAGCCATATAAAATCAGAATGCCCTCTTCTCAACACACTCAAGAAGAAAGCTATGATGGCAACTTAGAATGAAAGTAAAAAAGAACAATCGCAAGAGGTGTCAAACTTGGCACTTATAGCAATAGGAGAAGATGAACTTGATAAGGTAAATGATCTTCTAACTTTTAACGAATTGTATAATGCGTTTAAAGAATTGCATAATGATATGATGAAAATTGGCAAGAAAAATGCTTGTTTTAAGAAGAAAATTAGAACTTTCAAATGAAAAGGATGCCTTGCAAAAATGCAGTGTTTTACTAAATGAAAAGATCAAAGGGCTAGAATTAGATAATGAAATATTACATGATAGAATTGCATCTTTAAAAGGTAAACAAAGTACTTCATCTGAGTATGATAAATTACATGTTGATGACTTGATCAAAGAAAATGAAGAGCTCAAAAAGAAGAGTAATGAGCTTAATGAGATTGTGTTAAAATTTACACATGGTCAAAAGAACTTAGAAAAATCCTCAACTCTAAAAAATGTGTGTTTGATAAATGAGGAATTGGGTATAAGCCCAACTTGAAGCAAAAATATTACAAAAATTACTTTGTTAAGGCTAGCTCCACTAAAAATCATAAAATTATTTGTCATTACTACAATGGAAACGGTCACATGAATTATAGATATCCTATTAAAAGAAATGTGTATTATAGAATCAAATATGTTTGGATTCCAAAAGAAACCACTGTTAACACTCAAAGACCCGAAAAGGTTTGGGTACTTAAGATTTGAAATTTTCTCTGAAGGGTTAGAAGAAGAAGAAGAATAATAAATGGTATCTAGATAGTGGTTGTTCAAGACATATGACTGAAAGTTATACATTGTTCTCAAGTTTTACCAAGATCGAAAATGGTGGAGATGTCTCCTTTGGAGACAACTCAAAGGGAAAGATTCTTGGGATTGGTAATGTCAATAAAGTTTCCTCAAATCTCATTGAAAATGTATGTTTGGCTGAAAATTTGAAACACGATTTGATTAGTATTAGTCAATTATGTAATAAGAGCTATAAAGATGTTGTTTATAAAACTAGATGTGTTATTGAGAATACATGTGATAGCAAAGTTTTGTTTATTGGAAATAGATGTGGCAATGTTTATACCATAGACATAGAATGTGCAGCTACTCATGATAAATGTTTCTCTGCATTACATGATGATAGTTTGTTATGGCATAGAAGACTAGGTTATGCAAGAATGGATTTGATTTCAAATATTTCCAAAAATGATTTAGTTAAAGGTCTTCTAAAAATAGGTTTTGAAAAAGATAAAATTTCCAAGGTGTTTCAATTTGGAAAACAAATCAAAACTTCCTTAAAAAACAAAAATCATATTTCTACTTCAAAACCAATTCAGCTTCTTCATTTGGATTTATTTAGATCTTCTTGATATGCTAGTCTAAATGGTAAATATTATGCATTTGTAATTGTGGATGATTAACCTAGATATACACGGGTATTATTCTTAAACAATAAGGATGATGTCTATGATGCATTTAAATTTTTCTGTAAAAAGGTTCAAAATGAAAAAGATAATTCTATTATATGCACTAGAAGCAGACATAGTGGAGAATTTGAAAATCATGCATTTGAGAGTTTTTACAATGATTTTGGTATCAAACATCAAATTTTATCACCTAGGACTCGACAAAAAATGGATTTGTTGAAAGAAAGAATAAGTCTATTCAAGAAATGGCTAGGATCATGTTAAATGAGAATGCATTACTAAATTACTTTTAGGCCGAAGCCATTAACATTACATGCTATGTCCTGAATCGTGTTTTGATTAGACCGTATCTTAATAAAACTCCATATGAGCTTTGGAAAGATAGAAAACCTAACATTGATTATTTCAAAGGTTTTTGAATGCAAATGATTTATATTGAAAACTAAAGATAATCTTGGTAAATTTGATCCAAAATCTGATGTTGGTATCTTTCTTGGATATTCAAACACTAGCAAAGCTCATAGAGTGTACTATAAAAGAACCTTTGTTGTTAAAGAATCCATGCATGTTACGTTTGATGAATCTAACTCCTCCTCTATAGAGAAACTTGTTAATAATAATGCAGACGAAGAAGAACAACAAGAAGAATCTTCAAATGTTAAACAAGATACGTCATCATGTGAGAATTAAGAAGAGCAATAAGAAGAACAAACTAATATAAAGCAAAATAAAGGTGATTCTCAAACACTCCCCAAGAAGTGGAGGTATGTCTCTTCTCACTCTAAAACTTTAATTTTAAGTGACCTCTCATATGGTGTAACCACTAGATCATCACTTAGGAGCACATATGCACATACTGCATTCATATCTCAAATTAAACCAAAATCCTGTATAGATGCAGAAAATAATGAATCTTAGATTATAGTAATGCAAAAAGAGTTAAATCAATTTGAGAGAAAAAATATGTAGAAATTAGTTCCTAAATCAGAATATCAAACTGTTATAGGTACTAAATAGGTATTTAAGAATAAGATGGATGAATCCAGTGTGGTTGTAAGCAATAAAGTTAAATTAGTAGCTCAAGGTTACAACCAAGAAGGAATTGATTTTAATGAAACTTGTGCACCTATAGCTAGATTAGAATCCATTAGGATGCTCTTAGTATTTGTGTGTCATAAGAATTTTATTTTGTATCAAATGGATGTCAAAAATGCATTTCAAATGGTTACATTATGGAAGAAGTTTATGTCAAACAACCCTTTGATTTTGAAAATGAAAAATTTCCAAATCATGTTTATAGATTATCAAATGCATTGTATGGATTAAAACAAGCACCTAGAGTTTGGTATAATAGACTTAGTTTTGGAAAATGATTTTTCAATGGGAATAGTTAATACTACGTTATTTATTAAGCATAAGAATCAAAATATACTTATTTTTCATATATATGTTGATGATATTATTTTTGGTTCTACTAATGAGTTTTTGTGTGAGGAATTTTTATCTTGTATGAGCAAAGAATTTGAGATGAGCACGATGGGAGAACTAAAGTACTTTCTTGGTTTACAAATAAAACAAAATGAAAAAGGAATCTTCATCAATCAAGCCAAATATTTAACAGATCAGCGCAAGAGATTCAGACTTGAAGATGGAAAGAATAAAAGTACTCCAATGAGCTCAACAATCAAGCTTGAAAAAGATGAAAACGGAAAAAAAGTTGATGTCAAAACATATCAAGGTATCATTGGATCTTTACTTTACTTAATTGCTAGTAGACACGGTATCATGATTAGTGTATGTTTGTGTACAAGATTTCAATCATGTCCTAAGGAATCTTATTTGCTTGCTGTCAAGAGAATTTTTTGTTATTTGAAAGGAACCATAGATCTTTGCCTTTGGTGTCCTAGAGGAATTCATATAGATTTAACTTATTATTCGGATGCCGACTTTACTGGTTATAAGGTTTATAGGAAGATTACTAGTGGAACTTGTCACTTTCTAGGTTACTCATTTGTCTTTTGGTTTAATAAGAAGCAAAACTCAATTGCATTTTCAACCACTGAGGATGAATATATTGTAGCCGGTAGTTGTTGTGCACAAGCACTTTGGATGAAAAAAATCCTTAGAGACTATGGTATTGTTGGTTAATTTCTCAATATATGGGTGTCAGTGCGCAAGGGTACACAAAAAGTAATAAAGTGATGAGTATTGAGTATCGTCTCCATAGGGACTGATGCTATTAAAGTTGCTACAACAATTCATTGTGGTGCAAATTTAATTAAATCAAATTGAGTTGTTTTATCACCTAAATTAAAGTAAGTAATCTAAATAACAATAAAATAAAATGCAATAAACTAAATTAACACGTCTTACACAAAAAAAGGTAATCGATGAGAAAGATGTAGTTGAGTGACTTAAATCACAAAATGGTATTGACTGTTTTTCCGTTAAAGTACCGTTGCTACAAAAATTACTACAGCACTGGCCAAAATGCTAATACATTCTCAGTTGTCACCTGTTGGACATCTTATATCAATATGCCACCTAACAATGACCAGTTGTTGTGCCACACAAGATATATCATTAAAAGATCTAGGTTCCTAAATACCCTGCAAGGTGATTTCCTATGTCTAGTTCATCACTAATTTTAGATTAAGCATGGACCTATTCAAATTAAGTTAACCCAACTTGGGAAACCTAATATGAAACCAATTATTGTTATGATATTATCTACTAAAACAAGCCATTTTGTGGCTCTCTCTTAGCTAGTATCACTAAATGGGTGGTCAGTCGAAATAGTAAATTAAATAAAGCATTATCACAACAAAATGCTATAGCAATCATATAGCAACATAATAAATTCAGTCAATAACCATCAAGCTTGTTTATCACTCAACCACAAATAGATTTGGTTCATGATTCTTAACAAAACAAAAACTGTTTCAGCCATTGAATACATCATCATGAATGAAAGAAAACGAAGAGAAAAGAGATAGAGACGGGTTGTCCCTTCTAGATGCTAGATTTCTTCTTCCCCATGCCTGCAATTTTCTTGTTTCAGCATGGAATTAGTTTGTTTCTCTCCTGTCTTCTTTTTCTTTTCTTATTATTTCTTATGGTTGATGGCTCTTTTTTCTTTCTTTGTGTGCGCTTCCTTTTATAATTGAAAACTAGGGCAACTGGACATCTAGGCCACGTATCTTCTAGATTTGAAAACTGTAGATTGCAGATTTCAAATCTAAGATTCACGCAAATGTTTCTCTTCTATTGTTTCAGGATTGCTACAGCAATGGTTGCTACAACATTGGCTACAACATTGCACTGTTTCAAACTAGTTTCTACTTTTTTGCAGCCAATTTCTTTCCTCATTTTTCCAAACCCATTACACAACATTCCTTTTTTAAAATTGCACTTCCAATTGCCTATAATTAAAGACAAAATTTAAGCACACAATTTATTCTAAAACAACCTAATTTATTGAAAGTAAACAAAAAATAGATAAGTATGCAAAATTAAGCTAGAATGCAAGTAAAAGACGTCATTTACTCTTTAAGTAATCTTGATTTAAGTCCAAAAGTGTTATAAATAATTCTCATTTCATAGAGTTATCAGATATCAATCTTGATCATATACCTATCTTGTGTGACAATAAAAGTGCCATAAACCTATCCAAGAATCCTATACAATGCTCTAGAATTAAGCATATTGAGATAAAACATCATTTCTTGAGAGATTATGTTTAAAAATGGGATATTTCATTGAATTTTATTTCAACCGAAAAACAATTTGCAGATATTTTTATTAAACCCCAAGGCAAAAGAACAATTTACTAAAATTAGACACGAGTGTTGTAGTGCATTTCATCCACTAGTTTTGCATTATTTACTCCCTTTAATATCGATGCTTTGCACTTAATAATAGTGATTTACTTGTGCTTTATTTTTGTAGCTGCAATTCTATTGATTGGTGCTAAATTGAGCTACAAGATGATGTTTGAAGATGAATTGTCTTCCTGGAGAAATTCTGAGCTTTAGAAGAAGTTTGTTGATAAGGCGTGGGCAAATGCATACAACGGAGGACTTGAGGCTTTCATTTTAACGTGTTTTATCTTTTTGTTACTTTTGTAATTTTAAATTTAAATTTTAGATAATATTTTAGTTATTAGTATTTTATTATTTTGAAGAAAACTATAAAAGGAGGAAAAGCATGGAGAAGAGAGAAAAACCCTAAAAAAAAAGACATTTTTTTTTAGGGTTTTTCTCTCTTCTCCATGAGGAACTAAACTCATTTTTTCTAGTTAAAGATTAATGAAGCTTTGATTCACCACTACTGTGAGATCTTTCTTATGCGTTAATTGCTTTATTGCTCTTTAGGTATTTTTTTATTCTCTGAATTATTGTCATGATTATGTTTGTTAATTGGATACTTGGCCACTATTTAATTATCAACTTAATCCACTACTAATTAAAAGATTTATCGTATGAAGATTTTGATGTTTGCGGCAAATAACATAGAAGTGCATTGTGTTATGAGAATAAACAATCTAATTTAGATGAACCATTATATGCGTTTGTTATTTATGATTTGGGTCTATCTAATTTTTAGGCTATTAATTAATTAAATCCTATGATTGCATCTGGGGTTGTCTATTGGTCAGGGAAATAACCAACGGTCGTACCTTAGTTATCGACTAATTAAGGAGAGATTGACTACTAGAGTGTCTCAGTAGCTATAAACGGTCTATTCATAAGCAGTAATGATTTACAATTGTATCAATGATCAGTAGTCGAATCAAAGCTGAATTAATTCCTTCAACCAAAGTTTTCTAATTTTGAATTACACTTTTAATTTGCATTCTAAATATTTTAATTTGATTTTCATTATTGTCAACAATCCCCTAATTTTGCATTTTCATTTTAAAAGGATTTAAATAATTACCAATCTCTGTGGACACGACCCTGCTCAATCACTATACACAACTTGTTTAGAGTAGGTTTTTAAATTTGCTGGCTTCGACACCCATCAATGAGCTTGGAATGATAAATGTTGCTCAATAGTAATACTTTATACAATATCTAATTTATTTTTGCTTTCCATAATATTTGTTTGAATTGGATGTTTTAAAGTGTGTAAATTTATTAATCATGCATTGTACTGGCCTTTAAAGACATTTTTTATTAGCAAAATGATTTAGAAATGTATTAAGTTTTGGCCAAAGATTGAAACAAATGTGCGAAATCATAGTCAAAATAAACGAATTGCCGTTTTATAATAAATAGTGTACTGTTTAATTACATAATCATAAGAATAATTGTTGAACATTAACGGCTCACCGTTTATTCCTACCGATTAACCGATTAAAAACAGAGATGTTGCTTTGTTAAACGGTGACAAACTTACTTTTTGATAGCTTTTTGGAAATTATTGGTGAACCATTTGAGGAAAATGGCTTGCCATTTTCATACGATATAAACTATTCCAGTTCTTCTTCCTTATTTTCAGCTACTCTCTTACTATTTTCTCTCTAAGCCGCGAACCCTACGTTCTCTCTCTCTAAAATCTTTCATTTTTCTTACAATATTGATTTTGATGATAACAAACCTTATATGTTCTTGATTAAAACGTTGGAGCAATTAATATAAAACAAAACCTTAAAGCTGTATTATATTTTAGACATGTTTAAGAATCTAGATAACTATTAACTTGAGTGGAAAAATCATTTTCTACAAAAGGTTGTCAAAATATATATTCTGGAAATTAATAGTGAACCGTTTATTATAAAATGGTGAACCACTAATTTACAAAAAAGAATTAGTCTTTTTAATCGTGAACCATTTAGCAAAAATGGTTAGCTAGACTTGTCTTGATAGGATTTTGGAAATTAATGGTGAACCATTTATTACAGAACGGTGAACGAACCAATAATTTACAGAAAAGAAATAGTTTCTAATCTTGAATCGGTTAGCAAAAACAGAGAGCTAAGTCTATTTTGTAGGATTCTGGAAATGGCGATCCGATAATTTTAAATAATTAACCGTTTATTTAGAAGCTAAGCACAACGATCATTTGGACAAGTCAAAATGGTCAACCGACAGCAATAAATAGCAATCCAATTTTTCTCATAAAGTCAATAATGGCTAGTTTTCAGCTCAAACTATAAAATGACTCAATCAAATTCAAATTTTAAGAGATCCAAGAATTATTGTAGAGCTTGCTACTGGATACACAATCATCATTGAGCTTTAAACTTGTTTTTGTTTCATTGATTCACACTTTGAGCTTGATTCACACTTTGAGCTTTCATTGATAACCATATACATTGTGTGAGAGATAATTCATTTTTAATCTTCATTTTTGAGTGATTGTAAGTGTTAGCATACACTTGGGTTAGAAGATTGGGGATAATCTCTTGTTGTAAAGGTTTATTAACACCATTGAAGTCAATTGTAAGAGTTGTTGAAGCCTTGGAGGCTCGCTTAGTGAAATCCTCAAGCCTGGTGAGCTTGGAGGCGTGGATGTAGGCACAGCTGGCCCAACCATGTAAAAATCATATGTTTGCTTTCTCTTACCCTATCTCTTTATTATTTATTGCACATTAATTTATTTAATTTTGAATTTATTTTGATTACTTTAAATTGCATTAAGTTTTATTTTTTGAATTTGTTAAGAACTCAATTTACTCCCCTCTTGGGTAGCCTAGTTAGCATTTCAATTATATCAAATTGCAAAGGAAATAATCTAGAACTATTGCAGGAACCAAGAGCTCACGAAACATATGAAGCAAATAGAGAAAACATTTATATCCAAGCACTACAATGAAAAGCCATAAGAGTTTGGATGTCATGAATCAAGTACATCATGTTTTTGCTGAAGAAAACTCCACAAAAAAGAAAAAGATGTGGAAGTCGAAATGCTAATTAGGCTACCCAAGAGGGAGGATGAATTGAGTTATTAATAAATTAAGCAACCAAAACTTAATGCAATTTAAACAAATCAACCAAATTCAAAATAAAAAAATTAATGTGCAATGAATAACAGAGCGATAGGGTAAAAGAGAGCAAACATGTGATTTTTATGCGGTTCGGCCAACTATAACTACATCCACGCCTCCAAGCTCACCGGACTTGAGGATTTCACTAATCGAGCCTCCAAGGCTTCAACAACTCTTACAATTGACTTCAAAGGTGTCAATAGATCTTTACAACAAGAGATTATCCCTAATCTCTTAACCCAAATGTATCTAAAAAATTTACAATCACTCAAAAATAAATATTACAAATGAATTATCTCTCACACAATGTATATGGCTACTAATGAAAGCTCAAAGTGTAAATCAATGAAACAAAAACACGTTTAAAGCTTAATAATGATAGTATAGTCAATAGCAAGCTCAATGACAACTGTTGGATCTCTTAAAATTTGAATTGGATTAAACAATTTTATAGTTGGAGCTGAAAACTAGTTGTTGTTGACTTTTTGAGAACATTCAAATTGCTTTTGACTACTATCAGTTCACCGTTTTGACTTGTCCAAATGACCGTTGCGCTTAGATTTTTAAATAAACGATTCACTGTTTGAACTTATCAGAGTGCCATTTATTTTCAAAATCCTGCAAAACAAATTCAGCTAATTGTTCTTGCTAAACGGTTCACGATTGGAAACTAATTCTTTTCTATAAATTATCGGTTCACCATTTATAGTAAAAGGTTCACAAATAATTTTTAGAATCTGTATTTTTACAACTTTTTGTAGAAAATTATTTTTCAACTAAAGTTAAACTTATCCAGTTTCTTAAACATGTCTAAAATATTATACGGCTTTAAGAGTTTGTTTCATATTAATAGCTCCAACATTTTTAATCAAAAACATATAAGGTTTCTTATCATCAAAATCAATTCTATAAGATTATTTATGTCAACAATCTCTCCCTTTTTAATAATAACAAACTTTATATATAAAAAGAGATAAGAAATATATTAACCACCCCCAAATAAAAGTTTCCGTCAAATATAAGCTCCCCCTGAAAATAATACAGTTTTTTTAAATAATAAAAAAAATTATATATATGCAATATACAAACTTCTCCCCCTTCATCGTCAAAAAGAAAGTAGATGAGTAACATAAAATAAATACTTATCCTTCCTTTGCAAGTGGAATTTTGTCAAAATCTCCCCTTAACATTAAACATCTCTTCAAAAATCATTAGCAAAATGTATACCTTAGAAATCAAATTGAATATTAAAATAACTATAACCAATACTAAAATGAATTCCAAAATAACCATAATAATTCACACATATAACACAATCATTTATAACATGAGAAATGATCTAAAAAGTAAGAATGTTGTGCGAAATCAAACATAAAAAAATAACTAAGAAACTAAGGTTGAGGAGGAGAGGAAGAGGAAGAGGGTGGAATTTCAAGAGTAGTGAAGATATGCAACTATCCATCCAGAATCTGCTATTGCTGATCTAGGATCTTCTGCTGCTGAAGCTGAAATGTAGCAAACTGAACCTGAAGTTGCTGCTGTTGCTCGGAAAGATTGTGAACATCTTTAACTAATTGATGCAAGAGACTATCAAGAGCTGGTGGAACTTCTAGAGCTTGGGGCTGATAAGTATCCATCTCATAGTCCTCAGAATCAAAGTCTTTTGGAGTCTGTAATATAGATTCTTGACGAATGGGTAGAGGTCTAACTATTAACCTAAAATCAGGTAAATAATCAGAAGGGTAAACATTGTTAAGCAAGCGATTATCTTCTGGAGCTACAAGTGTGTCTTGGTTTTTAGATGTGGGTGTTTTGATCCATTCTCGATTCTTCCTATAAAATCTTATGCTCGTTACAGCTTTATCACCAATCCTCTTAGTCTCCACATAAACTAAATCTCAAATGGGTACTTGAAAATGTCATAGTATCGTAGGAATAATACTACCATATAGAAGTAACCAATGGTTAACCCAGGAGTGCTCAACATATGTCTTAAAATATTATAACCTAGGTTAATCGGTCTCCTCTTAAGAAGACTGTCTAGTAACCCAACATCTATCCTCGTTATCTCATTCGAATGTCCCTTCCTAAGAGTGACAATATGCTGTAAAATGATGTGAAGAATCCTAACTTGTAAAGGTAATAGCTGTGACCGAAAAGGAAAAGCACAAATATCATTTGTAAGATCCCGACGGTTGCAAATATTCCTAACTCCGTGATGATGAACAAAGTCAGCAAAAGAAAACTCCTTCCTAGATGTATAAATTTGGTGGCTAGAATTCGGAGTTCCTAGAACATTGTTCAAATCCTTAACATCGAATTTAATAGGAACACTTCCTACATGAGTGATTATCCTATCTAACCTATTTGCGAAAATTTCCATATTTGAGTAAAAGGCACAAACTAGATTAAGATAAACCCGTTCCTCAATGTCTAATGCTGAATCCCAAGGTAACAATATAACTTTCACACTTTTACCATATACAATCAATTCCTTAAAGTCATCCAAATCCACATAGTAAGAGTCAATTACCTTATGACCTATAAAGCAGGTTTCGAAGTGTTTGGCTAGAGGAGCTGTGGGAAAATGAATCCTCTCGAATTCTGAAGTCTCCTTTAGTGGAATTGGATTCCTACTAGGAATAAATTTTTTCTTACGACCAGCTCTTGAAGCTTCAACCATTGTTTAACTATGTAAATTGGGATTTTTAAGAGATGATGAAAATGGAAGAAATTAAACCGATTAAAAGAAGAATAGAGGATAGAGGAAGTGATTATGATGCTCAATTTGAGCAAAAGATAACAAAAATCGATCCAAAATTGGGAAAGACTGTTCAGCTGACTTTAGGGTTTTGACTTGGGATTTTTTTTATTTGAGGCTTGATTTTGTGTTTTGACTTGATAAAACTATTCTAAAGATGTTTAGAAAGGATTCTATGAGCTCAATTTTGTGAGAAATTGCAAGGAAAATGAGAGATTTAGAGAGAGAGAGCTTAGTTATCGCGGTCACAGAGAAAATAGTAAAAGAGCAACTGAAAATGGGGAAGAAGACCTGGAACAATTTATATCGCATGAAAAAGGTGACCCGTTTTCATCGATCAGTGCAATGATAATTTTCAGAGTGCTATCAAAATGTAAGGCTGTCATTGTTTACTACAAAAGGTGATAGATTAACAAAGCAACCTCTCTGTTTTTAATTGGTTAATCGTTAGGGACAAATGATGAGCCGTTAATTTTTATCAATCATTCTTATGTTTCTGTAATTAAATGATACACTGTTTATATTCAAGCGATAATTCTTTTATTTTAACTATGATTTCGCACATTCATTTTAATCTTTGACCAATATTTAATACATTTCTAAATCATTTTATTGATAAAAAATGTCTTTAAAGGCCAATTTAATGCATGATTCATGAATTTACACAATTCAAACATCCAATTCAAACAAAAAATCATATTATGGAAAGCAAAAGACTTGATATTGCATAAAGAAATTCTATTGTGCAACATTTAACATTCCAAGCTCATCCCTAATTTTAGCAAATTGTTCTTTGCCAAAGGATTTAGTAAAAATATCAACAAGCTTTTTTTTTGTTGAAATAAAATTCAATAAAATATCCCTTTTTTTAACATAATCTCTCAAGAAATGATGTCTTATCTAAATGTACTTGGTTCTAGAGTGTTGAATGGGATTCTTCGATAGGTTTATGGCACTAATATTGTCACACATGATATGTATATGATCAAGATTAATACCATAGTCTCTAAGAGTTTGTTTTCATTCAGAGTGCTTGTGCACGAAAACTACCTAAGGCAATGTATTCAACCTTGGTGGTTGAAAGTGCAATTGAATTTTACTTCTTATTAAACCAAGAGACAAGCAAGTGACCTACAAGATGACATGTTCTACTAGTACTCTTCCTGACAACTTTATAACCGGCAAAGTCGGCATCGGAGTAACAAGTTAAGTCTATGTGAGTTCTTCTAGGACACCAAAAGCCAAAATCTATAGTTCCATTGAAATAACTAAAAATTCTCTTGACAACAAGCAAATGAGATTCTTCAGGACATTATTGAAATCTTGCACACAAGCATACACTAAATATGATATCAGGTCTACTAGCAGTTAAATATAATAAGGATCCGATCATAACTTGATATGACATCAACTTCTTTACCTTTTTCATCTTTATTAAGCTTGATTGTTGAGCTCATTATAGTACTTTTAATCTTTCCATCTTCAAGTCCAAATCTTTTGAGCAAAGCTCTCAAATATTTGGCTTAATTAATGTATATTCCTTCTCCAGTTTGTTTTATTTGTGATCCAAGAAAGTACTTAAATTCTCCCATCATGCTCATCTCAAATTTTTTGTTCATACAAGATGAAAATTCCTTACACAAAAACTCATTAGTGGAACCAAAAATAATATCATCAATATAGATTTGGACAACAAGTATATCTTGTTTCTTTACTTAACAAAAAGAGTAATATATGCTTTCCTCATAGAAAATCCATTTTCCAAAAGAAATTTATTAATTTTATCATACCATACTCTAGGTGCTTGTTTTAATCCATACAATGCTTTAAACAACTTGTAAACATGATTTGGAAATTTTTGATTTTCAAAACCTTAGGGTTGTTTCACATAAACTTCCTTCATAATGTAACTATTTACAAAAGTACTTTTGACATCCATTTGATATCAAATAAAATTCTTATGACATGCAAATGCTAACAGCATTCCAATAGATTCTAATATAGCTACAGGTGCAAAAGTTTTATTAAAATCAATTCCTTCTTCCTGGTTGTATCCTTGAGATACTAATATTACTTTATTCCTTACAACCACATCATATTCATCCATCTTGTTTCTAAATACCCATTTAATACTTATAACAGATTAATGTTATGGTATAGAACTAGTTTCCACACAATATTTCTCTAAACCTGATTTAACTCCTCTTGCATTGGCATAATCAAAGATTCATCGTTTTCTGCATCCAAAAAGGATTTTGGTTCAACTTGAGATATGAACATAGCATGCTCACAAGTATTTCTAAAAGAAGATCTAGTAGTTACACCTTCTGAAGGATCACTTAAAGTCGACTCTTTAGGGTGAGAATAAAGATACGTCCACTCCTTGGGGTGACACGACCCGCCCCGAACTTTAAGGGTGAATCAACCTGATTTTTAATAAATCGATCAGAAACAATCTAATTAATGAGTATTCTGTAAAAAATTCGGCAGAATCTCCCCTAAAATTATTACATAACCAAATCTATAAAATTATAAATCAAGCACTCCTAAAAGAATTTCAAATACAACTATCTCTGAACAATCAATCTGCTCAACAAAATACTAAATTATTCAATATTCAATATCAGAGGAAATACAAATGTTATCCATAATCCCCAAAATATAATAAATTATATAATCCGATATATCTCAATAAAACATTTACGACTTCTAACTCTATCACGTGGCCATAACTCAAAAATAATTATCATTGCTGGGTCGACTGTTATATCCGCGATTCTCTTGTGAATAGTAGTTTTTTAACATAATTTTACTCTAAAATAATTAATCAGATCAAAAAACCATCTCATCAAAATATCACAAAAACTTAAATAACATATTAAATTCAAATCATGTACTAAAATAACGATATCGCAAATATACTACATAAATAAATGGAAATTCATAATACTTATAACATCAATACTGAAATACCGAAAACTATCACGAAATAAGTACCTAGGGGAAATAATCCCATCATATCCGGACCTTGATGGGACGGGCAATGACGTATTATCTGGGTACAATCACACCCAGAGCTACACGGATAGACACGGAAAAGCCATATCATATCAAATCATATCCGAACCTTATCGAACAGGCAATGACGTACTGTCTGAGTACAATCATGCCCTGGAGCTACACGAATAGATTAAAAAAATATCATCTCATATCTTATCATATCTGTGCATGCATAATTTGGTCCCCAAAAGACAAAGTCGCCCAAGTACACTGCGCAAAGCCTCTGTGTGTACTCAGATGGGCCCCAAAAGCTTGTATCTCATCTGTATCATCTGTATTTCAATATCATTATCTCTATATTCATCATACCACAAACATATGTCATCTCATCTGTATCACTGTATTTGGAGGGGAAGGGTACTATCTAATGATTTTAAAAACGATCATTATGCTCATATTCATATACCTTTGTACACATATACATAAACAAATAATCTCATCCAAAATCTTATTCGAAATCTCATTTCCTTTTTCATTTAACATGTCTTAAATCTGCCTTTCTTTTCTTTAAAATATTATCATGCATATTAAAAATCAGTAACCAAAATCATTAATTAAACACATTTCTCATAATAATTACTAAAACACAGATAAAATTCATATCTATAAAATCATTAAAATAGAAGCCTTTAAAACTCATCTCGTAAATATGCTTTACCATATTTTAAAATCATAATAAACTACAACGAAAATAGGTTTTGTATATTCCACTCATAGTGACGATGTTCGAACTCGGTATCAACAATGTCCGTGGGTTGATTCTCGTACGCAGATCCTCTTAATTTAAGGAAATAATATAATTACTAACTATAGTTGCGAATTATAACTAATATGCTTAAAATGACATTTATCTACAATACAATGTTCTTGAATTCATAAAATTATCAAAATGCCCTCAACATCAAAATTCATCAAATTATCCTCAAAATCACATATTATCAAACTATCCTCAATTCCGATTACAAAGATATCCACAAGTTTTGAATTTATAAAATTACACCCAGATAAATGCAAAATTACCAAAATACCCCTAACGACGTAAATTACTGAATTACCTCTAAAATCTCAAATTATCTAACTGCCCTAATCTAAAATTACCAAAATGTCCACTAATTTTAAAATTACATAACTACCCCTAAAGTTTATGAAATTATTAAATTACCCCTAACAGTCAACGGTAATCGAAACTTAGTCAATGGTGACAGGAAGCTCAGGTCTGCTAGTTCTAACCTCGATCAGTCCAATGGTGCCAGCAGTGCCCTTCCAAGCGCGGCGATGACGGGGGATCAAGCTCCTCAAAATCGTGAGCTTTCCGGCGGTCGATCAGCGACAATCCGGCCATTTCAGGTGACGGGGTTGGTCGAAAAATGATAAGGGGAAGCCAAGGAACAAGATCCAAGTGGTGGAGTAGCCTAAAATCGACGAAATCAACAGCGAGGAAAACGAGTTAAGCTGCGGGTTTTAGAGCTGGATCGCTGGCGTTCTGGTCATTTTCCAGCGTCGATGATGGTAGAAATATGTCGGCCGTCAGTCAAGCTTCAGATCGGTACCAAGTGTGGCCGGTGGGGTGGCCGGAAATGGGAGAAACAATTTGGTTTTGGTCGCGGGTCGCGCTGGTCAGTCAACTCGGGTCAATGACAGCTTCTTCGTCTCTCTCTTTCTCTCTTCTCCCTTTTTAATTTTGGAAAGAAGATGAAACGCTTCCCTCTCTTATTCTTTCCGTTTTTTTTTCTTTTCCGGGTCCATATGTTACATGGGGAGTGTTTGAGAAATACCTTCATATTGCTCTATATTTGTTTCTTCTTGTTGTTTATTCTCTTAATTTTGATGTGGTGCATCCTCCTGTTTATCTTTTGATTCTTCATGTAACTCTTCATCTACATCATCATTAACAACAATTTTCTCTACAGAAAAGGGGTTAGATTCATCAAAGTAACGTCCATTGACTTTTCAACCACGATAGTTCTTTTATTATACACTCTATAAGCTTTGCTTGTATTTGAATAACCAAGAAAGATACCAACATCAAATTTTGAGTCAAATTTCCCAAGATTGTTTTTTGTATTCAATATAAAACATTTGCATCCAATGACTTTGAAATAGCCAATGTTGGGTTTTCTATCTTTCCAAAGCTCATAAGGGGTTTTATTGAGATAAGGTCTAATCCATACACGATTTAAAATATAACAAGCGGTGTTAACAACTTCAGCCCAAAAATATTTAGATAATGTATTTTTATTCAACATGGTTCTAGCCATTTCATGAATAGACCTATTGTTTCTCTCAACAACTCCATTTTATTGTGGAGTCCTAGGTGAAGAGAATTGATGCACAATGCCAAAATTATTGCAAAAGCTTTCAAATGCATAATTTTCTATTTCTCCTCCATGATCACTCCTAATGCATGCAATACCATAACCTTTCTCATTTTGAACTTTTTTACAAAAGATTTTAAAAGCATCAAGAGCATCATCCTTGTTGGCCAAGAACAATACCCATGTGTATCTTGAGTAAACATCTACAATTACAAATGCATAATATTTACTACTTAAACTAGCATGTTCTCCTCTATGTTGATGACATGCTTATAACATGCAAATAAAGAGAAGAAATAGAGAAACTCAAGAGTGAATTGAGTTCTGAATTTAAAATGAAGAATTTGAGCCCCACAACTAAGATTCTAAGAATGCAAATTAGAAGGGACAGACATGGTAGGCTTTCTTCCTCACTCAAGCTAGATATATTAAGAAGATACTTAACAGGCTTGGATTGAACAATACTAAATCTGTTTCTACTACGTTAGCTACACACTTTGAACTTTCAGAGTAGCAAGACCCAAAAGAAAATGCAGATGTTGAATATATGAGAAAGATTCCTTATTTTAGTGCTGTTGGTAGCAATATGCTTGCTATAGTTTGTTCAAGGCTTGATGTTGCATATGGAGTTAGAGTAGTTAGCAGATTTACAGGAAATTCAGGTAAACAACACTGGAATGCAGTCAAGTGGTTGCCAAGGTACCTTAAAGGTACTGTTGATCATAGAATTATGTTTAGAGAACTTGACAATGCCATAAGTAAAGTCCTAGTCTGTGTGGACTCAGACTTTGCAGGTGATTTAGACCAAAAAAAGACCCATCACTGGTTTTGTGTTTGCTTCGTGTGGTGGTGTAGTGAGCTGGAAAGCTTCATTGCAGTCAGCTGTTGCTCGTTCAACAACGGAGGTTGAGTACATTGCTCTTGCAGAGGCTGTAAAGGAAGTCTTAAGTACCTAGTGGAACAACGAACTACTACACAAGCACAAATTCAATGGCTTTAAAAAATTCTTGGTTATGATTACGAAATTAAATGTAAGAAAGGACGTGAAAATCAAGGTGCAGGTTCTTTATCACATGTAGTTGAATTTCAATTTTTATCAATCTCTATGCCATATGTAGATTGTAGCCAATGCTCTAAAAGGAAGTCCAACAGGACTCATTTTATGAGGAGTTGATAAAGGCAAGTCTCTTTCCGTCCAAAAACAAATTGCTTCGACGAGATGGCATATGGTTTAAAGGAGACAAAGTTTATTTGAGCCCTACTTTAACTTTAATCCTAAAGATACTTGCTGATTGTTATTCATCACCACTTGGTGGGCATCTTGGGTTCTATAAAACTCTCTCAAATTAAACACATTTTCTTTTGGTCTAATATGCACCAAACTGTAAACGAAGTTTTGCAATAGTGCGATGTCTGTCAACGGCATAAGATTGATTGAATGAAACCTGTTGGGTTACTTCAACCATTGGCAGTTCCTGCTCAAGCATGGGTCAATGTTTTGACGGAATTTATCGAAGGATTACCACCATCTAATGGGCATACCGTCTTCACGGTAATCGTTGATCGATTAATGAAATATGCCCACTTCATAGCCTTGAAGCATCAGTTTACCGCAGTCTCCATTGCCAAAGCATTTATTGCAAATGTAGTTCGCCTCCACTGCATTCCAACATCAATTGTTAATGATCGGGATAAGGTGTTTATCAGCTCCTTTTGGCAGGCGCTGTTCCAGCTGCAAGGAACCAAGCTTTGCATGAGTTCAAGTTATCACCCACAGTCCAACAGTCTAACCGAGGCAGTCAATCACACTTTAAAGCAATATTTAAGCTGTTTTATAGGTGATCAACCACGGAAATGGATAGAGTAAATCCCATGGGCAAAGTTTAGCTATAACAAGTCTATTCGTTCCTCTACCAAAATGACCCCTTTCTGGGTTGTTTACATATTC
This sequence comes from Luvunga scandens, assembly GCA_030449905.1. Taxonomy (NCBI): domain Eukaryota; kingdom Viridiplantae; phylum Streptophyta; class Magnoliopsida; order Sapindales; family Rutaceae; genus Luvunga; species Luvunga scandens. The sequence goes on along the minus strand of JASUUG010000095.1, from coordinate 1,017,902 downwards.
CACCTCCAAGTTCACTAGCTTATATTCCAGGCACTTCCCACGTCGAAGCCGTCGACAGGTATCTACATGACTTTGATGCTACTTTATAGGAGTTACGGCATAATCTTTTAATGGCTCAAAATCGAATGAAAAACCAAACAGATCAGAATCTGTGTGAGGTTTCTTTCATTGTTGGAGATTATGTATATTTAAAGCTTCAACCATATTGCCAAACTTCTATGGCTTTTTGACGTTCCATGAAGTTTGTTCCCCTGTTTTTTTAGTCTATATCAGATAAGGTGGGTGTTGTGGCATATAAATTGGCCCTTCCTCCATGTTCTCAAATTCATAATATGTTCCGTGTTAGTTTGTTAGGGAAGCATGTGGGACTGGTCACTCCAGTCTCTGCTCAATTTCCTCCAATTGTAGATGATTCTACCATTCTTCTTCAACCTGAAGCTATTCTAAACCGTCGTGTCATTCGACAGGGGAAATATCGTCTAAAGTCTCAAATCTTTGTTAAGTGGAAAGGAGCACCAATGGAGGATGCCACTGGGAGAATGAATGTTGCTTCTCCAAGTCACATCCTAATTTTTTCCTTGAGGCAAGGATCTTTAAGCCGGAGGGGGCCGGGCCGGTGGCGGCGCGGGCGGGCGGGCTGGGAAATGATACCTGCCGTTATTCATGGAGCCATGCAACTGGCTAAACGTGCAACTGGAACGTGAAAGATTTAGCCAACTTATTATATCAAAATTATTAGTTTGTTGGTTTTGTTCAATAATCCCATGATGTGATGAACTTCAGCTTAGTGGGTAGTTGGTTTCCTCATTTATAGCATTTTTTGTTATTCTTCCAGTATTGTAAAGACTATTATATATATTCGGTAATGTCTTCAATAATAGGTGAGCAGATCGAAAGCCCAAGTCATCCTTCATTCAACCCTCACCTCATTTATCTCATTAGTCCCGTACTTCTTAATTAATCCCTTGTAAATTTCAAAGTAATATTTATCTCTCAATATAATCTCACTTTACTCTTATTGTAATTTTTATCACACCTTACTTTGTAAAACCTAGAGAATTTGTTTAAAAACGAAAAAAATCTCCAATAATCTTTCCTTTTCTTTACTAGTACGTTCATTTTTTTTTTAATCTTTTAACAAGTGTAATCGTGGCTCGTAAGTTCTGCAAACTTTGTCAGATCTTTAGTTGTTTAGTGAAGGGTGTAGCAGAAGCGCTTCTTGAGCAATTATCAATATTATAGTGATTGTGATTTCTGGAGAAATATGAATGTCGTGAAAAACAAATGCCAAAAAGAAAAGGATAGTTTAATTTATGTGTTCGGCTTAAAGCTTACATATAAAGACTAGAAGATAATTTCAATAACAAATGGGAGTTATAAAAGTAGGAACTACTCTTAAAATTCAATAACTAATACTCCCAAATGGATCCTCATTGCACTCAAGGAAATGCCTTTTCAATACTCTTGAAGAGCTTACTTACTAATGCTATTAACTTTCACAATTTGAGATGCTTCACTTGCTCGAAATAAGCGACCTTGAGCATCAAAATTGCGATCCAAAATCCGTTTGAATAGCTGCCATTTCTATATACAAATATTTACAAATAAAGCATGAACTGCCGGCTATTCATAATGGCCAAAGACCACGTGAGAATTTGCGGCCAAATTCCATTTGCACGCAGTAAAGCCATGCACACTTTGTCAACAACTTGCATGTGCAATTTGCTGCTATCTTCAATTTTCAACAACATCACTATATAGCATTTAATTTCATGAGTAAATTTGTCAAACAATTTTACTGTTTCACCTCCACGCTTTAGTAATTACCCTTATTCAAATCGATATTTCAACAATTCTTCACCTTAACACATCTGAACCCCCCGTACATCAAATTATCCAATCTCTGTTTTCCTCACTATTTTAAAAATGAAAGATATTGATCAAGTTTAGACAATGCTCAAACTTGATCACCATCACCACCTTGGTCAACATATCTGTAGGATTCTCTGCAATCTTTATTTTCTAAAGAAAAATTTTACTCTCATCAACAATTTCCCACACAAAGTGAAATCGTACATCAATAGGTTTATACTACATGATAAACTTGATTCTTTGGTAATTGAATAGTGCTTTAACTATCGCAATACACATTAATATGCTCCTGTACCAGTCTCAAGTTCTCAACCAAACCTTGTAACCAAATTGCCGTATGATGCGGACAAAGTACCACTTTAGATTGTTGGTAAATATACTAATCCGAGATGTTTTAAAAATATGAACATTAACAATCTTAATTGTCATTATCAAGCTAGAAAGAAAGCATGGATGACTGGATTACTTTTTGAAGAATTTGTTTGTTGGCTTGATAAGACAATGAATGGTGGAAAAATTCTACTTTTGGTGGACAATTGCCCAGCCCATCTAAAGGTTATTGAAGACTTAAGTAATGTTGAACTATTTTTTTTGCCTCTTAATACAATCTCAAAGATTCAACTATGTGATGCTGGGATTATTCAAGGACTAAAAATTCATTATCGACGTCATTTTTTTCTACCATCTTGGAAGGCTATGAGGTAGAAACAACAAAGCTGGAAAAAAATAACATATTAAATGATATCAATTTTATTAATGGGGCTTGGAACATTGATGTGAAGACAACAACCATTGCAAATTGTTTTCGACATCCAAAATTCTGTTAAACAAAGGTGTGGCTATTGAACAACAAGTTAGTGAAGATAAAGGCATCCATGGATTACATGAAGCTATTTCTAGCCTCTGCTATAGAAATGCCATGGATATTGAGCATCTTTTGAATTATTCTTTTGAAAATGATGCAGTGATAGAATTTCCTACTGATGAAGAGATTATTCAAATGGTAACGAGTACATTTACTAATGATGATCATGATCCAGATGACAATTATAGTTTATTAAATTTTTCCATAAAAAAGGCTTTTCAAGCAATAACAACCTTAAATACCTACTTTTTATAGCATGAAAAAATATGTCACATATAGTACATACTTTACAAAAAGTTAAGGATGAGGCTACACTCAGTTTAGGAACAAAGAAAAAACAAACAACTTAGATGCATATTTTGGAAAAGAGTTGAATGGAGAAATGCAAGTTATCAAGAAAAAAATACTTAATAATATGAACTTTATATGTTGTTCATTATTAATTTTTTTTATATTTGATTAATTATTAATTTATATTGGTTGGGCCCTAAAGGATTCGAAAAAAATTATTATCTTATGCATTTAGTGAAATTGTTACTTTAGTACACTGGCCAAAGTTGGGACTAGAAGAATTTATTATTTAAGTAAGTTTATTAATTTATCAAACATTCATTTACCGAGATTTTGCAGTACTTTTTTAGATTGCTGTTAAAACTATTAATAAAACTATATAAAAGACCATTTTACGCTTGTAATGTAATTTAAGTTTAATTATTATTTATTGACCAAGACTAATTAACAGATTGTTAGTATAAAATGCCCGTTTCAAGTGAAAATCTTTTACTTGTAAACAATTTTGGCAATTTCAAATGAAATGAAATTTTTATTTTTGAACGAAAGGACTCAATTAGACATTTAGTTTAGTTATTGTATATTGACCAAAATTAGCATGTCTTTTTCGGGCTGAGGCAAACTTTTTACAGACTTGGCCGAAAAGGCATAATCCTATATTTTACATTTAAAAAAATTCATTATATTTACAAATTTATAGTTTTTTAAATTTTATTTTTATTAGATTATGCTTTCAAAGTTGGATTCAAAAGATTTAAAACTTTAAATATAAGTTATGGATGGGTTAAATGAATGTTAAAATATGTAGTTTGATTAAAATAAAAATAAAAATTTTAAATTTTAAACTTTCAGGTCGAGCTCAAATTTTTTAAGTGAAATCCAAACCCGATCCGAGTGTTAAAAAAATATGTTCGACTCAGGCTAAACCCGGTCCGAAACACCTGGCTCAAGTTGAATTGAACATTTATGCCATCTCTAATTCTTGCCACATTATTATAATATAATATATTTATTTTCTGCAATCTGCGAAATTCATTATCTGAAAAACTATTTTTTTCCATTTATACCTACAAGCATGATCCGTTGTAATCACCCGCATGATTAATTTAATGGTCTTTATCTTGTTTGGCCTCTTATCTCAAATTAGTTATTTCGTGGACCCCTTGATACTCCCGCGTTTCACTTTCGCAATTTAACCATACCCGTTTATCTTACCCAATTCTGTACGATAAAACTTCAGCCCTCGATCTATTATCCACACCAACCATGCCTTATTATTTGTTTTGCTACGTTACAAATATCTTATTGACTATGTAACACCAACACCTTGGCAATATAATATTCTTTTTGGAGGACCAGGGGAAATAATTAAATAAATAAAATCTGAATTTTTCTATCGTTGCATCAAATTATTAATTGGTTCATCAAAGCATTCATGCCGTATTGACATCTTTTACAACTTATCCATGTGATTATTATTCATCGCTAATTTGACTATTTAAAACAATAATAATCCATCTATAAATTGTTGCAATTTTTTTTTTATACAATCGAATAAATTTTTTCTTCTTTTATTTCCTATATATAAGAAGATTATTGAATTTCTGTTGAGCAAAGTGAAGACAAATACCAGAGCTTATAAAACGGCAGTGTTTTATATATCAGTCTCTTGAAGTGACACGTGGAGAAAGCATGGTTACTAAAGGTTGAAACTCTATCAGTTCTGTCGTTTTGGATAAACCTTTATGCTATGTTTTCAGGTTGTTATAACGACCTGTACACGTGGCTAGAATCTGTGAATTCTGGGTTGGCAAGTTTGTTGTGCTTCTGTTGGTTATAAGCTTAATTGAAAAAAAGCTTATTCTAGCGTGCTTAGAAAGGGGGTTAGAGAGAATTCCAGAAGAAAGAAGATTAGTGAGAGAGGGTCTGTTAATCTCTGTAACAATTTTCTTTCTTGCTTGAAGTTCTTGTAATCGTCTTCATTGAATCAATAGGAAAAACCAGCTGCTGATGTTTTGCCCGTGGATGTAAGTCAGTAATGACTGAACCACGTAATTGTGTAGCTTTAAATGTGTGGTTGTTTTGTGCTTTGTAATCATCAACATTCAATCTTGTTCTCTGTAAAGATCAGATTGGATTGTTTTGTTTGACTTAGATCAATCTTCAAACTTAGATAAAGCATCTGGGTAAATCTTGTGTTAAGGTCCTTGGGCAGAGTGGTTGATTCAGTTTCAGATTCAGGTTGATCAAAAACTCTACAATTGGTATCAGAGCTTGGTTCTTAATCAAGATCCTAGTATGGTTACTCAGAAGGTTGATCTAGAAAAGTTTAATGGAAGAAACGATTTCAACATGTGGAAAGTAAAAATGGAAGCTCTTCTCATTACTCAAGGTTTGGGTGAAGCTTTGGAATCTTCGGTGAAGAAGGAAGGAAAGGAGGTATCTTCATCCAAAACTCCAGAACAAATGGCTGATATAGACAAGAAGGCTAAAAGTGTAATAATTCTGAGCCTTGCAGACTCTGTGATCAGGGAAGTAGCTAAAGAAACAACGGTTACAGCATTAATGGAGAAGCTTGAGAGTTTGTACATGAAGAAATCATTGGCCATAGACTATACATCAAGAAAAGGATGTTTACCCTTAAGATGGCTGAGGGCTCGTCATTAGACAAACATATTGATGAGTTTAATCAAGTGTGTGACACACTGGCCACCATTGATGAAGGTTTGGATGATGAGGGTAAAGCTCTGCTGTTGATTAGCTCATTACCAGACTCTTTCAAAAACTTTGTTGATGCATTGATGTATGGAAGACAAACACTGTCACTTGATAAAGTCAAGTCAGCTCTAAACACTAGGGAGTTGCAAGAAAAGACAGGAAATCTTGAAAGTGGAGCAGGTGAAGGGTTATCTGTTAAGGGAAAGCCAGACAAGAAAGATGAAAAGAAAAAGAAGCCAAACAAATCCAAGAATAAGAACAAAGTCTTGAAATGCTTTCAATGTCACAAAGAAGGGCATTTTAAGAAAGACTGTCTAGAAAGAAAGGCTAAGCAGAAGGGGCAGAGTGGAGACGTAGCAGTGGTTGAAGATGATGGATATGAGTCAGCAGATGTTCTCATTGCCTCAGAAGTTAATCAGAAAGGTAAATGGGTACTGGATTCTGGATGCTCATTTCATATGTGTCCACATATCAGTCATTTTACTAAATATCATGAATGTGATGGTTGTAAGGTGATGATGGGTAATAATGCAATGTGTAAAGTTGCTGGAATAGGAAATATAAATTTGAAGTTGCACAATGGATCTACATATGAATTGAAACAAGTGAGATATGTTCTTGATCTTAAAAGAAATTTGATACCACTTGGTATGTTAGATCAGATTGGGTGTACAGTTAGTGTCCAAAATGGGGTGCTGAATGTTATTAGAGGGTCCCAAGTTCTGATGAGAGGAATAAGGAAGAATGGGCTTTATGTTCTTGATGGAACCACTGAATCAGGGGAGGCATCAGTGTCATTGAGTTCTAGTGTTGATAAAACTAGACTGTGGCACTTAAGACTTGGGCATATGAGTCTTAAAGGGCTAAAAGAACTATCCAAGCAAGAGTTGTTAAATGGGGATAGAATTGAAGATCTAGCATTCTGTGAAGGTTGTGTCCTAGGTAAATCTACAAGGGCTAGCTTCAAACCATCGGTTCACATATCAGAAGGACCCTTGGAGTACATTCATTCTGACTTATGGGGACCTGCACAAGAAGTTTCACTAAGTGGAGCTAGGTATTTTCTGTCAATCATTGATGATTATTCAAGGAAGGTCTGGGTATACTTGCTTAAGCAGAAGGATCAAGTGTTTGATAAGTTTAAGGATTGGAAGACCTTAGTTGAAAATCAAACAGGAAATAAGGTGAAAAAGCTGAGAACTGACAATGGGCTGGAATACTGTAATCAGGTGTTTGAAAATTACTGTGCTGTGTTGTGCAAATTTTATTGAACTCGCAAGTGCACGAATCTATTGTAGAATAGATCAATGGTGACGAGTGTCGATCTCACGAGAAGGTGGATTTTAATTGCTTGTAGAATTAATTTTCTTAGTGGGTGATTGGATTTATAATGAAAATGATGTAGGCAATATTTTAATTTAAATTAAAGCTGTGAGAATAAACTATTAATTTAAATTAAAGCTCCGGATCTGTCTCAACATGCACTATCGGCTTAACATTAATTATTAGTACCAATTAAATCATGAAGGGGAACTTCCACTCATCATGAACCATACTCTAATAGATATGGTGCTAAGGGCTTCCCGTGCCAAATAGTAATAACCTTGCCTAGGGAGGCGGTTATTCCAGCCGATATCCAGACAAGATTATTACTATCTGTCTACGAAAAGTCAAAACAACCACATAAATTAAAGGGGAAGGAAAAGTAAATTTACCAAATTAAGCCCATAGAGCATGTTGAGACTTCACCTTCAACCCAAGCTTGAAAGGAAATTAGTCATTCATATTTGAACTAGGGGTAAAATGGGAATTTTATTAAAATACATAGAAAATACAAGATGGAGATGGAATTACAGAAATTTGAGCTCAAAAATTGATTCAGGGGTGTCAAATTAGGGGAGGGGAGCCCCCTTTTATAGATACACTGAGTAAATCATGGCCATTGGATTAAAACAATTTGGACGCTCAGGATTGCGCCACGTGGCAAGTTCCTATTGGATGGAACACATCATCAGGGCTGTTATTCTGTGTATATGCATGTACCGTACACACATTTTTTTCGATCCACTAATATTCTGCCACGTCACCGGTTAATATTTTTTGTCCAATAGGATCGTGACACGTCATCAGTCAACGCCACATCATCAGTCAATGCCACATCATTCGTCCAATCAAATGCCGCCACGTCGCATAAATGCCACGCCCAGATACGGCCTCTGATCCACGTCAAGATACAAAGACAGGTGAACAATCACGTATACAATACCGTATATATCAACCGTACCGTATATGTGAACAGTAACGTATATGTGAACAGTACCATTTATCTTTTTATGCTCCTCCTAAGGTTTTCGACTGTCCTGAGTTCAAAAGTGCTGTCCGTTTTTCCATCTGATCTCTCGTTCATTGTGAAATGATCATAATATCCCCTAAAATACATAAAATACTTAATTAAAATAAAACATACATAATTAAATTACAAGGGACTTAAAGACATAAAAATAGGGATGTTAGTGAGACTTGGAGTGTAAAATGATGATTTTCTCCATTATAAATACACATTTTCTAGTACTCAACACACCTCCCAACCAGCTTGTTGCTAGTCCCTAGCAATTTAAGCGAAAACAAAACTGAAACAAATTTTTTTTTTTTTTTATACTTTGGTATTTATTCAATCAGACTAATGATAACAATCAAATAAAAGTATAAGCATTATCTACAGTCTAAAGAAATATCATTCCCACATCAACTCTCCACATGAATCAGTTTAGAAAACTTTATCACAACTTCAATAATCGAGTCACTTTTAGGAATGACATGCAAACCCCAAAATCTCACTGGTAGTAGTAATACGCTCACAAAGAAATTAAACTAAAAAAAATAATCACTCCAGTGAATGGTAATTTGAGTGAAAATAATAAAGAAGTAATATCACACACTCTTACCAAGGTGATAGAAATATGCCCTCAGCTTAGAAATAGTACGATTTTAATTCAAAAATGCTAATCAAACCAATACATTCATCATCCTTTTTTTTTTTTTTTTAACTATGCACTACCACATCTTTTCAACCCATATAACTAGTTTCTATTTCAGATTATAGTTCCCTAAAATCAAGAAGGACTTTTATTAGGACGTAACGTAGGCTAGGGACGTGGGTAACAAAGAAAGAATAATACGAAAAACAAAATATATGTTTGAAAAATAGAGAACTTTGGAGATTGTAAGGTGTTGTTCACTTGATTTTTTTTTCTTTATTTATTTATTTATTTATATACATATTTTTTTTCTTTTGTTTCTTTTTCTCTCTTTTTTTTATAGCACCTTTTGTTTTTTTTTTTAAATACAAAATTATATCTATTTTCAAACATAAATGGGTGGTGGGAAATACAAAATATAAGGTGATACTCCACATTGGAGTGTGACAAGATAGTAGGTTGCCAAAGAAAAAGTCTTTATTTTTTTTTATTATCATTATTATTTTTCTTTTTTTTTTAAGGCTCAAAGGGGTTAACTATGGATACATATTAATAGGTTGGCTAGAAAGGCTCAAACGGACCAAAGATATCCTTTCTGTCATCTTTTAGGGTTCTAAATAATCTTCCATATCTACTAGTTAGATAGACCTTCAGATGTGGCAACACACTTTTTTATTTTATTTTATTTTATTTATTTTTTATTTTTTTTTACAGAAATTTGGAGATAATGTATGAAGCAATAAACTGCTAAGCTGAATGAAGAATGGGCAAAAGGGGTTACGCTCCAAGAAAAATGACAGGCTCAAAAACTCACTTGGAAATTATTATGACATGTGCATTCTTTCAAGCAACTTATATTTGTCTCCAACATCAACATGTAGAGTAACAAACATGGTGTAACATAACTAAAGACCAAAGATAATACAAATACTAAAATTTAAAAGTTATCATGTCATCTAATTATGAAAATATCACACAAAATATTTTTTTTTTTTATAATAAGAAGATACGTTTCAAGAGTCACTACACTCCATATTCAGCCATCTTCGACTCAAAAATTTAGCCACAGTTAGTTTCTAAAAAAAAACTACACCAAGATTGAGATATTCCACAATTGTCAACTATTCCCTCCCCCCAACCTGAACGAAACATTGTCCTCAATGTTGAAAGAAAATAGGGTTTAGAAGACATCACCTGAGTGCTGTATCACAGAAGAAAATATTTACAAGCGGAGAGTTAAATCTAATTTGCACTTCTTACTATGTCTACTGTTACCAACATTAGTTGGCCATTCCAACACAAGGGTCTTGGGATCTGGCTCTGGTCTATAAGCTTGTAACAGATCAAGTAACTCGTTAGCAGTATGAGCACAAATAAAGATTTTTTTCACTGTGAAAGGGATGAAATGGTTTTTTATTGCATGGTTAAGAAATGCGATGAAGCCATCATAAATGTTATTGACATTTAATAAACCGATGGGTTTCTGATGAATGTTCAAATGGGCCCAAGATGCTAATGTGATTAGTGCTTCTAGAGTTGCAAGATCTCCTGGTAGGAAAATAAAAGCATCAGCATGATTTAGCATTTCAATTATTCTTTTTTGCATACCTGAGACAACTAACTCTTCTCCAATTGGTGAGTCAGACACACAGCCCAACGGTTTGAGGCTTCTTGGGATGATGCCTAACACTTGGCTCCCTCTGAGATAAACAGCTTCGGAGACTAGTTTTGATAACCCTCGGTCACCTCATCCGTAAATCATATGCAAATTTCTTTCTGCTATGCGTTGACCAAGATCGATGGCTGCCTCAACGAACTCTTTATGTTTGCCATAGTTAAATCCAGAGAGCACACAAATGTTCTTGAATTGTTTATTGGGAGTAGCTGCCATTGGGATGCTTTTCAAAAATAATTTGTGAGTCTAAAAGAAAAGGATCATATATCAAGGATCTTGGTGACAATGATTTACAGCTGTATAGGAGGTAGCATGTCTATGTCAATTAACGCGTAAAGCACGTGGCTCGAGAGTCAAAAAGGAAATAGTAAAAGAAAAAGCACTCAATTATTAAAGACAATAATGCAATTGATATAACAATAGTGAAATAAAACAACAGTAAAATAAAACAACAGTAAAATGATATTTACAGGTAGTTGTGATTGTGGCTCACATCTTCCTCTGGTTTTACGTCCAGAAACGGCTTGAACGCCCTCTATGGGTCGAGGATAGGCTTCCCATCCAGTTTTCTTATAAACAGGCAAATAGCGTCGTTTATAGTCAGATTCCCAAGACTATATCAGACACGTTCTTTCTGAAATAACGGCCATAACTGGAGAATTGCGCTTTGTACGTATCCACTGGGATGCGTTTCAAGAGACAACAAGATATCATCCAATGACTCTTTATTCAAGCCATCCCTAATGAATTGAATCTTATCTTCCCTGTTATCAGACATCATTCCGAAAGAACAAGGATTTTTATCGCATTTCATCCTGGCACACTTATGACAATTAACATGAAGTTTTTTAGCTCTTCTTTTTCTCGAGTAGTTTCCTTTACCACAACCAGGCATGTATGCAATAAATTTAGGAGGCAACTCACCTGCCAAACGTACTTTGGCCTCGATTAACCAACGGATGTCAGCAGGGATGTTATTTCTCATAAGCAATCGCATGCGTTCGGACCGAGCTTTATAGATCGTAAGGAGGGTATTCTGAGGAAGTGAAGGAAATCACTTGTGAAGCTTTGCAAGAATTACGTTTTTGTCCATACCTTTTTCTCAGAATATTAGTTATTATGGGAAACTAAAGTAACCGACTTTGATGGTCACGGAGTACCGTTATCCGCCACTTATACGGGAAAATAAATCAAAACACACTAAATAAAGAAAATCAAATCTGTAAAATCGAATCAAACATGAAAGTGAACAAAATAAGAAAACACACAATAAAAAGAAAAATGAACTTACATTCGTCCTCTTATAGAGTTAACCTCAAGCTCTAATTGGAAGTTATATATCCCATCTTCTATTCCTCTGAGTTGATTTTCCAAATCCTCAACATAAGACACAAATGTTGGTGGTCTTTGATCCCAAATCGGATGTGATTTACAACTTTGTATCATGCGTCTCAAGTGAAATTTCACTCGTAAAAATTCTCCAAGACGTTTTAAAAGATATTTTCTCATCGAGGTTGTCATGGTGTATAATGAAAAGAAAATACAATAATTCAATACTTAAGCATAATAACGCGTAAATAAAAGTCAAACAATTCAATCAATAAAGTGAAAGCAAAAAGTTAAATTAAAATAAAAAATACAAAAAATAAAGACTTAATCAAAATTTTGTGGGTCACTGAAATTTATTTTGGTGCCTTTTTTCACGTGGTTGGTGCTCTAGATATGGCTTCAATCTTTGACCATTAACTTTAAAAAATTACACCATTTTTTGGATCCTTAATTTTAATTGCTCAATATGGAAAAACAGTGTGGACTATAAAGTGACTAGTCCATCGATAGCGTAATTTACCTGGGAATAGGCGCAAGCGAGAATTGAATAAAAGTACTTTCTGACCTGGTGTGAAAAATTTTCTCGTAATTTACTTGTCATGAAAGACTTTCATTCTATTTGTAAATCTTGGCATTTTTGTATGCATCATTACAAATTTCTTCAAGTTCTACCAGCTGTAATCTTCTTTCTGAGCTAGCTTGCTGCATGTCAAAGTTGAATTTCTTGATGGCCCAGTATGCACGATGCTCAAATGATGGACTCAGTTTCTTCTCTGATGGTGTTAGTTGTTCCACTCTTGACTTTCATTTGTTAATGTCCATGGATGGTGCTGAATCAAGTAGGGCGTTAACCTCATCTATTGATCTATCAATATCAAAATCCAAACCAAAGTGAGTTAAACATGTTTGTAAAGGGTCATCACTAAGATTTGAAAGAAAAGTATTATCAACTAATTCTTCAATTAAATCCACATCAACAATTTCATCATCTGCATTGGGAGGTTGTTTGGCAATGTTGAAGATATTTAGTTCCATCGTCATATTGCCAAAAGACAACTGCATATTTCCAGTCCTGCATTGAATGTGAGCATCGGCAGTTGCCAAGAAAGGTCGTCCTAGGATAATAGGGATCTGCTTCGTTGAATCCTGGACTGGTTGAGTGTCAATTACAATGAAATCAATAGGAAAATAAAACTTATCTACCTTTATTAGAACGTCCTTCACAATACCATGAGGTTTTTTCATGGACCGATCTGCAAGTTGTAACACCACTGGAGTTGGGTGTAATTCTCCCAGTCCAAGTTTCATAAATACTGAGTAAGGCAATAGATTTACACTAGCTCCTAAGTCCAACAAAGCATTCTTAATTGTGTGGTTCCCTATACTACATGAGATAGTGGGGGAGCCTGGGTCTTTGTATTTTAGAGAAAGTTTGTGTTGGAGTATAGAGCTCACGTTTTCTGTTAAAAAGGCATTCTTTTGAACATGAATGTTTCTCTTTTTAGTACAAAGGTCTTTAAGAAACTTTTCATAAGATGACACTTGTTTTATAGCATCAAGCAAATGGATGTTAACAATTACCTGTTTAAAGATTTCAAAAATCTCACTTGTAGATTTTCCCTTCTTTGCTTTAGCTATCCGCTGGGGAAATGGAGCTTTTGGAACGTATTCTTGTGGGTTGATTTCTTCTTTCTCCTCTGAGGATGAGTCTTCTGCATTCACCGGTACAATTTGAGTTGTTTTTGTTACCAGCATTTCTACTTTGTTGTCGACTTCTTTTCCTTTTCGCAAGGTCATGATGGCTTTGACCTCTCCATGCTGTTGAGGTGAACTGGTACTTGCTTCATACACTCCTTTAGGATTAGGCACTGGTTGACTTGGGAATTTACCTTTCTCAACAGTCATTGCCAAGGTCTGAACTGAAGAAGCAAGTTGTCCCACCATTTTTTCAAGATTTGAAATTGATTGGGTTTGTGACTTGAAACCCGCTCTTATCTCATTTCGTAGTTCATCAATGGTGCGGTTTTGTTGCTCGATTTTGGAGTGAATAAGATTCTTGAAATTCTGAAATGCATCCTCCCATGGTCTAGGCTGAGAATAGTTTGGGTTCTGATTATATGGTCTAAATGGTGGCTGAAAGGCTTGAGGATTTGAGGAATTGGTTGCATTGGTGGAGCTGGAGCTGCTGGTCCATTCTGTTGGAATCCTTGAGACCATGAAAAATTGGGGTGGTCTCTCCATCTAGGATTATATGTGTTGGAGTAAGGGTTGTAGTTTGATGGCTTTTTCATTACATCTATGGCATTGGCTTGATCTGAGTATGAGTCCTGATCATGTGGTTCTGTCAATTTAGCAGCTGTTAACGATGCTATTTTTTGGGAAAGACCTTCAACTATGTCTTTGACTTCTTTAATTTCTGAACTTGACCCGCCAATGTGAACCTCATTCACTCCCTTAACTCTTCTAGTACTCCTGAGTGAACGACTCCGTTGTTGGGAATTATCCGCTTGTCGCTGGAAGAAATTCCAAATCTCTTATGCATTTTTTGACATTAGCTCTCCTCCACTTGTTGCCATTAGCCATTCTTGCACATTCGGCAATAATCCCTCCAAAAAGTATTGTCATTGGTGCCATTTTTTGTACCCATTATGTGGACACTTTAGGAGTAGCCCATTGAATCGCTCCCATGCTTCGAAAAACTGCTCGTCTTCTCTTTGGGTGAACTCTGAAATTTCCCTGCGAATAGCATTGGTTTTATGTACTGGGAAATATTTATTCAAAAATTTTGTTACCATTTGTTCCCATGATGTAATGCTATTAGCAGGCAATGCATTGAACCATGAACGAGCTCTATCCTTTAAAGAAAATAGGAATAATCTAAGCTTAACATCATCATCTGAAAAATTCTCATATTTAAAAGTTTGACAAATAGCATGGAAATCATTTAGATGATTATATGGATCTTCATTTTCTAGGCCATAGAATGTTGGGAGACAATTTAGCACACTAGGTTTTAATTCAAAACTCCTAGCAGCTACATTTGGGTATCTTATGCATGATGTGCTCAAGTTAGCTAAGGGACTAAAGTAGTCCTTAAATGGCCTCTCTTGTTGTGTTGGTTGCAAATCCATTTCAATTTTATTTTTAATTGCAACGTGCTTGTGTATGCGAAGTGTTTTTTCTAATTCAAAGTCTATAGGCTCAAGATTTGGTAATTGTGACCTACGACCATGCATGCAAAGAAAAAAAAATGGTAACAAAATTAATAAAAATAAAGAAGAAGGGGAAATTATGATACTAACCTTATCACGCTGTTACAATTTTGCTATGAAAACAACTCAAGCGCTATGTATAGAAAAGAAAATACGTGAAACAAATTACAATAAATTAATAGGCGGTTGAACCTGCCGATTTCACAAAATAAAAAAAAAATAACATGAAAATTAAATTACAAAAATTTAAAGAAGCGAAGAAAATAAAAGAAAATAATACCTACTTCAAAATGTTAATTCACTTTTTTTTTCTTTTTTTAATAATAATAAAATAAAAAAAATATTACAAGGAAACAACTAAAAAATTAAATAAAGAAAAAAAAATTCTACGAATTAAAATAACTTACCTCACCGGCAACATCGCCAAAAACTTGTTGTGCAAATTTTATTGAACTCGCAAGTGAACGAATCTATTGTAGAATAGATCAATGGTGACGAGTGTCGATCCCACGAGGAGGTGGATTTTAATTGCTTGTAGAATTAATTTTCTTAGTGGGTGATTGGATTTATAATGAAAATGATGTAGGCAATGTTTTAATTTAAATTAAAGCTGTGGGAATAAACTATTAATTTAAATTAAAGCTCCGGATCTGTCTCAACATACACTATCGGCTTAACATTAATTATTAGTACCAATTAAATCATGAAGGGGAAACTTCCACTCATCATGAACCACACTCTAATAGATATGGTGCTAAGGGCTTCCCGTGCCAAATAGTAATAACCTTGCTTAGGGAGGCGGTTATTCCAGCCGATATACGGACAAGATTATTACTATCTGTCTACGAAAAGTCAAAACAACCACATAAATTAAAGGGGAAGGAAAAGTAAATTTACCAAATTAAGCCCATAGAGCATGTTGAGACTTCACCTTCAACCCAAGCTTGAAAGGAAATTAGCCACTCATATTTGAACTAGGGGTAAAATGGGAATTTTATTAAAATACGTAGAAAATACAAGATGGAGATGGAATTACAGAAATTTGAGCTCAAAAATGGATTCAAGGGTGTCAAATTAGGGGAGGGGAGCCCCCTTTTTATAGATACACTGAGTAAATCATGGCCATCGGATTAAAACAATTTGGACGTTTAGGATTGCGCCACGTGGCAAGTTCCTATTGGATGGAACACATCATCAGGGCTGTTATTCTGTGTATATGCATGTACCGTACACACGTTTTTTTCGATCCACTAACATTCTGCCACGTCACCGGTCAACATTTTTGGTCCAATAGGATCGTGACACGTCATCAGTCAACGCCACATCATCAGTCAATGCCACATCATTCGTCCAATCAAATGCCGCCACGGCCGCCAAAGATACAAGATTCGCCAAGATACAAAGACAGGTGAACAAAGCGATCGCAAACAAGAACGTATATATCAACCGTACCGTATATGTGAACAGTAACGTATATGTGAACAGTACCGTATATGTGAACAGTACCATTTATCTTTTTATGCTCCTCCTAAGGTTTTCGACTGTCCTGAGTTCAAAAGTGCTGTTCGTTTTTCCATCTGATCTCTCGTTCATTGTGAAATGATCATGATATCCCCTAAAATACATAAAATACTTAATTAAAATAAAACATACATAATTAAATTACAAGGGACTTAAAGACATAAAAATAGGGATGTTAGTGAGACTTGGAGTGTAAAATGATGATTTTCTCCATTATAAATACACATTTTCTGGTACTCAACATGCTACTGAGGGAGTTGTAAGAGACAAGACAGTAAGGCATACACCTCAACAAAATAACCTTGCTGAAAGAATGAACAGAACAGTCATGGACAAAGTCAGAAGCATGATGGTTCAAGCTAAGTTGCCAATGAACTTGTGGGCAGAGACACTTAATAGAGCCTGCTACTTAGTAAACCTAAGCCCCTCTTCTGTAATTGGTTTTAAGACACCTCATGAGATGTGGTCTGGAAAACCAGCCAGCTATGGAAATCTTAGGTTGTTTGGTTGTCAAGCCTATGCTCATGTAAACCAAGGGAAGCTTGCTCCTAGAGCTTTAAAGGGAATTTTCATTGGGTACCCACAAGGAGTGAAAGGCTATAAGCTTTGGTGTACAGACTTAACACCACCAAGATGTATAGTCAGCAGGGATGTTATTTTCAATGAAGAAGAGGTGGAAGATGTGGTGCACATAACTAAGCAGGTGAAGAAAAATAAAGAAACTGATATTCAATTTGAGGTGGAGTCATCTAAGCAAAACATCTCAGATAAGACTGTTATATCAGATGAAGATAGTATTGATTCAGAAAGGCATCAGACATCTCAGGGTGAAGATTCAATTTAGAGTCAGACTTAGGGTTATCAACTGGTGAGAGATAGACAGAAAAGACAGATTAAAGCACAAAAAAGATTTGGATATGTAGATTTAATTGCTTTTGCATTGCATTCTGCTCATGAGATTGATGAAGAAGAACCTAAAACCTTTAAAGAAGCTGTTTCATGTCAGAATGGAAGGGAAAGGAAAAGAGCAATGGATGATGAGATCAACTCTTTCAAATAAGAACTCTACTTGGGAGTTGGTAAAGAGACCAGAGAAGAGAATGATAGTAGGATGCAAATGGGTATATAGGATCAAGGAAGGGATTTCATAATCAGATCCTAAAAGGTTCAAGGCCAGACTTTTTGCTAAGGGGTATACTCAGAAGGAAGGGGTGGACTTTAAATAAGTGTTTTCTCCAGTTGTTAGGCATGCCTCCATTAGAACATTGTTGGCTTTAACAGCTGTTTATGACTTAGAACTAGAACAGCTTGATGTCAAGACTGCGTTTTTGCATGGTGAACTGAGTGAACAGATTTATATGACACAACCTGAAAGGTATGAAGTTCCAAGCAAGAAGGATTATGTTTGCTTGCTAAAAAAATCTCTTTATGGTCTCAAGCAATCCCCAAGGCAATGGTATCTTAAGTTTGATGAGTTTATGGTTACACATGACTTCAAGAGGTGCAGTTATGACTGCTGTGTATACTATAAATCATCAAACTCAAATATCTATATATATCTGCTGTTATATGTTTATGACATGCTCATTGCTTGTAAAGAAAGAGCTGAGATAGAAGCTCTGAAAAAACTCTTGAATACTGCATTTGACATGAAGGATCTGGGAGGAGCAAGGAGGATATTGGGAGTGGAAATCATCAGAAATAGGAGCAAAGGTTCGATATTCCTTTCACAAGAGAAATATCTAAAAAGGGTTTTGGAGAGTTTTAATATGCTGGATGCTAAACCAGTAAAGCTGCCTTTAGTTGCACATTTCAAACTCTGCAAGCTCTGTTGTCCAAATTCAGAGGAAGAAAATAAGAAGATGAGTCAGGTTCCTTATTCTAATGCAGTAGGTTGCCTTATGTATGCCATGGTTCTAACCAGACCTGACATCTCATATGCTGCGAGTGTTGTCAGTAGATATATGGCATCACCAGGCAAAGAACACTAGGAAGGTGTGAAGTGGATTATGATGTATCTCAGGGGCACTTTGAACTATGGTCTACTGTATGGAAGGAATGCTGAATGCAGTTTTGGTTTAAGAGGTTTTGTTGATTCAGATTATGCTGGGGACATGGATAGAAGGAGATCACTCACAGGCTACATGTTTTTGTTCAATGGATGCTTAATCAATTGGAAGTCAAATTTACAGCAAGTTGTGGCACTTTCAACAACAGAAGCTAAGTATACAGCAGCTGCTGAATCAATTAAAGAAGCACTGTGGTTAAAAGGGTTATTAGCTGAACTTGGCAATAAACAAGAATGTATCCCTATCTCCTGTGATAGCTCTAGTGCTTTGCATCTGTGCAAGAATCCAGTATATCATGAAAAGACCAAGCATATTGATATTAAGCTCCATTTCATAAGGTATGAAATATCAAAGGGTGTCATTAAGATGGAAAAAATTCATACTGATGATAATCCTTCTGATGTTCTTACCAAAGTGGTTTCAACTGCTAAGTTCAAAAAATGTTTGGACTTAGCTGGAATAAGCAATCTCTGATATGCTGAAAATGGCAAAGGAATCAGAAGCTGGGTGTTTGGTTCAAGGTGGAGAAGTGTTGAGCAAAGTGAAGACAAACACCAGAGCTTATAAAACGGCAGTGTTTTATATATCAGTCTCTTGAAGTGACACGTGGAGAAAGCATGGTTACTAAAGGTTGAAATGCTATCAGTTTTGTCATTTTGGATAAACCTTTATGCTCTGTTTTCAGGTTGTTATAACGACCTGTACACATGGCTAGAATCTGTGAATTCTGGGTTGGCAAGTTTGTTGTGCTTCTGTTGGTTATAAGCTTAGTTGAAAAAAAGCTTATTCTAGCGTGCTTAGAAAGGGGGTTAGAGAGAATTCCAGAAGAAAGAAGATTAGTGAGAGAGGGTCTGTTAATCTTTGTAACAATTTTCTTTCTTGCTTGAAGTTCTTGTAATCGTCTTCATTGAATCAATAGGAAAAACCAGCTGCTGATGTTTTGCCCGTGGATGTAAGTCAGTAATGACTGAACCACGTAATTGTGTAGCTTTAAATGTGTGGTTGTTTTGTGCTTTGTAATCATCAACATTCAATCTTGTTCTCTGTAAAGATCAGATTGGATTGTTTTGTTTGACTTAGATCAATCTTCAAACTTAGATAAAGCATCTGGGTAAATCTTGTGTTAAGGTCCTTGGGCAGAGTGGTTGATTCAGTTTCAGATTCAGGTTGATCAAAAACTCTACAATTTCATTCCATTCCTTTCTAAGGAGGATCGAACCCAGTATATTAATTCTAAGGAGACTGTATTACCACTTGAGCTAGGCATACTTCTCATACAATTGAATAGATTTGATTATTATTACTTTGATGTAATCTACAATAATATGAGATCTAAATAAAATTGGAATAGATAGATTTTCATTGTTGTCTCATACTTACATAGAACAAAGGAAGAAAAATCATTACATAGAGCCATTGCCAATCATGATAATTAAAAAATGGGTTAATTTTGGATTATCCTCCTTTGAAATTGATTATTTTTCAATCACTCCCTTACTTTTGAATACTTCAGTTAACCTTAATTTTTGTTAAGAAGATAAACAAATTTCATCAACTTGCCTTCACCTTTTCCTTCTCATTTGAAAAAAAGAATGGATGACTTGAGACTTAAAAAAATATCAGGGTGATTTAAAGATAGTCAATCATGAGAGAATAATTCGAAATTTACATTTCAAAAATAGTTAGACAATCAAAATTTCATCACTCTGAATTTAAGCTTTTTAATTTTTTTTATATGATTGAAATCAATTTTTTTATAAAAAATTAAATTGGGATTATAAATTTTTATTTCCAAGGCTATCTTTCATTGGCAATGTCCAAGAGAAAACAGACTAAAAGAAACATTTGTAGTTTACAAATGACCGAAGCCATGAGAAGTGAAATAAAAAAGACTTCAAATGTTAATTGCTTTAGTTTCTTGTAATGAATTAATGCTATAGCATGCATGCATGCTTGCACATTAATCTGCGCAATTGACCGTTAATTCTTTATCTACTTATTCACGATACTCTCTTTAATTGGCATGCTACTTGGGTTGGAAGTGAGCCATTAAAAAAGGCTTCAGAAAACAATCGCACTTAGATAGTTCTGGCCACATTTTTTTAATTAAATAATAGGTGGAACTATTTGTAGTTTAAAAGTTATTTTAAATGCTCTATTATTTTGTATGTTTATATACTAAATTTAAAAAATTAAATTTTGCTCTGTATATTCTTAAATTCAAAAAATCCTTGCTTAAATCATTTAAATTATTTATCTTTATTTACTCAAAACACCAATAAATCTACTAAACACATTCAAAGAAAATTTTCAAGAAATTTAGCATTATAAATTACAACATTGGTCAAATCAAGGTGTAAACAAATTCTTTAACATAATTTTAGAATAGCTAGCTTTGTTTAATTTGACAAATATGTTTAATATTTATAATTTTACTAATATGAGGATATTTAAAATATTTAGAGTCCAAATAACCTACCCTTAAATAATATTTTAGAAGAAAAGACTCTATTATTACTATTAGTTTGTCCTGTAATTGATAAATTATTGCCACCTAACTGCGCCACAATCGCCTACCTCCATTATCTACGCCCCAATCACTTATACCTTCATTCTCTGTATATAACATGTAAATTATATCAATCCAGAAGCAAGAACTCGCAAATCTAACTGAATTGATTTTGAGTTTTGATTTCGTAAAACAGAGATCTTTCTGATTTGAAGAATATGGAAACGCCAGACGCAGGCTTTTGGAAGAATTTCATTTTAATATATCATTTATGATTCTTATTTTAGTACTTGCATATATGAATAAATTTTCTAATATGAATTTTTAGGTACTGAGTGGTTGGAGGGTGTCGAACCTCCGCCTTGGCTCAACATTGCTTATGAAGGCATTATGAATTAAGATCTTAATTTTATTATTGTCCCTCAACATGGGAGAAATCCTAACTTTACAGGTTAATTACAATATTACTCTTTTGTGTTAGTGTTACCCATCAATCATATTCATATGAGTTTCTCAGTCAACTTATAAAATCTCTTAAAATTTATAAGAGATTGTCTTTGTTTACTTTCCTGTAAGAAAATAAATAAATAGATGCTGTTGCGTGTGTCAACCTTTGACTAAGTTAGTCTATACACATTGCTTAATTATACTCGCACATTTATTATAAAAAAGACAAAATCTCTTTCAATCACATCAAAGGTTACATTCTGTTAAAAGTGCAGCATATGTAGAAAAAGCTTATTAGCTTCATGTACAATACTATATCTTATTATTCTTGACAAGATAAATGCGTATACATGACTAAATGCACTCAACCAAATAATTATTTAATTAAAAAGAATCTGAACTATTTCGGGTTAAACTACAAATTCTTTTCTTAAATAAAAAATTGTTAAAATTATCCATTAAGTCCCTAAAAAATTCCAAGATTGCCTTAGGGATTAATCAAAGGGAGCGATCTGCAAATAATTAATGGAAGGATTGTATCATCCATTTTTTATTTACTTTAAATTAGTTAATCAAGAGATCCCATACTAATGAACTCAATCTTGAAACAATCCAAACTGAGAATTTGTTACAACGAATGATAACACATATTTGGCTGTTAATTTTCTTTCCTAATAAACAATAAATTTTTTCTTAAATTATTACGTCCTGTGTATAATCTATTGAATTTATTCGTATATGGAAGTGCTGAATTAAAGCTTAAACATTGAATCCAAGCTTCACCACCAGTATAATTTTCTGTAACAAATTTCTTCCAAAATAATAGCTGCGGACATTTTAAAAAAAAAATTATAACAAAAACATGTCAATTATAGATCCGAGGGATGCAAGATTAACGGACCAAAAAAACAACAATGATCAAACAAATTAACGGCTCATATCTTCCACTTTCAGAATTAAAGAAAATACATCTAATTATTTTGATCACCATCAATATGTTGAGCGAGACACATCTTAGGTACCTAAAATAAAAATTCTACACGTTGGTAACGCAAGTCCCATTATCTATTTGTTAAAGGACTATGTTCATTCATACTTGGGATTTTGGTATGATTAATCAAACAGATATATTGCTTCAGTTTCATCATTGACAATAAGGCACAATAAAATTAAATGAAGAGAGAAGCTCTCATGAGATAAGTTTAATAACCTCTTGGGATGGAACCACATGACTTGATGATTGTAATTGTGCTAAATTTTCTGGAGCGTTGCTTGTAGCCCGGCTAGAAAAAATAAGCGAAAGATAAGTGGCCAATAGAAGAAAAAGAAAATGTACAGAAGCTATGAACTTGGCACGTGATTAGGTCTTTGAGACCGATACAAGAGGTCTCGGAATCGCAGCAGTTAACTACATGTTACCTGTTTGGTACCCGAAGAGTCACATGGTGCTTTTGGTGCATGTTTCCCTTCAAGCGATTGGGCCTTCTCGCCCTCTGTCCTCAAATGAACAAGAGTAAAAATTATTCACACAATTCGTCCTAGGTGCCAATGTCTGCTTTTATACAACGAGGACTTGTATGGTTCATACAATACTAATAACTCAACGTTGAGTTGCTGTATAGTTTGAACAAGTCCAAATTTCATGAGATGCCAATGTTTTGATTTGAGAATTATTTGTATCACATATGCAACGAGAAGTTAAAAACAGCAAAGTTATATCCTCTTCATGTAACCTCGCATATCTTTTTGAGCCCGCAGTGTGTGTAGACTTCAGTTTTGCACGGTTAGCTTTATTTTTTGCACTTTGGATCTAAGGAGAAATCCGTATGAAAACTCTATCACCAACTTCAAACTCAAGTTCCCGCCTACGCTTATCTGTATAGCTCTTCTATCTATTTTGGGCCACTTTTAATCTATCCCGAATAAGTTGTACCTTCTCATTAGTATCCTGAACTAATTCGGGACCAAATAACCTTCGTCCACCAACCTCATCTCAACATATTAGAGTTCTGCATTTTCTACCATATAAAGCCTCATATGGTGCCATCTCGATACTAGCTTGAAAATTGTTATTGTAAGCAAATTCCATTAAGGGTAAATAAACATCCCAACTACCCTTAAACTCCAAAACGCAAGCTCGCAGCATATCCTCTAAGGTTTGAATAGTACGCTTTGACTGACCATCGGTTTGTGGATGAAAAGCTATACTGAAATTCAACTTAGTGCCTAAAGCCTTTTGCAAGCTGGTCCAGAACTTAGAAGTAAATCGAGAATCTCTATCTGAAATAATAGACATTGGTACCCCATGAAGTCGAACTATCTCAGTCATATAAATACTCGTTAATTTGTCCATCGAATATGTGGTCTTAAATGGTAGAAAGTGAGCAGATTTTGTAAGTCGATCAACAACCACCCAAACACTATCATGCCCACTCTGGGTACATAGAAGTCCTGTTACAAAGTCCATAGTGATATGCTCCCATTTCCACTCAGGAATAGGAAACGACTGAGAACATCCTGTAGGTCTCTGATGTTCAGTCTTAATCTGCTGGCAAACTAAACACCCACAAATAAATTCTGCTATCTCTCTTTTCATGCCCTGCCACCAATAATGATCTCTCAAAATACGATACATCTTTGTACTACTAGGATGCATTGCGTCAGCTGAGCAATGAGCTTCTTCCATGATCTTCTTCTTCAACTCTTTAATATCAAGTACACAAAATCTATCTTCCATGACTAAGACTCTATCATCTCTCACTGTAAAATCGGTTCATAGACCTTTTTGCATATCCTCTCTCAACTTCATTAACTGCGTGTCTTGATCTTACATCTGATGGACTTTGTCAATCAAAGTCGGCCTAACTAGAATTAGCTATCAAAGCTCCGTAATTATCAGCATCCAACTCTGCTCCCAAGGATCTCAACTCAATCAACAAAGGCATATACGACACTCGTAAGTGAGCTAGAGAAATTGAGGATTTTTTACTTAGTGCATCAACTACCACAATTGCTTTGCATGGATGATAATCAATAGTGCAATCGTAATCCTTAATTAGCTCAATCCACCTCCTCTGTCTCAAATTTAGCTCTTTCTGAGTAAACAAATACTTTAAACTCTTATGATCAGTGAAAATCTGACATGTGACCCCATATAAGTAATGTCTCCAAGTTTTGAGTGCAAACACTACTGTGGCTAACTTTAAATCATGTGTTGGGTAGTTTTGCTCATGCTTCTTAAGTTGTCTAGACGTATAAGCCACCACTTTTCCATGCTGCATTAACACACAACCCAATCCCTGCCTAGAGGCATCATTGTATACCACAAATCCTTCATTCCCAGATGAAAGCTTGAGAACGGGTGTCGATATCAGACGTGTCTTAAGTTCTTGAAAACTCTTTTCGCCATTGTCATCCCACTGGAACTTAGCATTCTTCATAGTTAGCCGTGTCAAAGGAATGACAATCTTGGAGAATCCTTCTACAAATCTACGATAATACCCAGTTAATCCAAGAAAACTCCTAACTTCCGAGACATTTGTAGGCTGTTCCCATTTTACAACTACTTCGATCTTCTGAGGATCAACATAAATGCCTTCAGCTGATATCACATGGCCCAAAAATACTACTTTGTCCAACCAGAACTCACACTTGTTGAACTTGGCATAAAGCTGCTTTTGTCTTAAAGTCTGCAAAACAATCCGCAAATGCTCCGCATGTTCCTCTTGACTCTGAGAATACACCAAAATATCATCAATAAACACAATCACAAACCGATCTAGATAAGGGCGAAATACCTTATTCATGTGATCCATAAAACTGCTGGAGCATTAGTCAGCCCGAATGACATTACTAGAAACTCATAGTGTCCATAACGAGTCCTGAATGCTGTTTTAGGAATGTCAGACTCCTTGATTCTAAGCTAATGATCTCCCGAGCGCAAGTCGATCTTAGAAAACACTTTCGCTCTCTGAAGTTGATCAAACAAGCCATCAATACACGGAATGGGGTACTTATTGCGTACTGTAACTTTGTTCAACTGCCTGTAATCAATACAGAGTCTAAGAGTACCATCATTTTTCTTAACAAATAAAACTGGAGCTCTCCACGAAAATACACTAGATCTAATAAATCGTTTATCCACCAATTCTTATAGTTAAACTTTAAGTTCCTTTAATTCAACTGGAGCCATCCTGTATGGTGCTATAAATATAGGAGCCGTCCCATGGACTAAATTGATAGAAAACTCAAATTTCTCTATCAGGTGGCATCCCTAGAAGGTCATCTAGAAATACATCTGGAAATTCCTGGACTATTGGAATATCCTCTAATCTCAACTCTTTAGCTTCTATGTCTACCACATAGGCAAGATAAGCTAAGCATCCTTTTCGTAACAATCGTCTTGCACTAATAGCCGATATGATACATGAGGGTAACAATTTACGCTCTCCACAGAATTTCACCTCAGTTTTTCCTGATTTTTTAAACACAACTTCCTTTTTGAAACAATCCACAATAGTATGGTGAGATGCAAGCCAATCCATGCTCGAAATAGCATCAAAATCTCAAATGTCTAAAATAATCAAATTTCCTCAAAGTCATGCTCGCCCAAACTAATCATACAATCACGATACACACTCTTACCAAGTAGTGAAACCCCAGTAGGTGTACTAACAACTAATCCACAATCCAGTGGTTCAGGCTCTTGCTCTACATGCTTGGCAAACATACGAGAAACAAAAGAATGTGTGGATCCAGGATCAATAAGAATATGGGCCTCGCGACCAAAAATAGAGAACGTGCCCATAATAATTTCTAAGGTAGTATGAGCATCTTGCTGTGTCAATGCAAAAACTCGACCCTGGGTATAAGGTCGACCAGGTTGACCTCTCTTACTCGGGGCAGTTGTCTGGCTCTGAAATGTAGATGTAGAACCCCCGGTCTGCACACCTCTTTAACCTAGAGTTGGTCCAGAGTGAGAATGATATTTTGGAACTGTCCCTCGAGCAAAACTATCACCTTGAGACAAATTAGGGCAGAATCTCTTAATATGACCAGGTTGTCCACAAAGATAACAAACCTTGTCCCCAACAAGACACTAGCCCTAATGATTCTTGCCACATGAAGGGCAAGAAATCTGCTGTATATTCCTCGAACGATCACCACGGTGTCCTCCGTTAATCCTATCATACTGTCCCTGAGTCTTCGCATTACTCCCTACAGACTGTTGCACTAAACTGTGACTGACAGTCTATCTCGAATCTCCCCTGGAACCTATGCCCTGACTCCTTTGAATGTTGTCAGAGTAGCTAGCGTTAGTTCTTCCTCTCTTAGACGGCCTACTACTAGAGCCACCCTCTGTCAAACTCTGACTACATTTTTGTTTCAAGGCTTGAATTCTACGTCCCTCCGAGATACTATGTTCTACTCTTTTTGCTGCCTCAACTACCTCTGTAAACTCAGTATATCGTGATGTAGTCACGGTCGTGCGGATCTTAAATTGGAGACCCTCTTCAAATTGCCTACATCTCTCCCTCTCATCACCCATTGCAGATGTAGCAAATCTAGAGAGGTCCATAAATTTCTTCTCGTACTCATGAACAGACATGGATCCCTGAACCAACTGAAGGAATTCACTGCGTTTAATATCTCGGTATACGACCGAAAAATAATGATCGTAAAATTCCTTACGAAATATAATCCAAGTAATCACATCATGCCCTTGACATCGACTAATCTGCTCTCTTCCGAGCATTTCATTACATTGAAAATACGTTCTAACTTAACAAACCACGACTCTACCTCGAGTGGATATCCAAAACCATTATAACTTTTGGCCCCCAAACTTCTCACGTGCTCAATAGTATTAGCATGACCGTCATGCGCGCAAGTCTGATTCTGTACCACTGTAGTCATAGTCTGTGCTAGCCTATCAAATGACTGCTCAATGTTGGACACATTCTCTGGTGCTTGTTGTGCCACCTCATGAGTTGAGGACTCAACTATGCCTTCGTTCACAGGTTCATTTTCCCCTGTAGGTACAACGCCTGGAGTCAACCCAACTACTAGTCTAGTACGACCACGGCCATAGCCTCGACCACGTCTATTGCCACGACGAAGCATGATGATGCCTCCAAAATAATAATTTCCACATAATAACTATAAAACTTATTCTAATTACGACAGTAAAGTCTACAGAATCTAAAACCATGTTCTAATACCAACTTGACACGACCTGTCCCAAACTCCCTGGGTGAATCGGCCTAATTCTATTTAATCATTCTGACGTCATCTGATTAATCAGGATTCTACCTAAAAATTCGACAAAGTCTTTCTTATATGTATCATATAACCAAATCTGCCAAATTATAAATCAAGACCTCCCAAAAGAATTTCAAATATAATTATCTCCGAACAACCAATCTCCTCAACAAAATACCAAATTATTCAATATCCAATATCAATAAATATATATGTTATCCCCAATCTCCAGAAGGTAACAAATTATACAATCTCAAAATATCTCAATAAATCAATCGATAACTCCTAACATCATAACATGGCCATAATTTCGAAAATAATTATTGCTGCTAGGTCTACTATTGTACCTACGAATCTCCTGTTGGGGGGGGGGGAGGGAATATAATAAAACAGGATGAGTATAAAACTCAGTGAGCTTAGTGAGTGGATAATAGTTTTTTAATATAATTTTACTCTAAAATAATTAATCATATTAAAACACGATCTCATCAAAATATCACAACAATTTAAATAACGTATTAAATTCAATTCAAGTACTCAAATACCGATATTGCAAATATACTGCATAAATCAATGGAAATTCATAATACTTATAACATCAATACTGAAAATACCGAAAACTATCACCAAACAAGTACCCAGGGGAAATAATCTCATCATATCCGGACCTCGACGGATTGGTAATGACGTACTATTTGGGTACGATCATGCCCCGGAGCTACACGGATAGATCGGGAAAAGCCATATCATATCACATCATATCCGGACCTCAACGGACAGGCAATGTATGTACTATCTAAATACAATCACGCCTCGGAGCTACACGGATAGATTGAAAAATATAATCACATATCTCATCATATCTGTACATGCATAATCTGTCCCCAAAAGACAAAGTCACCCGAGTACACGGCCCAAAGCCTCTGTGTGTACTCAGACAGGCCCCAAAAGCCTGTATCTCATATGTATCACAATATCAGTATCTCTGTATTCATCATACCACATACATATGTCATTTCATTTGTATCACTATATCTGGAGGGGAAGGGTACCATCTAATGATTTTAAAAACTATCATTATGCTCATATTCATATACATTTGTACACATACACATAAACATATAATCTCATTCGAAATCTCATCCAAAATCACATTCGAAATCTCATTTCCTTTTTCATTTAACATCTTTTAAATTTTCTTTTCTTTTCTTTAAAATATTATCATGCATATTCAAAATCGGTAACCAAAATCATTAATCAAACACATTTCTCGTAATAAATACCAAAACACAAATAAAATCCATTTCTATAAAATCATTAAATTGAAGCCTTTAAAACCAATCTCGTAAACATGCTTTACCATATTTTTAAATCATAATAAACTACAATGAAAATATGTTTTATATATTCCATTCACAGTGACGGTGTCCGAACTCGGAATCGACAACGTCTGCAGGTTGATTCTCATTTGCGGATCCTCATAATTTAAGGAAATAACATAATTGCTAACTATAATCATGAATTATAACTAATATGCTCAAAACGACATTTATCCACAATAAAATATTCTAAAATTTATAAATTACCAAAATGCCCTCGACATCAAAATTCATCAAATTATCCTCAAAATTACATATTATCAAACTATCCTCAATTTTGATTACAAAGATATCCACAAGTTTTGAATTTACAAAATTACCCCCAAAAAAGTATAAAATTACCAAAATGGCCCCAACGACGTAAATTACTGAATTACCCCCAAAATCTCAAATTAGCGAACTGCCCTAATCTGAAATTACCAAAATGTCAATCAATTTTAAAATTACAAAATTACCCCTAAAGTTTATGAAATTACCGAATTACCCCTAATAGTCAATGGTAACCGAAACTCAGTCAACGGCGACAGGAAGCTCAGGTCTACTAGATCTGACCTCGGTGAGTCCAATGTTATCGGTGATGACCTCCCACGCGCGGCGGCGACGGCGGATCGAGCTCCCCAAATCCTTGAGCTCTCCAGTGGTCGATCGGCGGTAATTCGGCCGTTTCAGGTGACGTGGTTGGTCGGGAAATGATGAGGGGAAGCTGAGGAACAAGATCCAAGTTGTGGCACGGCCTAATTCCGGCTAGATCGACAGCAGGGAGAAACGGGTTTGGCCGTTACTTTTCGAGCTCATTTGCCAGCGTTCTGGTCGATTTTTATAGGCGATGACGGCGTAAATGCGTTGGCTGGCTCTCAAGCTTCGGATCAGTACCAAGATCGTCCAGTCGGGTGGCTGGAATTCTGAGATCCGACCGTGTCGGGCGCGCAGATCCCGGTTTGCAGCAACTTCTTCTCTCTCTCTCTCTCTTTCTATTTTAGGAAAAAAATGCTTCTCTCTCTACTCTTTCTTTAAATAGAAACTTTTCTTTTTCTTTTTTTTAATTTGGGTCCATATGCTACACTCTCCCCTATAATTATTACATACCCAAATGTGCAATTAATAAAATAAACACTCCCAAAATAATTCCAAATACAATCAATTTCATCAATTAATCTCCTCAACAAAATATCAAATCACTCTGATATCTAATATGAAATAAAATACATAGATTTTTCTACAATCACCAAAATGTATCAAATTATACAATTCCAAATTATCTCAATAAAACATCTACGACTTTTAATACCATCACGTGCCCGAATTTCTAAAATAATTATTGTTGCTGGGTCGACTGCTATACCTGCTAATCTCCTGTGGAGGGGGGGAGAATATAATAAAATGGGATGAGTATAAAACTTAGTGAACTTAGCGAGTAGATAGTAGTTTTGGGAAATTAACTTTACTCTAAAATAATTGTATCATTTCTAAACACAATCTCATCAAAATATCACAAGAATTTAAATAAACTTGTTTAATTTAAATCATGTACTGAAATAACAATATCACATAATTCTGCATAAAATCAATAAAATCATAACACTTATAATATCAACACTGAATACTGAAAACTATCACCAAGTACCCAGGGGAATAATCTCATTATATCCGGACCTCGACGGACGGGTAATGACGTACTATCTGGGTACAATCACGGCTCGGAGATCCACAGATGGACGGGGAAGTACTATCTCATATCTCATCATATTCGTACCTTAACGAACGAGCAATGACGTACTATTTGGGTACAATCACGCCCTAAAGCTACATGGGTAGATCAGGAAATGTCATCTCATATCTCATCATATCCGGACCTCAACGAATGGGCAATGGCGTACTATCTGAGTACCATCACGCCCCGCAGCTATACGGATAGATAGAAAAATATCATCTCATATTTCATCATATCTGTGCATGCATAATCTGGTCCCCAAAAGACAAAGTCGCCTAAGTACACGGTCCAAAGCCTCTGTGTATACTCAGACGGGCCCCAAAAGCTTGTATCTCATCTGTATCACTATGTATATTAATATTAGTATCTCTGTACTCATTATACCGCATGCATATCTCATCTCATCTATATCACTGTATGTAGAGGGGAAGGGTACTATCTAATGATTTTGCAAACAACCATTTATATACATATTCATATGCCTTTGTGCACATATATATAAACATATAGTCTCGTTCGAAATCCCATTCGAAATCTCATTTCCTTTTTCATTTAACATGACTTAAATATGCTTTTCTTTTCTTTAAAATATTATCATGTATAATCAAAATCAGTAACTAAAATCATTAATTAAACACATTTTTCAAAATAAATACCAAAATGTAGATAAAATCCATTTCTACGAAATCATTTAAATCGAAGCATTTGAAACTGATTTCGTAAACATGATTTACTATCATAATAAACTATGAAATTAGGTTTTGTATGTTCCACTTACTGTGACGATGTCCGAACTCGGTATCAACAATGTCAATAGTTTGATTCTCGTTTGCAGATCCTCCTAATTTAAGGAAATAACATAATTACCATCCATAAATGCGATGCACAACAAATAAACTCGAAACAACATTTATCTATAATAAAATATTCTCAAATTCATAAAATTACCAAAATGCCCTCGACATCAAAATGTACCAAATTATTCTCAGAATCACAGATTACCAAACTACCCTAAATTTCGATTACAAAGAAATCCACAAGTTCTGGATTTATGAAATTACCCCTAAAAAAGGAGAAATTACCAAAATGCACCTAACAACATAAATTACCGAATTACCCCTGAAATCTCAAATTACCTAACTATCCTAATATGAAATTTCTAAAATATCCACTATTTTTAAAATTACAGAATTACCCCTAAAGTTTGTGAACTTACCAAATTACCCCTAACGTTGAACGGTGACCGGAGCTCGGTGAATGGCGACGGGAAGCTCAGGTTTGGTAGTTCTGACCTCGGTGAGTCTAATGGTGCCGGTGGTGACGTTCCACGCATGGCAACAGTGAAAAATCAAGCTCCTAAAAAAAGTGGACTTTCCAGCAGTCGATCGGCGGCAATCTGGCCGTTTCAGGTGACGGGGGTTAGTCGGAAAATGATAATGGTGAGTTATGGAATAAGATCCAAGTGGTACGTGAGCTAATTCTAGCTAAATCAGCAGTGGTGATGACGGGTGGAGACGTGGGTTTTCAAGTTTGATTGCCAGCATTCTAGCTGGTTTCGATGACAAGGATGGCAAGGATCTGATCGTCGTCTCAAGAGCTTCCGATCGATACCGAGCAAGCTAGTAAGGTGGCCGGAATTCTCAAGCCGCAGGTCGCGGGTCAAGTTGGGTCGGTCAACGGGTCAACAGTTTCTCCTTCTCTCTCTCTCTTTCTATTTTAGGAAAGAATCAAAATGTCTCTCTCTCTCTCTCTCTTTCTTTCCATAAATAGTAACCGGCACCCTTTCTCTTTTCTTTTTTTTTAATCTTAATACAAATTAAGCTAATACTGGACCCGAGTGCTAAAATAAAATTTGACTACGCAGCCATTGAATCGAGTCCGAATTGTCTTGATTCTGTGTTGTGACAAATTTAAATTATTCAAGCACCATCAATTTATTAACCGTGTCTAATTACCTGCAATGATTTGTAACCAATCCGACAACTTTTAAAAAAATTGATACGAAATTAAAAATAACATCATACACTCAATCAAATAAATTTCGGTGCATATGTTACAGAATCGTCCCTTTTTTTATTCTCTGAAAGCCGCTGTGACTCGTACTGCTGGTAGAGGCTCTGTGAAGGCTGTTGAGGCTGAGGTTGGGGCTGGCTGGGGCCTTGTTGAACTTGCAGCTGTTTGCTCGGGCTATCAATGTAAACGATGGGGTGTTTTAAGTGCCACTGTGCGCTGCTGCTGTGCCTCACCACGGAATCTGTAACTGACACATCAATGTCCATGGATGACGAAACTGAGATTCTTACACGAGAAGATGTGCATATGGCATTTTATAGAAAGTGCGGGTGATACTTGTACACAGAGAGAATCATGCTATAACAAATTTGATGCATTGTTACCAGTGGAATCAATGTCTACACGCTGTGAGGGCTTGAGTTGGTCAAAACTTGGCTGATGCCTCTGCAAATCATTCGGCGGGCTATCACTCAGCATGTGCTGTTGGGGCTGCAATTGGCCCGGCTTAACATGAGTGTGGTTCTCTGGAGACCTGGGCGCACTTTCATTGCACCTCATGGTATGATCTGTATGAGGCTTCGATTGCGAGTCCTTGAAAGGAAAACAATGAAATGCAAGAATTGGAAACTAGTTAAATATAATTCAAACACATGATTGAAGAACGCTGCACTCTTGAGAGATCAACCATCGTACATAATGTTGCGGAAATGCATGTTCATGGACCAGCTCAACAATATACAAGTTACTCTTCATATCTAAAAGATGGCTTACCTAGAGATACAATTTACAGAACAACATACCTGCAGTACCGATGTCTTTGCCAGCCCGTGATTGAGAGTTTTGGGCTTGGCAGGTGCTTTGCTGAGGTGGCTGCAAGTGATATGGCAGGTTGTGGTTCAATTGAGGCTTCGGCGTTTGGAACTGGCTGGAGCTGTCAATCTCCGTTGGCATCCGATTTCCAGGCATGTATAGATGTCCTAAAGTGAGAGTAGTAAAATATGCCTTCCATTTGAAATTAGGAACCTTAAAACGTATGTTTGATTGGAAAAAATATCTAGAGCTGCCGCAAATTATAAATATACAGATTACAGGATGTGAATGTGGATGATAGGCGGTGCCTGTGCGCCCATTTTTTTCTTTTCGAATTACCTGTGCTGCCATAATCAGCATCAAACTCGCTGGACTGTGTCTGTGTCTGTGTCTGTGCTGGGCTGATAAGATTGCTGTGATTGATAAGGCTGGTTGTATGAAGATGAGGGAAACTGGAGCTGAAGCTTGCCAAGGCCTGAACAATCCCGCTGCATCTGGCTAGCTCTGCCTATCATGGAGCTGGCTTGATATCTAGTCTCAAGTCTACTACATGTCATAGGAGAATCCATATGTGAATTCTCTGCAAAAATGTAAAGCAAAAAACATAATGAACAGCTAACAAAATGCATTAACCAAAAAAGTGCACTCTTAATTATGAAAACTCACGGTTGATTTTCCTTTTTTGTTCACCATAAAAGCCAGCTGCTGTCCAGTACTTCTCTACACGCTTCATAAGTATAAAAATGCACTCACTTATTTTTGTTGTATTGCAGCAATTCTCTACATGACTTGTACATCCTTAAATACATCCGCTACATTCCTATACTTGACACCACTTTGAAGATTGCTGCGTATTGTACTAAAATCGATTGGCATGTCTATTAGACCAAAAGAATCCTGCTTCCGTGTCAAAACCATCCACCCAAGGCACACGAAGCTACAGAGATTAGGCCCAGTTGAATGGATGATATGTGCAATCAAGGTTACAGTATTTAGCACTTTACTAACAGCCATTCCCAAAGCTAAAGGATCCATCAGAACATTGAATGGTTTGGTTTCTACCATTTTCATCACCTTCTTGATCACCTATGAAGTAAAATACAATCAAATCAGCAGCATGTAGCTATGCATCAAGTGCATTTCAAACAGAATTAAAAATGAAAAGCCAAGACACTATCATGTAAGCAAGAATTCATTAATCGCCCCCAAGGGCGTAGCCGAGTTGGTTGGCAGTGCAGTCTGTCGCCCCTCACTTGTGTGGACTCAGGTTCGAGCCTTGGGGGTGGGGAGGGGGTAAAAATTGATTTGGGCTTGCCCACCCCCCCTTTCCTTTTAAAAAAAAAAAAAAAAAAAGCAAGAATTCATTAATCAAAAACTGTCAAAGATTGCTTAACTCATCTATTTCTCTACACACCTCCGAGGAAACTTTCAATTCTTTCTTACAAAACTGAGGTCCTTGATGACGAGTCTTTGATCTTCTCTGCTTTCTACTTAAAGAATCCAATTCCTTTAACTTGGATTTACCAGGCCTATTCATCAAATGCTTAGCATTCTTGCTAGCCTTCAAATTCTTCACTTTCTTTTACAAAATTTTGGTCCTACTCTTGGCCTTGCTGTTTTCACTTGAGTAATCAGCATCATTAACATCAAAGGATCCATCAGTCTCCATGGAAGAAGATAAAGGCACATAAGTGTCACTATCAGATGCTAAGCCGGAGTTTTTGCAGGTATCTTCAGACTCATCTGAATCAGAATTTTCTTCAGAAACATAAGTGACATAGTTCAAGAAACATTCTTCTTCATTTCTTTCCAATACAGAGAGCTTTATGGCTGCTGCTTTTGAAATCATTTCTTTCGCCACACGCTTGCGCTTCATGGTTTATAGCTACCTACCAAGTACTCGGAAAGCCTCGAAAAGTACTTTCAGCTTGGTGTTACCTGCATATATTCAAAAAGCACTTTCAGTCCACACGGCTAATCAATCCAGTGGGACATTTAAATTGACTAAAAAAATTTTGAATGCTGCATTTCAACCTATAAAAGCCCATAAACATATTTTCTTTAAGCTAATCCAATACAAGCTTAACTAAAAAGTAATGTATAGCTATAAGATCTTCAACTTTGATTGTATAAATAAATAAATAAACTAAAGCCGGACAAAATTTGAACGTAATTCTCTACTTTAAATACAGCAAAAGATAGGAGCTAAAGCCAAATCTCATGAAGCTGCATTTCAACTCTCTTACACGATGCTGCTCTCTCTGTAAAGTACTAGCATACCAACTACGTGGAGTCATGTGATTGAACAAACTCAAAATGTGAGGTTATTATACAGTGCTTATAGTACCAATTATAAGTAATATAGCCTACATATTTACGGTAAAATTTCCAAAAAATTAATATTTTATGTTAGTATGTTTTCAAAATTTAACTTAAAATATGTTAAACGACGACAAGTATAGAAAGTTAAAGACCAATTCCTTTATTGAATATGGAATCACTTTGTAGCATTCGATTCACATTTTGTTAGAATGTTCCAAACAGTTGCTTTAAAGATAATATATCTTTCTTGCGATCAAACATATCTAGAATTAATTAACGTTTGTACAATTGAAAATTGAATATTGGGATTGAAATGCTTTATAGAACTTGCTTACTAAACATGCTTTACAAAAAAATTTATAACGCATTTTTCTTTTCACTAGTATTAATCACTACAAATATAATTAAAATTGATTTTTTGATGCATTATATCCGCCACTTAAGTATAATAAACTGAATGTAACATTGTTTTTAATTAACTTAAAAAACAATTAAAAAAAAATAAGTACTCTGTTTTTTTTTTCCAAATCGCAAAACTAAGTGCTTGTAAACAAAAGAAATTATTATTTTTCAATATGTATACAATACTTGACTATATCTTTCTGGCAATCAAAAATCTGAAAAAAGCTTGAATCTTACCTACGCGATTTTCATATAACTTTTGCTTGCTTTGTCACCGAACAATTGTTTCATAATCAAGTAATTGCATTTGTTGTTTCCTTATAATTTATACAAGACAGAAACTAGAACCTTTGGATTTCTTGTAAATTTTTCTTTCTTTTATTTCATTTTTTTACGTGAAATCCTCGGATTACAACATTAAATGGCTAAAAAAAAGTCCTTCAATTTCCAACGCTGGATGCACTTGTAATTTTAAAACAACTACATATATTCCCACAACTTGAATTGGTAATGCATATGACAGTAATTATGAACGTAGTGAGAGTGTGTGTGTGTGTGTACACACACACATAGAGTTTTAGGTCACCGCCTAATACTACATGCTTGTTTTACTTGATTTGGGAATTGTGAGGACTAAATAAGTTGAGGTTCGAAGACACTTCTTACTTTCTTTTTTCACCAAAATCTGTCCAAGTTACATGGGATATGGTCATGACAGAGATATTGTGAAAGCAGTGGCAAAGCTAAGGCCAAGTACAGGACCTATATTAAATTGGGCTAAATTTAAAAAAGATTATGATTAACTAAGGAAAGTTGTAATTTATATAATTAATTGAATTTCTAGCTAAACAACTCAAGAGAGGGTTGAATTAAAGTTTAAAAAATTTCTCTAACAATAACATGGCAATCCAATATCAACAACTACTATCATAGAACAATAACAATAACCATCATTAATAAGTAAATTAACAGATAAGGTTAAGAAAAATAAAGACACCAAATTTTTATATGATTTAGCAATTGGTCTACGTTCATACCTCCAAACTATCCAAACTTGAGGATTTCATTAAAACAAGCCTTATATCCCGAGACTTCCAATATAACAATATTGATTTCAAGGCATCTGTATACCTTTTCAAATCATCCAAGGTGTATATATCAAATCTTCTTCACACAAATGTTTCCTAACAATCACACAATTTGAAAGAAATGAGTTTCACAAACAGTACACTTCTCACAAGAGTAAATATATAAATCTAAGCACAAGCTTGCATATAATTATGAATGAAAGCGAGAGGCTCAACAGTTTTTTATAGTTGGAAGAATGGATAAATTTTCGTGCTCTAAAACCATTCTAATGGATAGAAAATAGGTTTATATAGATTTAAGCAAAACTGAGCCGTTAGGAACATTAAAACTCAAAATCAACAAGCAACCGACTAGCCGCTTTACCAAACTTGAACGCCGCTTTATGAAACTAGATCACGGCTTTGCTGAAGTGGAATGTTACTGTTGGGGGCTTTTAAGCAAATTGAGTAGCGACTTTCTCCAAACCGACTTGCCGGTTTACAATGGAAAGCAAACCGATTAGCCACTTTGGCATTTCTCAATATTCACAGCTTAACCAAAACTTTTCTATATTACAAAAGTGCTGGAAAAGTTTTGAAACATTTTTAAATAGGTTCTGTTCCTATTTTTTTTAAATAGCATTCAGACCATATAGACTTTCTATATTTTTTGACATATCAAAACTTTTCAAGAACTTACAAATCAGGCCATATACATGCAAGAAAAATTTTTTAATAAAACATTTAGCTTCTGTTTTCTTCAAGTATTTTCAAAACACATTTATCACCAAATCATAATATAGTAAAAGATTCAAAACATTTTTGTGAATAAAATGTATAAGCGACTTTGAAGCTGACATTTGCTACTCATGAATAAATGTAGACAAATTAGCTTTACAATAAAGATTGAAAAGAAAGATATCACCTAAGCTAGTGTCTTGAGCTTGAGTCTTGACTTGATGAACATGTCCTTAAATTACTAATGAGATTAGTCACTGTCAATTTGGTATTGAAAATCTATTGCAATACGAAGACTCGATAAGAATATAGCACTAGTTACCAATCAACCAAGGCTTTAAATTAACTATACAAAGAATTACATGGCCTAAGCCAAGATGTTTATTGCTCTTATCACATCAAAAGAGAAAGAACAAATTCACATTAAATTCATAAGGCCAATCATACAAAACTAGTTTTTATCTAGGAAAACAACAAAAAAAAAGTGCTTTTAATATATTTACTAGACCTTAAATGATCGAATAAAATTTATTTTTTAACTTGATTTTAATCCTTTATTGTTTTAGCCATTCTCACGATCCAAGAGTAGGGTCCAAAAATTTGTAATTCTTTTGCATAGGATTAGTTCGGTTTCCCCTATATATATGTGTGTGTGTGTGTGTGTGTGTGTGTTGTTTTAATGGATATTGCGGTAATAATTTTTTTTTTAAATAATGGGTGTAAAAAGGGGAAAGACCACCCATTCCCCTAAGGTTTGTTTAAATGATCATAAATACTCCCTTAGTTTTATAAATAGTCACACAGAACCCTTTTTTTCTATTGTACACTTGATTACAACAACCCAATAATTGACTAAACTTTTATAATAAATATAAATTGAAATTAAAATAATAAAATATATAAAATAAGATAAATTTTATAAAATATTATGAGTAGTAGAAAAGTAATTTTAACTTTATCTATCTGTCATATTCTATTAATAATAATAAAATCTATTTCACATATTAATAATATTAAAATAATTATACCTAACATTCATTGTAATTTATAAATTTATATTATTTTATTTACAATATCTTTTTTTAAATTATGTCTAATTAGTATAAATATTAAAGCCAATTTTTAGATTAACAGATTTTAGCATTAATAAAATCTGTTGGGATAGCTAATAATAACTTAATAATAAAAAGAGTTTTCACTATATATGTTATTTTATCAATTATACTTACTGTAATATTTTATTTCAATCATATGATATTATTTATTATTTTTAACTTATTACTATACTTATATTCATTTGGGTTGTTATAATTAAAGGGTATAATACTCATTTATGAAATTAAAGAGTTTGTATGACTATTTATGAAACTAAGTGGGTGTGTATGATCATTTAAGCAAACCTAGGGTGTGGGTAACTTTTTCCTGTGGGAAAATATTTTGATGGGTTTAAATAGCTCATCCCAAAATTAGTTTACAACTATCATCATTCTTAGGATTTAGTCCCCTCAAACGAATTTTAGGAAGGGAATAATTTAGAGTGATGATATTTGAAAATCCTCCTTCCCCAACCCCCACCTCATTTGCCCCCAAGGGCGTAGCCGAGTTGGTTGGCAGTGCAATCTGTCGCCCCTCACTTGTGTGGGCTCGGGTTCGAGCCTTGGAGGTGGAGAGGAGGGTAAAATTTGATTTGGGCTTGCCCACCCCCCTTTCCTTTTAAAAAAAAAAAGAAAAAAAAAACCCCACCTCATTTATCTCAT
Organism: Luvunga scandens; assembly: GCA_030449905.1. Taxonomy (NCBI): domain Eukaryota; kingdom Viridiplantae; phylum Streptophyta; class Magnoliopsida; order Sapindales; family Rutaceae; genus Luvunga; species Luvunga scandens. Next base: position 977,956 of record JASUUG010000095.1, on the reverse strand, counting down.
TAGTAGGGTTGGCAATGGGATGGGATGGGATGAGATTTGTCAATCCCAGTCTCGTCCCGTATATGCAAATGAGATAAAAAAAAAAGGGTTCCATTCCCGTTCCTTTATTTTTTTCAAACAAAAGTTTATTCCAATCCCATTCCATTAAATATCCTCATCCCATCCCATTATCCTAAACAGTCCCAAATATAAATAAATAAATTCTAACATTTTTCTTTTAAGGATCATCATAAGTCAATATAGAAAAAATCTTAAATAAATAGAAAGTAAAACAATCAAATAATAGTTTTATGTTGACTACATGCATGTTCAAATATAATTTTATACTAACATTTTTTAATTGCCTATTTGCTTCCATTGCACATTAATATTAAGACTTATGCTATAAAAACTATAGATTTGGACAGTAACCAACTTCAGTCATGTTAAAATATCCAACAAATCAATAATATAATAATAAGCTAAACCAAAATGGTTGGCAATGGGACGGGATTTGCCAATCACAGTCTTGTCCAATATCCCACTCTCATCCCTTTATTTTCTTTTGAGATAAAAATATGTCTTAATTCCGTCTCAAACGGTAGGATCTCATCCCAACAGAAAAAATTAACATCCCTACTCATTGGCCTCATACTTCTCAATTAACCCCTTTGCAAATTTCAAAAAAATATATCTCTCAATATATCCTATATAATCCCACTTTACTCTTGTTGTAATTTTTATCACACCCCACTTTGTAAAACTTGAGAATTTGTTTAAAAAGGAAGAAAACCTCTAATAATCTTTCCCTTTCTTTACCAGTGCAGTCATGTTTTTTTTCTCTTTTAACAAGTATAATCGTGGCTCGTAGGTTCTACAAACTTTGCCAGAAATCTCTAGTTGTTTAGTGAAGGGTTGTGGTTGATTTTTAAAAAAATTATCGAAAGAAATAGAAATGGAGGCTGTAATTTTTAGAAAAAGTTTACAAAATAGCCTTCTGCCTCCTTTTATAAGCTGTGCCAAAATAAAGAAAGTTATGAAATAAGTGGATCTTAAAAAATTTACCAAACATTTTTTTGGGTCAAAATAGGCTCCATATATATGTATTCTAGAGTTTAGAGTTTCACAACATTTATTTAGTAATACTGATATTTTAACACTAAGAATACACCACTAAAACGGAAATGAGGTTACTGTTCATGCTACGGTAATCATTCTATCATACGAACGATGGGACTGTTCATTCTACAGTAACTTCGTTTCTGTCTTGCTGATACTAGCTGCAAGAATTAGTGTAGTATGTGGACTCTATATTAGGAGGACATTCAAGAAGAAATAGTTAACACATTGACACACAATAATTTTTATTTATTTATTTCTGTTTTCACAAAAACATGATACACATAGATAAATAAAGAAAATCATTCCGTATATCTCAAAAGAACGTATCACACTTACACAATTAACTACCCATCTTTTTATTTAATTAAATATAATACAAAAGAGTAACACTATAATTAACCAGTGTGATCGAGATTTCTCGCATATTGAGAGACAACATAAAGATTAAGATTGTCATTCGCAATGCCATCATCAGTAATAATAAGTAAACAAATAACTAATATGACAAGTCCCTCTGACCAATCATTATTACCTGAAAAATTCATAATGGAAAACATAATCATTTAGACGCGTTTAAAATAAGAATTATAAATGATATTCAACTTAAATTAAATGGCCTAAAACCTGCGCAGATACTTTCCATATTCTTCAAATTCGAAAGCTCACTTCTTCCGGAAACAAAACTTAAAATGTAATCAAGTTACTTTTGCGAGCTTTTGCTAGTTTCTAGTTTGGTATAATGCACCTGTATAGTATGTGTGTGTGTGAACACACACACACACACAATGAAGTAGAGGTTGTGGTTGATATGTTTCAAAAAAAATATCTAAATAAACAGAAATAGAGGCTGTAATTTTTTAAAAAAGTTAAAAGAAAATAGCCTACTACATATTTTTAAAAGCTGCGCTAAGGTAAAGAAAAAATATGAATAAGTAGATTTTAAAAAATTTTGCAAAACATTTTTCTTTCTTGTCAAAATAGCCTTATATATATATATATATATATATTCTACAGTTTAGAGTTTCATAACATTTATTTTTTTCCTTTTAAAAGGAAAGGGGGGGTGGGCAAGCCCAAATCAATTTTTACCCCCCTTCCCACCCCCAAGGCTAGAACCTGAGTCCATACAAATGAGGGGCGACAAATTGCACTGCCAACCATCACGGCTACGCCCTTGGGGGCTCCATAGAGTACATAACATTTATTTACCAGTATTGATATTTGAATACTAGGAATAAAGCATTAAGATAGAAGTGAAGTTAATGTTCATGCTATGATACCATTGTAGCACTCAAAATGATGGCATTGGTCATGCTATAGCACTATCGTTTGTGTCTTGGTGGTGCTAGCTGCAAGATTTAGTGACGTGACCTGCCCCAAACCCCCAAGGCTAGTCTGCCTAAATCTATTTAGTCAATCTGACATAATCTAATTAATAATGATTCTACCAATAATTTGGCAGAGTTTCCCTTATAAATATCATATAACCAAACCTGCATTTAATAAAATAACATAACCAAACATGCAATTAATAAAATAAACACTCCCAACATAATTCTAAATACAACCAACTTCATCAATCAATCTCTTCAACAAAATACCAAATCGCTCAAATATCCAGTATCAGAGAATACATGGCCTAAAGCCTCCGTGTCTACTCAGACGGGCCCCAAAAGCCTATATCTCATCTGTATCATCTGTATCTCAATATCAGTATCTCTATATTCATCATATCGCATGCATATATCATCTCATCTATATCACTATATCTAGAGAGGAAGGGTACTATCTAATGATTTTGCAAACAACCTTCATGCACATACACGTAAACACATAATTTTGTCTAAATTCTCATTTCCTTTCTCATTTAACATACCTTAAATATGCTTTTCTTTTCGTTAAAATATTATCATGCATGTATTCAAAATCGGTAATAAAATCATTAATCATACACATTTTTAACAATAAATATCAATACGCAGATAAAATCCATTTCTACGAAATCATTAAATCGAAGCATTTGAAACTTATTTCGTAAACAAGCTTTACTATCGTTATAAATTATAAAAATAGATTTTGTATATTCCACTCACAGTGACGATGTCCGAACGCGGTCTCGACAAAGTCTGCTGGTTGATTCTTATTCGCAGATCCTCTTAATTTAAGGAAATAATATAAATAACTATCCACAAATGTAAATTATAACTAATAAACTCAAAACGACGTTTATCCGCAACAAAATATTCTAGAACCCATAAAATTACCAAAATGCCCACGACATAAACATTTACCAAATTATCCTCAGAATCACAAATTATCAAACTACCCTCAATTTAGATTACAAAAATAACCACAAGTTTTGAATTTATGAAATTACCCTTGAAAATACAAAATTACCAAAATACCCCTACATCTAAAATTACTAAAATGCCCCTGAAATCTTAAATTATTGAATTACCCCTAAAATCTCAAATTACCTAACTTCCCTAATATAAAATTACTAAAATGTCTATAAATTTACAAAATTATAGAATTACCCCTGAAGTTTATGAAATTATCGAATTACCCCTAATGGTCAACAATGATCGAAGCTTAGTCAACAGCAACGGGAAGCTCGGATTTGGTAGTACTAATCTCATTGAGTCCAATTGTGTCAGCGATGACCTCCCACGTCGGTGACGGCGGCGAATTGAGCTCCTTAAAGCTGTGAGTTTTCCAACGGTCGATCGGAGGCAATCCTGCCTTTGCACGTGAAGGGACCGATCGAAAAAAGATAAGGGTGAGCTGAGGAACAAATCCCAAGTGGTGGCATGGCCTAATTCCTGCGAAAACGACAATGAGAAGAAACGAGTTTGCATCGGTTTTCGAGCTCGATCGCCAGCGTTCTGGCCGGTTTCTAGGGACGATAACGACAGGGATACGTCAACCGATCTCTCAAGCTACAGATTGGCATTTTGCTCAACTAATGGGGTGGCCAAAATCATGAGTTCCAACGAGGTAAACTGCTCTCTCTCTCTCCTTTCTATTTTTGGAAAGAATGAAATGCCTCTCTCTCTCTTTCTTTCCATAAATAGAAAACAACTTTGAGACCTTTTTTTTTCTTTTTAAAGCTGAATACAAATTAAGCTAATATTGGACCCAAATGCTGAAATAAAATTGGACTACGCGGCCATTGAATCGCTTCCGAATTGTCTAGATTTTTTTGTTGTGCCAAATTTAAATTATTCAAACACGATCAATTTAATAACGGCATTCAATTTACCCGCAATAATTTGTAACTAATCCAACGACTTTAAAAATTAACGACAAAGTTAAAAATACATAATACAGTCGAATAAAGAAATCCCAGTGCATATGTTACATTTAGCGAACTAGTATGCAAGAATTAGTGAACTAGTATGTGGAGTTTATTTTTGGAAAATATTCAAGAAGAAAGAGTTAACACATTGACACACAATAATTTTTATTTACTTATTTCCATTTTCAAGAAAACATGGTAAACATAGATAAATAAAGAAAAGCTCTTGTATATCTCAATAGATTTTAGCACACTTACACATTTAACAAAAAACAATATACACATCTTTTTATTTAATTGAATATAATACAAAAGAGTAACACTGTAATTAACCAGTGTTGTCAAGATTTCTTTCGTATAGAGAGACAACAAGAAAATCAAGATTGTCACTCACAATCTCATCATCAGTAATACTGAGTAAACAAATAAATAACTAATACAACAAGCCCCTCCGACCATTTGTTATTACCTTAAAATTTTATAATAGAGAACTTAATCATTTAGACATGTATTAAAATAATAATTATGAATGATATTCAACTGAAATTAATTGGTCTAAAAACCAGCGCAGGTATTTTCCATATTCTTCAAGTCAGAAAGCTCATTTCTTCCGGAAACAAAACTTAAAAGTAATCAAGTTACTTTTGCGAGCTTTTTCTAGTTTCTGGTTTGGTATAATACACGTGTATAGTATGTGTGTGCGTGTATAGACACACACGCACACACACGCGCGCGCGCGCAATGAAGTAGCAGACAATAGCGCCAAGTTGGTGATTGGAGCGTAGATAACTAATTACAAGAAAATCTATTAGCAATAATAGAGTCTTTACTTTCAAAATATTATTTCATTTCCGAAATGTAGTTGACAAAATGTGGTATTGTCTTCTCAAACATTTTTTTATTACTCATACTGCCACACGCATCTCATGGATACAATAATTTTTAATTAATTAAAAGTTAATTGAAGATAATATATATTGTCTTTGGGTCGATATGTATATTCCTTTAATTTTCTGGGAATAATAGTTTAATGGCAATAACGATAATACTTGTATAAAATAGATTAATTGTGCATGGCTCTAGATCATGGACGCCTAACACAAATCATTATTCAAGATCAGCATCAAAATCAGCAAGATTACAATCCTACATTGAGGTGCTACTTAATTCGTTCATTCAGATTCAATATCTTTTTATATTAATTATTAAGCAAACTGTCAAATAAAGTCTCTTTCAACATCGTTCACGTGATTCTTTCGGATTAGGTGCTGAAATCCAAAGTCAATATCATAATATCTTATGTTACCAAGTTTCGTACTTGTGTGTCATTGCGATTACCAAAACAGTCAAACTCGATAAATTAATAAGTTATGAATTTACGAAGATATTGTATATTTTCAAAAATAGGGGCACTTTTAGAGAAAAAGCCACCCACACCCTCAAGATTTATTTAAATAGTCATATAGACCCCTTACTTTCATAAATAGTCATATAGATCTTCTTACTTTCATAAATAACTATTATACCCTTTGATTATAATAACTCAAATAAATATAAATATAGTAATATGATAAAAATAATAAATAAATATCATATGATACAAATACAATATTACAATAAATATAATTAATAAATTAATGTATATAATGAAAATTAATTTTAATATTAAGTTATTATTAGTCTATCGTGACAGATTATATTAACACTAAAATCTATTAATCCAAAAATTGACTTTAAGATTTATACTAATATAGACATAATAAAAAAAGATATTTTACATAAAACAATATAAATTTTATAAATTATTTTCAATGTTAGGTATAATTATTGTAATAAAAAGGATATGATAGATTAATAATGTTAAAATAACCTTTTGAAATTCAAAAATATTTTATAAATTTAATCTTATTTTATATATTAAATTATTTTTATTTTAATTTATATTTATTATAGAGTTTATTTAAAGTAAATTATTGGGTTGTTGTAATCAAGGTTATAATATTAGAAAAAGGGTCTACGTGACCATTTATGAAATTAAGGGAGTCTTTGTGACTATTGAAACAAAACTTGGGGTTGTTGGTGGTCTTTTCTTTCACATTTATAGTATTAATTTGTACTTAATTTTATATTTATTATGTTTTATTTGAATATTAGCTAGTTGTCTTATATTAATAGTAAAAGATTATGATAGAGATTTTATTTTTTCATGTCAAAAATAGTTCTATGATACAATCTGTCTCGTTCAAATAAGCACTCAAAGTGTTAAAACAATAAATAATTTCTTGTTGCTAACGAAAATACCAATTCAAATTTCTTTTCGCATTACAAAAAGTTAGATATGAAGTCTAGGTCTCAATCAATTTTAGGAAGAAACAAGCAATATTGAGAAAATATTTTATGAATTCCACATAGAAATTTAAATGGATTTAGATCCAAATTAGATAATTATTAATTCATTTAGTATGTGCGTCTTATGGGTAAATATGATTTTTTTAAAAAAAATTATTATCTTATAAATTTATGTAATTATTAATTTACCTCCTTGATCTGAAGTCAGGACCAACAAAAACTATTATTCAATCAAAGTTATCAATTTATTGTGGTTCAACTGATATTTTGGGCCAATTTGGGATTGCGAAGGTTGATGAAATAAGTTACTTGTGCTATGCAGCCCCCAAGCCCGTGGTCAAGTTGGCTGACAGTGTAGCTGTTGCCCCTCACACTCGTGTGGACTCAGGTTCGATCCTTGAGGGTGATAAGAGGGATAAAAATTGATTTGGGCTTGCCCACCTCCCTTTACCTTCTAAAAAAAAAAATTGTTTGTGCTGTGCAGATGAAATAAGCTGCTGATTAAAAAAGTAGCTTGGTGTTTGGTAAAATGTGTTGTTGTAGTTGCTGTGAGTTTGAAAGTAGAGTATATATATTTGGTAAATTTTATTACAAAGTGCTGTTTTATTATATAATAACCAAAATGGACATAAGTTTTAATTGCTTTTTATTTTTAGAGTATGTTTAATAAATTATTTAAACATATTTTTTTCTTAAATATGTAAAATTACATTAAAAGAACTCAATTAAAAAATTCCAAAGAACTTCATAATTTGTTATATAAAATATGAAATAAATAAAGGTATGATTTATATATTAAGGTTTATGGATAAGTATGATATAATTGTCTTTTTATTAAAATCCAAGGTTATAATAGGGATTTTAAAAAGGTGTGGTAGTTTACTAAATAAGCTGCTTACGAAAAGCAACCTTCTACCTGCTTTTAAAAGCTACTGACAAAATGGAGAAAATTATGAAACAAGCTGCTTTTACAAAATTTACCAAACACTATTTTTAAAAAAAATTATGAAATAAGCAGATTATTGAATTTCAACCGCAATCTCAAACTGGCCCTTTATCCGACCGACTGGGCTATCCCTTCGGTATATCTAAATTGTTTTGGTCAATTTTAAACTGTAATGAAAATAAGTTTAAGCAATTATTTTTCATAAAGATAAAATAATGTCAAAATTATCAATTATGTCCCTCAAAAGTTTCATGGTTAATTTGCCGTTTAGGGATTGTTAGAGATATGTCCACCCCCACTATTTGTACAATCGCAATTTTACACCTGTAATAACAAGTTTTTTTATTGTTTGTATCGTCCTACACCCATAATGTTTTTTGTTAAGATCAATTATAGCTTTTAACTTGCTAAAAAATTCAGTCATTGTCATTGAACCTTTTTTAAGATTATTAAGCATCATTTTCAAATGAATTTTCTTAGCAAATGTTTCAGATCCAAATTGTTGTTTTAGATTAGTCCATAGTTCAAGTGAAGTTTCAGATTTTACCACAAGACTCAATATTTCAATGCTGATTGAGGACATCAACCAGCTTAGAAGTAATTGATCCTTTATCTTCCATGTGGTACATGCTGGATTTATCAGATCATCAGTAGAAGAGTTTTCAGTTTCAACTTGAAGAAATTGATCTGGACAGGATTTCGATCCATCAAGTAAATCTTCGAGGCCATTTGCACGAACTGAAGAAAGAATTTGAGATTTCCAGATTGTATAATTCGAGCGATCATGATCGGTGAAGTAAATGTGAATGATGAGATAGTAGAGTTTGTTATTAAAGATACCATGAGAATTGATAGATCTTAGCTCTGATACCAAGTTAAAGTTGAAGAAAAGCTTGACAAAAAGTGTTTCGAAACTAAGAGCCCCCAAGGGCGTAGTCAAGTTGGTTGGTAGTGTAATTTTTCGCCCCTCATTTGTTTGGACTCGGGTTTGAGCCTCGGGGGTGGGAAGGGGGGTAAAAATTGATTTAGGCTTGACCACCCCCCGTTTCCTTAAAAAAAAGAAAGAAAAAAAAGAAAAAAAAGTGTTTGGCAACTAAGAAAGGCTGAGAAAATGAAGGAAAATATTGAGAAAAATAACAAGACAAACTTCCATGAAAATGAATGCTTAAATTCTCCATCGTTTGTATCAAGTACAGATGTATTTATACAAGGCTCTTGAATATTCCAGAATCAATCTTCCGTAGCTCAGTACCTATGAACGTGATTAATAGTAATAACTTATCACTAACAGACTATAAGCATTGTAATAAACTAATGCCAGCTCAGCTCCAGCTCAGATGACTCATCAGCAGTTATAACTGATCTTAACATTTTTCAAATTGGAAATGAAGCATTAGCAAAAGAAAACTTCCCACTAGACGGAACGAAGCTTTTAAAAAGCTTGAATAATTTGGACCAAACTAAGCTAAGGGGAAAAAAATCGATTAATTTAGGTACTCTGATCGTAATAATGGCTGGAGAAAGGTGTAGTAGGACGCCAAGACGATTAATTACTAGAATTTGATTAATGAATGAGAATTTGAGAACTTCATAGTGGAAGCTTTTAACAAAACATAAATCAGCAGCAAAGTGGATGGTGGGAAACTAACAGAGGAATAAGAGTGTTCTTTTGTATAGGCCATCACGTAATTTTATATGTGCGTCTGCGCGCGCGTGTCTATATGATGAGTGCTTGAGCTTTTTCAAAATTCATATCGGTCTAGTTTTTCACGCATACAGAGTTCCTGAAAGAGCATTTATTACTCAATTTATTGACCATGAAACACCATAGATATTCTAGAGTTTAGAGTTTCACAACTTTATTTACACATCGTTTCTGACTTAAGGGTGGGATTGGCTAAGGTTTGGTCAGTGGCTATTGGTGAGTCTGATGGTTACAGCGACCAATAATGATGATTGCTGCTGGATTGTGGAGGTAGTAGTGGTGGCATGGCAACAGCTAGGTTTTCAATTTTAGGATTTTCTGATTTGTTTTTTGCTTTTTTTAAGCAATGGATTTGATGGGGATGGATGTGGTAGCCAGGAAAATTGTTGAATTAACAGAGAACTGCTCAGATACCAATTGACAGAGCGCGATAGTGGAAGCAGATTGATAGGGTAGATAAATTTTAGATATCGTTTTAATACTAAACCAAGTCAATGCAAATGACTCAATGAGATTTTTAACAACACTTTAAGTGAGATTAGATGACGTTCTAACCCAAATGGCTCTATGAGAGAGATTTTTGATAATAATCCAAAAGAAAGCTATAAAATGGGGTTTTTATTAATCAAAGGTTGAAGTTACCTATCTATAACCTACTTTGCTAAGTTAACTAAAAAGGAAAATTAAATCACAATTATAAAAGAAATAAAAGACTAAAACACATAACATTGTGGACTCTAATTAAAATAGAAAATGTCAAAGACCTAAAATAATAAGATTTTAGAATCCTAAAATAGCATCCTACATAAAAAATGCATTAACAAAAAAAAGAGCACTATTAATTATGAAATGTCACCTTTGATTTTCCATTTTTGTTCACTGTAAAAGCTAGCTGCTATACAGTACTTCATGAACTTCTTCTTTACATGCTTCATAAGCATCAAAATGCACTCACCCGTTTTGTTATATTTGTAACAATTCTCCCAAATGACTTGTAGATTCTTAAATAGATCTGCCGCATTCATTTACTTGACACAAATTTGCAGATTGCTGCATATTATACTAAAATCTGGTGGCGACTCTGTTTCAGCAAAAGAATCCTGCTGCCGCATTAAAACCACCCACCGAAGACATTTTGAAGTAAAACAAGATCAAATCAGTGGCATGTAGTTACGCATCAAGTGCATTCAAACAAAATTAACTAGCAAAACCATGACATTATCAAGTCAGCAAGCATTCATCAATAAACAAATTTCAAAGATTGTTTAACTATATCTAGTTTTCAGCACACCTACAAGAAATATTCATCTTGATTTCTATCCACCACAGGGAGCTTTTGGTTGTTGTTTTTGAAATATTTTCTTTAGCTACACACTTCTGCTTCATGATTAATTTATTACTACCTACCAAGAAACAAGCAAGGTACTACTAAAAAAACTAAGAAACAAGCAAGGTACTACTAAAAAAATGAGTTTTACTGACACTTTATAAAAAATATCAGTAATTATGTACATATGCACTATTTTCTACTTTTGACAAATAAGTATCAAAGGTTATTGATATTAGTGTATCAGTAAATTAAAAATCAAATATCACTAACACTATACTATAGTATCAGAGGTAAAAAAATTCATTAAAATTTGTTTTAGTTCTAACTCGAACCTGAGATCTCTGAGGCTTAAAGCTTTAACGATTGGAGCATAGACCAACAAACCCGTTGAATCAAGGTCAAAATGATATTTTAAAATATTTAGGGAAATAACTATAGCACAAAACCTACACTCAAGCAAATTTCCCCATATAGCTACCCAAACTGTTATTGCTATCTTGCCTTTATCTTCCTCTTCCTCTTTTGTTTTTCTCTTCTCGACCTCTTCTGTTTTCCATTGCCCATTTACAGATTAAATTCAATTAATTCAAATAGATAATGGAAAGTTAAAACTCTGTTTCCTTTTCCCATTTTCCTCATTGAAAAACGAACCAAAACCCCAATTGCTTGTTATAGGAGGGGCTTTTTCTCCAACTAAACTTCTCGTGCCTCTACTAGGTAAGCAATTAAAAACCATCGACAAGGGGTGTAGTAGCACCATCAGTTGTATATTCAAGTAATCCCATTCTCCCTCACAAGCTAAGTCTGGAAAAAGAACTGTAGAGGAGGTTGTCAACTGCTAACGGCTCAATATTTCATTTTTTTTTTGTCAATTTAATTTATTGGTTTGTTTTAATTTAGCTTATGATTAATATTTTTTTAATTCTAATTTTTTGGGTTGCTTTAGATGTTAAGAAACTGTGCTAGTAGTGCGATCCCGGAGGGTTTATTTTTGCATATCTTTTTTCTTTTATTTAATTGTAATTTGAATTTTTTTTCTTATTTTTGTATATTTTCACTCACTTGCAGTCCAAAAGTACAAGCATTTAAAGAAAGTGCATTTTTTTTCGTACTTAAGCTGTAAAAACTCGCCACTACGAATCTATAATCTTTCATTGTTATCCAGTGAACAATTTTCTATCACAGTTGAGGTCAATTTAAAAGCGCTGATCTAATTTGCTTTCATTGTTATTTAAAATAAAGAAAGTGTATTTTTTTAGTTTTTGAAATAAACCGTCGACCTCTGTTTACTAAATTTGATCAATAAATTAGTTGATTTTAAATGTACTGAAATTTGAATTTTCATTTCAGTTTTTGTCTTTTTTATTAAGAGATGATTGTTTGGGTATCATATTGGCTGAATGACTCTGCATTTAGTAATTACGAACTATTTACATCTCCGTTTCATGTGAAGAGAGGCAAATTATGTTATAGAATCCAACTTCTTTATTTATTTTGTTTTGGTTGGATTTGTAATAAAGACGATGACTATGATATGAATTAACTAAGTTTGTGCTAGTCTGAGTGTTTTGAGATTGTATAAAGTTCATGATTTGTCTTCAATTCAAGAAGGAAATGCTTGTTTTAAGGTAGTTTTGCTTGTTGTATTTGAAGTTAAAAAGTGAATTGTACAATCTTAAAAAATGGATTGCAAAGAAGGGTGTCCACTATCCAGTAAGTTTTTAAACATTAGCTTGTATGTTCAGCTTGGCTGTGGTTGACATGTTATGATAAGAAAGTTAAATTCCCCACCAGAATATGAATGCCGTGCCAACAAATAAGAAATAATGACAAGGCTGTAGAGCCTGACCTATAGGGAAGCTTTTTTCAGAACTAATTTCAATTGATTCCTGGTATATGTGCTTTTGCAGTAGGCATCAAATGCAGCCAAAGCCCAAAGGTACGATTAGTGGCAATCAAGCTAAGTTTGTTCTTTACAGCGTAGCCAGCCCATAGATGTACTAGAATATTACATATTGCTAGTGTTTTAAGGCTGCTATATGTGTGTGATCCTTCACTTTAATCGTTAATATGACCTACTATTTGAATGAAGCCAGGGAAAAAAAATTAACCTAAGCATTAAATGTTAAATTATATACATAACCTGCCGTAATATCTCGTTTTAGTTTCAAGATTGTTATTACTATTCTTTTCAGCAGATACCTACTTTGTCAATAATAATTGTAAAGTTGATTTATTAATTCTTTATAGAAGTATGTCTAGTCCGTATCAACTTATATGATGATTAAAAAATATGAAGACATTTTTTATTTTAAGTATTAATTTTATTAGTTACTTCATTTATGAACTAGGTCCCATCTTACTAGTTCATCTCCTACTTTAGTTTTAAAGCTTCTTTTGTTTCAATTTCGGGATTTTGTCCAAATTATTATTATGATTCATTGATTTATATGGGCTTTAGTGATTTTTCCAGAATTATGAATTTATTATTGAAGCTATAATCATAATAACATTAAACATTTGAAATTAATCATGCAATTTAATTCAACTTAAACTGACATTACATATATGAACTAGTAAAAATATTTAAAATGGACAGAACTTGGATAACTTGTGATAGATTGTCTATAGGGTATTGTACCAAAGTTGCTGATTTCTTAGATTTTGCCATTTTGAATATTGAAAACCAAATGTCAATTAGGTGTCCTTGCACATTTTGTTGTAATGTGGAGTTTCATACTCCTCAACAAGTGAAGGATCATTTATTTGACAAAGGTTTTCTCCCAAAATATATAGTTTGGACTTGGCCTGGTGAGACCGACCTTAATTCTACATCTACAAAGTGTCAAGACCATCCATATAGTCAAAGATTTAGATGTCATGATTACAGTGACATAATTGACATGGTCGAAGATGCTTACGACCATTGTGATAGAGATTCTAGTTCTTTTAAGGGTATGCTTAAAGATGCTGAAAAACCTTCATACTTGGGTGCAAATGAGACCTTATAATGTGAAAGGGAGCTATAGGTGGTCCGATAAAGGGTTTTCTACTTTGTTAGGAGTCTTGTTGATATTTTTCCAAACAATCAAATGCATTTGTTGATCTTACTGATTGCTTAAATTGTGGAGCATCTAGGAGGCAAAGAAAAAAATGATGGCTTAAAAAAAGTTAGGAAAAAGGTTCCTAAAAAAGTGTTATAGTGCTCTCCACATATTCCTAGGTTGAAGAGATTGTTTCAATCACCAAAAATAGCTTAAAACTTAACATGACATGTTAATAAAAGAGTTAGAGACGGCAAGCTTCACCACCTAGCAAACTCACTAGCCTAGCAACTAATTGACAATAAGTGGCCAGAATTTGCAAAAGAACCTAGAAATCTCCATTTAGCTCTTTTAATTGATGGGGTTAACGACATAGAACACTTAGCACTACTTATAGTTGTTGGCCCGTTACATTGATAACATATAATCTTCCTCTATGGTTGTGTATGAAGAGAAAGTCTCTGATGTTGTCTCTTTTGATATTTGTCCCTAAACAACGTGGAAATAATCCAAATGTATACTTAGCACCTTTGACTAAGGACTTGAAAACTCTATGGGATGTAGTTGTTGATGTTTATGATGCATATAGAAAAGAAACCTTTAATTTATGGGCTATCTTAATGTGGACAATTAGTGAATTTCTAGGATCCAAAAAACTCTTCGGTTGTACTGTTAAGGGCTATATGCTTGCCCAATTCATGAGATAGACACTTGTGCATGTTAGCTACCTCATAGTCAGAAAATGTCATATATGGGCCATCATTGATTTCTAACACTTACTCACCCATTTTGGAAACTCCAAAAGGTTTTCAATGGGAAGCAAGAGTGGAATGAGCCTTTTAAAACTTTGTCTGGTAAGGAAATCTTTAACATGGTGGAAGATATTGACATTTACTTAGGAAAAAAAAGGGCAAAAAGTGTAAACATGATGATGGTTGTGGTGATGGGTAATAAGAACATAATTGAAAAATTATACAAAAATAGTCAATCATTTTTTACTTAGAATATTGGAAACATTTCTTAGTTCGCTATCAACTAGTTGTGATGCACACTAAAAAAAAATGTGTGTGAGAACATATATGACATACTACTTCATCAACCAAGCAAGACAAAAGATGGGATTAATGCTAGAAAAGATCTTTAGCATTTTGAGATAAGGGGAAAACTAGTTCCTGATGAAACAAACAAAAAGAAAAAAAACAAAGTCCTGCCTCCAGCTTCATACACTTTAAGTGAAAAAAAAATAGTTTTATGAAACATTGCAAAGTGTGAAAGTTCCTAATGGCTATTCTTCCAATGTCCAAAAACTTGTTTTAATAGATGATTGTCGATTTCAAGGCCTTAAGTCCCATGACTATCATACTTTGATGCAACAACTTCTACCATTAGCCATTTGAAATTATTTGCCTATAAATGTGAAAAGGGCCATAATCAGGAGGTGCTTCTTTTTTAATTCATTGTACTATAAAGTGATAGACCCTAATACTCTTGACCAATTGTGAAAGGAAGTTGTAATCACTTTATGCTTCTCGCAACAGTATTTTCGACCTAGCTTTTTTAACATAATGATCCATTTAATAATCCATCTAGTTGAACAAGTTAGGTTATGTATACCTGTTTATATTCGATGGATGTATCTTTTTGAGAGATAGGTAAAAACTCTTAAGGATTATGATCGTGATGCTATTCAAATAAATAAATTAATATTAACAAACAACACACTTAAACAACATACTTTTTAGTAAATGCATTCTTGTAGCTAGTTTTCAGTGCCATTTTTTATAATTTTTCGAACAGTGATTTATTTATTTGATTATATGCTAATACTCTTGTATTAACTTCTTGATTTAATTGATGTACTTATTTATTTTAATCATTTTTAGGATTGTAGGAGATGGCTGAAGATGATGAATTCACTCTTCCAGAGCTTAAGGGAAGACCAAGAAGAAGAAAACAAAAATAGGCTTGCAAAAAGAAGAATTTAATAATGAAGCTGTAGTTAAGTACAATTCTTACGATGTTCTGGTTGGAAAGGGAAGAAACGATCTTAGGAGTTACATTGGAGTCATCGTAGATGAAATAATTTTGAGCTTACTTGATGATTGGAAGCGTGTGCCACTAAAAATGAAAGAAACTTTGTGGCTTTATTTTCAGGTTTTGTTTACTTGTTTAATAGAATATTTAACGATTTTATATAACTTATGTGTTTATGTAAACTTGGTGCTAATCCATGTCATTGGTTTGCAGAAAAAGTTCAAATTGAGCTTGAAATGCAAAAGCCAAGTATTAAAATGGATTAAGGTTCCATCAAGAAACTTTAGAAGTGAGCTAGCAACCGAATTCACTCTACCTTACAAGGACGATACAAAGTCATTGAGGTTGCCTCCTATTGAAAATCCGAGCATTAAAAAGGAAGATTGAAAATTTTTTGTTGACAAAGTTTTGTTTGAAGAATTTCAAGTTTGTTGTTTGTTAATATTACTTTATTTATTTGTTGCTAGTTACTAATAATTAATGGTAGCCTTTTTGTTCTTTGTCATATTATTTGTGTAGGAAAAAAGTAAGAAGCAAAAGATAAAAGAGCAAAGAATGTCTACAATCATCACTTAGGTAGCCTAAGATATAGTTGTATGTTGTATAGAAAAGTATGTATAGTAAGTAATTTAATATAGTTATGCAATGTAAGCCCACTAATGCATATAATTTTACAGAATCAATACGTTTTGTTTTCTGTCAACCTTTAACAGAAAAAGGAGAATGGAGTTTGACCGCAGTCAAGCTTGGTTAATGGCACAAGTGGACCGGGATGGCAAATATGCTTCTGGAGTGACGCCAATTGCTGAGAAAATAGTAAGTCACTTGTATACTTAATTCTTATGTATTTTAACTAATAACTTCTGTGTGTTTGTGTGTCTATATATATATATATATACAAGCAACACAAGCTTAGTAATACTTTAACAGAACTAACTTCTTCACATATAAAAAAGTTAAAACTTGTGTGTATGCATGTTCATGTGTGTGATGAGAGAGATGTCTAGGAGACCAAGCACTTGTGTGAGTTGCTGTCTTGTAATATATGGTATAGTTTAAGTTTGAACTATACATGTACATACTCTGCTTTGAAGATTTAAGAAGGATATTAGTTTAGATGATAACAAATCTTCTTGTTCTCCTTGTAATTGCTATTAACACATGTTCTTTCCTTTCTCAAGATTGTACCTGGCAAGTTTGCTTTCATGATTTCTACTTGTAAGTTATTTTCATGGCATGAGTTTGATTGATTATATGCTAATTAGAGTGAATTTGAGGATTACCTATTTTATCAAGTTGATATCTTTAATCTACTGTTTATAGCTTATCCTCGACGGCTAGTTTTAATGATTTCAATATAGTGAATTTGAGAGTTCTCATTTTATCAAGTTCAGATTTTGAGTTGTTAGTATAGCTCATTGTTTGCTATCTAGGTTTTTGTCAAGTTCTGATTTTGTTATGAGAGATCTAATTATAATTTTTTTTAGAATGAGCTGAAGAGTCAAGTTGAACAAGGAACATTTGAATCACAAAGGTCAAATGACATTCTAGTTGAAGCTTTTCAAAAGCAAACAAATGGAAGCAGGACACAAGGAGTGGGACGATTCATCACCCCAGCCATATACTTTCATGTCCCTGATGCTACTACGTTGGAAAGACAATGAAAGATGTATCGAGAGAGTTTCCAATTTATGTATGCTCAACTAGAACTCATGAATGCAAGGTTGAATGCCTACAACAATATTGAAGTTGGTAGTTCTAACTTTCCTAAGCCCAAACCTTCCACTGATGTTTAGATTGACAATGATCAATAATCCCCTGAAACTCTTGGAAAAAAAATGTTAGTATAGGGAATATTACATGTCATTATTTTTTTGTATTTGTATATACTTGTATTACTACTAATGGTATGCGTGTATATTTTGATTATTTCATAGGTTGATTTGCCATCGGGTAAGTCGACTCCAAAATCTACAAAGAGTGAAATAAAGAACACTCTTACAACAATTTCCTAACCAATTTCTCAATAAACTTCAAAGAAAGTAGAGCTTGAAATTACTTCAAAGCCTACGCATCTCACATGTTAACTCCTAAAGTATTATATGTGTAGTTCTCCTGTGATGAGAGAGTACTAACAAAAGAACCGCTGGTCATCAAACTAGCAGTAAAAAACCTCAAGCAAGGTGTAAAGAATACGTGCGAAACTGCACAGTCAAGAAAGAATGATAAGAGTGAATATATGTACATGTTTTCTATATTTATCGAGAATTCCTTGCCTCGGTTGATTAAGATTCGACATATTACAACAACTTTTGGCGAAATTTAGAAATTCATTTTGATAAAATGATTTGTGATGAAATCACCAAGTTCAAGGAGGTTTTAAACTGCATCATTAACATATGGATCAAGTATAGTAAACATAGCTTATGTTTTATTAAACTTGGAGCTATTATTTTGTTTCCTTTATTCAAAGTTACTTTATTATATATGTTTCTTTTCTTATAGATACTTGTATGAGAAGATGGAGAACAATGGAGTACCAAGCCAGTTCAGTTTGGGCTTTTTGAGAAGTTATATCCAAAGGCCAGCGTCAAAGACAGGACTCAATACATTTCAAAATTTTTAGGTTTGGCAGAGTTGGGACAGGCCATCATATTCCCATAAAAACTTGGGTATAATCTTTTTCATTTGCTAACCATATTCTTTATTTAGTAAATTAATCATCTAAAAAAATTTTACTTGTAATTCATGTCTTCAAACAATTTTTATTATGTTTGGTGGCCATTGGGTGTTTTTTGCAATTGATATGGTGAGACATACAATATACTATCTTGATCCCTTAGAAAGTAATCTTAATGAAGAGATGATGTAGATTATGAATCAATTAAGTTTATTATCCGTATCTTTGATCAAGTTATTTTATTTTTCTGTTTTATGTTAATTATTTCCTAACGTTCACAATGTCTCCATTGTAGTGGGATTAGAAGACATTAGACTTTAAATTTTGATACAAAAGCCAATGTTCAATTGGTTTCCGCCAAGGTAAAATGAGACAAACCTAAATAACCATTGTTTATTTCAAAAAAAAATTATATAATTTTTATTTTGTAGTGTCTAAGGCAACCTAGCAACTTTGAATGTGGTTACTACATGATGAAATACATCCAAGAGATCATTGCGCAAATGTGAACGTTCTTAAAAATAATGTAAGTATCAAAAACAGTTTTTACAATGCTACATTATATTGTTTTAATGCATTGTGAAATGAATCAGCTCAAAGACCTAATATGTGCTTCTTGATTGTTATCTTTTTACCATATATTATATGTATTTTATATAATGTAAGTAAAGGTACTTATAATGGTGCACATACTGCATACTGTTGAATACATTATATGAATAGCCATAGAGACATGAATTAGGATTTGGGATATACACAATGTACTGTATTTACATGTGGGGGGGGGGGTCATAAGATGTACAAAATAATTGTATGGTTGCAAAGTTATTATTAGTGGAGATGCGTTATAGTATTGTTTCTTGTACTTTACGTTGATGAAGATATCCTGATTAAGGTTTTGTATCTACATCCATATTTGCATTAAATTGGTTAGTGTTGGTGTATACAATTAGATTTAAACATTACTGCATAAGTTGATCAAAAAGCAGTAATTGATATAATAAGTACATCAACACTCATTGAAATTTTTTTTTTTCTATTAGCATGATTAGGATGGTCAATATTTGCCTATATAATTTTGGATAAAACAGTAACATTGTGGAGTTCATTTGTTAGAGTTAATTGTTATCACCGGAATATATTTTAATGAATGATAATTAAGTAGTTTAGTCAAAGATTTTCGGTGAATAACTTGTTGTTTTGAAATTAAAGGTCAAGGGAATTGATGGATACACCATGAAGGACCTCTTGCGACTTTAGGATCAGTGAACTACATACGTTGCCAAGTTAATTATAGTCTACAATTGTGAGGTAGTATATAAGTCATTTATGATTATTTTTCCTTTAAAATATACGAGACTTATTTTTTGTGGTGTACTAATTGATTTTATGTACTTGTAGGTGAGATAAAAAAAGGAAGGCATGTGTGATAATTAGTGATATTGTTATTTTTTTTATTCTTGTTGGTTAATGTTTTTGGAACTTAATTTAGTACTTGGTTATGTACGACTTGTCTAAACTTAATTTGGTGCTTATGTTTTTTCTTTTTCTTTTCAAACATTTTTTTTAAAAGGAAAGGGGGGGTGGACCAGTCCAAATCAATTTTTACCCCCCTCCCCGCCCTTAAGGCTCGAACCCGAGTCCACACAAGTAAGGGGCGACAGATTGCACTGCCAACGAACTCGGCTACGCCCTTGGGGGCTTTCAAACATTGATGTAGTTGAATTATGTTGATTTAAGTGGTGTATTTAGGATGTTTATTATGTGAATTGTATTGCAAGATTTGGTATATTTAATATGTTTTGATTTTTCTTTTAATTGTAAGAAAAATAGGAAAAATATATTTAAAAAAAATATATAATATTAACCACAAGCAGTATAGCATCACTAAATATTGCACTAAGTATTTAAAATGACATTAATAATTTTTTATGCTATTGAGTTAGTGTGTTCCTGATATTGTAGTCATACAAATCATTGACATGCAAATAATATGATTAAATAATAACACCATTTTGTCATTATCTTAATGATACTATAGTGAAACAAATTACTGATATGGAAATAGTATCATTAGATACTAACCTCATGGTGTCACTACTTTGGTGATGCTATAGTGACATGAACTACTGACATAAAAATCACTGAAACTATGTCAATGTGTTTTGGCTTGAGCATTACTGACAAAATTAACAAGTGTCAGGAAAAGTAATTACTGACACAATTAAAAAATAATGTCATTTTATTTTGGCTTGAGCATTACTGACATAATTAATAAGTGTTAAGAAAAGTAATTACTGGCACTAAAATAGTGTCAGTAAAGCCCATTTTTCTAGTAGTGAGACCTCAAAAAGTACCTTCGGCTCTGTGTAACCTGTACAGATTCGAAAGGAACTTTCAGTCAACAAGGTTAGTCAGTCGATTGGGACATTAACTTTGGCTGCTGCATTTCAACATATTAAAAACCTAAAAAAAAAAAATCATATTAAAAACCTAGAAACGGCATTAATTTTTTTTTTATAAAAAACCTAATCCAATACAAGCTTATTAACTATAGAATTCCTTTAATATTCAAATTTGATTGTATAAATAAGTAATTTAAATCTGGAAAAAAATTGTTGAGTGCAATTTTCTACTATTAACACTGCAAAATATAATAGCTAAAGCCAAATGTCATGAAGCTGCATTTCAACTCAATCCATATTACTAACAAAAACTAAGCTAGCTGGCAAATTTTAAAGATTACTATGAAGAAAGAAATTGAGAAAACGCACCTGCTCACATGCACAAATACAAAGATAAAAATTCTAGAGATTACAATAAAGAAAATTGTAAAATCTGTGTTCATACAAAAGACAATATAAGATAATAAATTCTAAAGATATCAATACATTTTTAAATGCACACAAAAATTTATCTGCTCTTTCCGTATGAATAAAGTTTAATAAATTCTAAAGATTACAATGTAGAATCATGTAATTGGACATACTCAAAAAAATGTGGCCTGTTTATTAATTATAATATTGCATACCTACGATATTATCTATATTTTTTCACTTAAATTTTCCTGAAAAAAAAAAATTTAACTTCAATTAAGCTGCGCTAAAGATAGAAAGTTAAAAGCCCAATTCATTATTAACACGGAATTACTTTATATTATTTAATTCACAATTTGTTGGAATCTTCCAACAGTTGCTTTAAAGATAATATGCTGTCAACGTATGAAAACTCAGTGATTCATGCAATACAAATTTAAAATCATTATTTTCGACTTGCATGCAATATTTATTATATCGTTCTAGCAAAATAATTTCCTTTCGTACAAATAAAATTGAACATTGAGATTGAAATGCTTTATAAAAATTGGATTTACAAAAAAATTTGTAAAGCATTTTTTTCTTTCACCAGTATTAACTACAAATATAACTAAGTGTTTTTCACAAGCATTTCCACCATACATAATGAAATGGAAATAACATTGCTTTTAATTAACTGAAAACATCTAAAAACAAAAATAACTATTTTTTTAATTGTAAAAATGAATGCTTGTAAACAGAAGAAATTATTATTTTTTATATGCATACAACATTTGACTAAATGTTTTTTGCAATCAAATATCTGAAAAAAGCTTGAATCTTTCCTAAGCGATTTTCATGTAACTTTAATTTGCTTGCTTTGTCACCGAATTGCTTCATTAAGTGATTGTACTTGTTGTTTCCTCATCCAATTTATATGAAGACAGAAAGTAGAGTGACATTTGGATTTCTACTAAATTTTTCTTTTTCTCAATTTTACGTGAAATTGGTCCGATAACAAGATTAAATGAGTATAAAAAAGTCCTTCAATTTCCAACACTGACTGCACTTATAACTTAAAACAAACATTTATATTCCCACAACTTGAATTGATAATGCGTCATGTTACAAGTATTAATATTTTATGTCACAAATCAACATCCATATGACTAATTATGAATGGAGTAAGTGTATATATATGACAGTAACTATGAGTAGAGTGAGTGTACATATGGGTTATTCTCTCATGCGAGCACCCTTATTTTTTCTTTTTAATGCAGATGCATTATTAAGCTGTATGACTTAATAGAGTTTACTTGCAATACACTATAAAGCCATGGGTTTAATAGCATTAGCACAGTTTGATAGCTTTCTCGAACTTTAATAAAATTTAATGATCCAGGACCAGACCGCAATATATATATATATATATAGATCACCATCTATTGCTACATTCATATTTTAATTACTTGATTTGGAAGGACTAGAAATAAGTTGAGACATTTCTCACATTCTGTTTTTCACCAAAATCTGTCCAAGTTACATGATATGGTCATGATCGAGATATTGTGAAAAGCACTGGCAAAGCTAAGATTCGATATTAAATTAGACAAAATTAACGAAATTACTATTAACTGAGAAAGCGATAATTTATATAATTATATTTAATAAACTAAAAATAAAAGGATCTACATGAAATTTTGAAGGAACTAGTGGGGCAGCCGAGGTCAGCCCTCCGCTGGCTTTGCCACTGAGCCTAATAAAATATGGAAAAAAGGATCTACATTTTAAATATTAGGGAAATATACTGTTCAATGGTAAAAGCTAAGCAACCTAATTAAGTTTGGGAAAAGTGAAAACCTCTCACATAAGAGCATGACGAATAATAATTTTGTCATAAGCATGAAAAGAAAAAAAAATGATTATTTTACAAAAAAAAATTGATTATTTTCTTCCTCTCCCACAAAAAGGAGGGGGGAGCCGGAAGAGAAGACTGAAGAGTACCAATTCATTCTCCAATTTTAATTACCATTAGATTGAATTACTCAAAATTTGAGTTAAAAAAAAATTGTAAGGTTATGTTCTATTTCCATTGCAAATATATCATTTGAATACAAGGTCCCGCAAAATATAGTTAATTATTTATCAAACAAACTAACATGTCATTAAGTGTTGATTTGAATGACTGAGACATGAACTCACACAATTAATTTTCTTTAACTATTGTTAAATTTTATATTTTCATCAAGTCAATGCCTTTTCGTAAATTTTTTGTAAATAATTAATCCCAAAGCTTACCCATTGCAAATATATCATTTGAATACAAGGTCCGCTTGCGTAAGCGTATGAGTAGTGCGGCCAGTAAAGTGCCCTTGGACGTCTTCACCAACCGTATTTGACTCGGCACATATGGCGGGAATCGTGGATTTTTTCTTTTCTTCACCTTCATCAGTATCAACCACATGTTGGGGAAGAAAACAATGAATAAGGTGATGTTAATAATATACTACTTATTAATCAATCAATTACTTACGTATAATAAATTGCAACTTGATTTTAGACGGTTAAGTAATCTAAACTTTAATAAGAAGTGAGTGTTATTTTTCTGGTAAATGCTCATTTAGTTTTTATATTTTCACTTAAGTGTATGTTTAGTCCATATATTGTAAAAAGTACCTCAAGGCACCCTTAATGTTAAATATGTTATACTCCTGCCCTTACTTTTTTTTGTTATTGTAATAATACCCTTGCAACAATACTATTGGGGATTTAATGAAAAAAAATATTAATTTACCAAATCAACTTTAAAAGTAAAATAAAAAATAGTGTAAATTTTTTTATTATCTTACTTTTAGGATTAATTTTGTAAATTAATTTGTTTATTAATAAGTATTAGTAAGATTGTTGTAAGAGTATTAAATATTGTTTAAAGTTAGCTAGTATTAATTAATTTATAAAATCGTAAATAGCAAAATTGTTGCAAGGGCACAAAAAATACCAATTCTTTTAGAATGATATTTATTGGTTAATTTTCTAATAAATAATAATTGGTTAATTTGCTAAACCGTTTTCAATAGATAAATAAATAATGTCAAAGAATATTGTAGCAAATGTACTATTTTAAAAAATAAGAAAAAATAAGGGCAAGAATGTAACATGTTTAAGAGTAGGGATGTCTTGAGGTGTTTTTTAAAATAGAGACTAAATGGGCGCTTAAGTCAAAATATAAGGGTTAAATAAATATTTAATAATTAAATACTCATTTTATTAAAATAATGACCAAGTAAAAAGATAAATAAAAAATACAGATTGAATATAATTTTTTATTTTTTTATTTTTTGAATATATTAGAGTTTTTTTTTTTTTTTTAGCTTGATTCTAACTTCTTTGGAGTATGGCTATTTGTATTTAAATATTTGACTTAAAATTTTGATATAAAAATTGAGTCATTAATTCAGTGGTAGTTAAATGGATATCATTAAATGTTATTTCTGACTTTGAAAAGGTATCATTTAGATTGCTTCATATCAATAATTTAATATTTTAAGTGAAAAATTTAATACAAAATAGCGTTAAAAAATTAATATAAAATCGCCCAGACCCAATGACAGACTCGCCTAGAGAACAGAAAAAGAAATTCTCCTTGTAGCCCATGTAAAGATTTGGTTTGAGTCACCAATGATTTATTTATTTATTTTTAATTTGAGTTGAATAAGAGAGTTTGTTTGAGATAACGATCTAGAAAATTATTATACCCTTAAAATTTGAGGAAATGGTTATATAGACTCTTAAATTTTTAATAAGGGACACCAAAACCTCCTTTTAACTATAATAGCCTTTGGTTCTATTAACTCAAAAAAATTGATTCCAATATTTTATAATAGATAAAAATATAAAATTAAAATAAATGTTACAATATATATATTTTAAAATAATCTCAATATTCAAAAAAATATTTTAGTGCTTTACAATCTTTATTATACTAAACTAAATTTTATAATCAATAGAAACATAATATTTAAATAAATATATAAAATTTTAAATTATTTTCAATATTATATAAAATAATTTTAATACTACTTTTACATAAGATATATTTTATTAATTGTAAAATCTATTTAACCTAAAGATTTATTTAGAATTTTTATAATAAATGCACATATATTATTGAAATAAACATAATAATTTAAATTTTAAAAATTATTTAATATATTCAAATATTCTAATATTATTTGTCTACTTGGCAAATTTAACTATTAAAATTATGCTTGTATTTTTTAAGTACTTATCTACAAAGAGTATTATAGTCAAAAGGGAGTTTTAGTGTCTCTTATTGAAAATTTAGTGGAGTAGGTTCCTTTTCCCAAAATTATATTAAAAAAAGTGACACAATCAATACTCTTAAAAATTTTTTGAAAATTTTTATACCCTCTTTTTGTACTCACTTTTTCTTGATATATACCTTTCACATTAAAATATCAAAATTACTTTAAATTTTCTCTTGTACAGTTCATAATCTCATATTATCTATATTTATTGGTATATACAAAATTTCAAGAACTTCAAGTCGAGGATTAAAGGTTGCGAGGTACGGTTTACCAGATAAGCAAATTATTTGAAACCAATTGTCAGTGAAACAATCGGATTCAATTCCAAATAGAAATGGACTGGTAACATTTCGGCAAAGGAATGTACAATTAGGCTTTGCTAATGGCGGTTCTTGTGCCAATGCAATATTGATTGGCAATTTTGTATATAGAAGCAAGATAATATGAAACAACAATTTTATAATCTGAGCAATCTCTTTCCTGTTCTTTTTCTTTATTGAGAGTTTAAAGCTTAACTATCCAAAAATGAACTCCCTCTTCGAATCTTAGAAGGAAGAAAGATCACATACGTAAGTCGAAAACTGGCCAAAAAGCAGGACAAATTAATTGGGTAAAAAAAGATATTAAGTGTATTCAAAAAGATAAAATAAAAGCACAGTAAGAATAGCATTCTGAACTCAAGTTGCAAATGACACCTTGCATGCAGCTTCCGACGAAACTCGGAAACCAGAAGTTATATGTGGGATACTAACAAGCATATAAATTTAATGCTTAGACTTCGGGGTGGCAAAAATATGTGCCCGGACCAGACCCGAGAGATGTGGTTGGGTATGAAGCCGTGCCGGTCTTGGGCATCACTTAATAAATTCGTGACCCGAATTTCATTAAAAAATTATAAAATATATATTATTTTAAATATTATATTTATTTAACTCATCTATTACATAGATGTAAAATCTTAAACATTTACAGTTTATATTTTCATGTTCAATTTCATTGAAATAAATTTAAAAATTATGACGTTACAAAAAATTTTAAAAATATACATATATGATATTAAAAAATTACAAAATTAGGGTACAAAAATAAAAAACACGGCCCGATGCCAAATATCTAAAAATTACATTCGGGCCAGATCCGAGCATTGTGATACACAGATCGAGATTTTGCCAACCAACTTGGACTTCTTTGTATGTGATATAAATTGATAAGGATCTTCTCTTAGTATTTTTTTTTTTTTTTTCACCTAGTCTCTCAAGGTCAAATAAATAGTTAAGATTGAATTTTGATATTGATGATCAAGGCATTTTTTTCACTTTATTTACAGTGAACTTTTTTCAGGAGAGAAAGATAATAGGAAAAGATTCTAATCCGATATGAATATAAAATTGCAGTTAATTAATTCATTAACTGGTGATAAACAATAACTGAAAAAAAATGAAAGAGATATGATTTCTTTTTGTTGACTACTTGTATAAGGTATTTAAAGTTGACATCTTGTGTAGGAACATTGCAATGTCGTAAAAACATACAGTTTGTCACACGGTGAGAAGAAAGTAAGGACATAAATGGGGAAAAAAAATTGTACCTGCTTCAACATTTTAATGTGTAAGGTAACTAAAGCGGACACCTTGGATAGGAATTATACATAGCAATAATGTCATGAAAGCATGCAATAAGCAGGACGGTGAGAAAAAAGTGAGGGCATAAATGAAAAAATAAAATAAAATTACCTGCGTTATCCGTTTCATAAATGTCTAAAGTACTTAAAGTTGACATAATGGATAGGGACATCGCAATATCATAAAACACGCAATTTGTCACACGGTGAGAAAAGGGGGAACCAAATCACCCCACCCCAAAAAAAAAAAAAAAAGAATCGGTTAATTGCCCACTTTTCCTCCTTATATTGAAAAAATGTCTTCATACCCGCAGTGGTAGAAAGTAGAGATGGCTAATAGGCTGGACGTCACCAAGTAAGGTACGAGCACGACACGAGTCTGTACAGCACGACATGACACAAACACGTTTCAGTGGAGTATGCGGGATGTTATGATATGCATGTGGGCTGGGCTGATCTTAGAATTTTAGGCACGCGGGCCTTAAAATCATGGCACAATTAGAGATGGGCTAAAACATGACACGCGAAAAAGTCAACCATAAGCACATTTTAATTTTTAAGAAAAGTAAATTTAAAATTTTATGATTTTACAAATAAATTGAAATTAAATCTTTTAAAATATTTTATTAGCTCAATTTTTTAAATTTATTTAATTCTTAATTTTTTTAAAAATTATAATTGATTTATGTTTATAATTTATTAAAAAAATAATTGATATCATGATTTTATATTATATGTATTAATATTATTATGAACTATGATATATGAGTCTACGTAATTCCAAGTTAACAATTAAGTTAAACCTTAATAAAAATTATTTATTATTATTATTGTTATTGTTAAGTATTAAAAAAGAATTCTATTACCATAGGATAAAACTTAGTAATTAATATTACATTCTCTTAATATTATTAATTTATTATTATTGAATATGGACATGAATATTTTATTTTCAATTCTATTAAATTTGAATAAAAGTATATAGATCCAAAAATGTATATTGGCTTGAAAAAAATACACCAACTACTTGGCATTTTCTCTTAAAAAAATAAAAAATAAAGAAAAATCTTAGTAGACTTTTTTTCTTATGCACGGCCCACAGCATAGCACGACACGTGTGGGCATGAAACGTATGCCGGGTTGGGCCTAAGCAAAACAAATTAGGCATGGCATGGAACAGAACAAAAATACATAATGGGCTCGGCATGACAAGTGCACGAGCATGCATGGGCTTTCCTTTGATGGTTAGAATGGCCCGTTGATCACTTCTAGTAGAAAGAATTAAATAGTCAATTAATTTTTTGATGTTATAGCTATTTTAATATTTTATCCTTTAATATTCTTGAATCCGTGCATCTTTAGTTAGTTGTCAAATCTATGACATTGAAATTCATATGGGTGTTCTGTTATTGGAATATTCCTTCTTAAGTGGAGAGAAAACAAAATCAAATCTAAGTCATTAAAATAGGAATTATGATTCAATGTTGAGTTGAGTTTTATTGAGCACTGAACTAATGGTTAAAATTGCTTTAAGTTTTTTTTTTTAATCTATACCCAATAATCATTGATGCAGTGCTAAGTAAAAACTCAACTAAACACTAAATTCTTATCCTTAAAATCGATATGATATGTGTCTTGAGATCCCAAAAAAATTAGCAAAAGTTTAGCTAAGCATGAGATCCAAATATTTTTTTCTTTCGTTTGGATTTCGTTCAAACTTTGTCTTTCTTTCTTTATATTTAATTTAAGATAATTTTTGGCATAGACGGCCGGCCTTGCTCTTTCACTATGCCTTAATTGCCTTAATTAATGTCGCCATACGTTCAAACCATTAATAGATAGTGTTTGTTTTGGAGCAATAGGCCACCGCATTTTTTTTTTCTCTTCTTATTCATGTCTATATATATCCGTTATAGGTGATCCCAACTTGTGGGACATTATTTTTTTTTTTTAATTGCAACTAGCTTTACTTGAAAATGATCTAATTCATTAATAATAGGCAACTTTGTTTTTCTCCAAAAAAAAAATGTATTTGAATATGCAGAATATAAGAAGGGTTTCAAAGAAATATTAATTCTTCATATTTCCTTACAAATTCAAAACAAATTGCTCTGGAGTTCTGACTTGAACGCTACATTAATTCACATGGTAAACACACACAGAGAAGAGAAAGGAAGTAGTTGCTGACTCTACAAGGAGAGTAAAGAAAGATTTTCGAATTGCTGTTGTCTCATATTTTGTTCTTGTTATCATCTCCGCCAAATTACGTTCTAGCAGTACCACGAGCTTTTTTAGCAGCGTCTAATTCTTCATCCACTAACAGAAATGTCACTATTTCGCTGCCTTTCAGTAACAGAGCAGATTGCTATTACGATGAAGTTCGGTTTGAAATGGTGGTTAGCTTGGACATTCTACAATCATCTCTTAGAGATTTTTAACATGAAGAGAAAGTTATTGTTAACAGATATGTTGACTTTCAAAGACCAAATTCCGTCTTCTCTCAAACCAGAAACTTCTGTAGAATCGCCAGCAACAGCCTTTCCTTTATGGCCTATAATCCTACTGATTTCATTATTAACGATGGCCGGTGCCAACTGCCTGCGACTCACCATAGATTCATGTTTGCCAAAGAGGATCCCCAAGATTGGGAGGGATTGAATCTGATAAATAGTAGGTACTTTCAACGTGGCAAAGGAATAATAAAGCTGGGTTCACGTCTGTCGTGTACGTTGAGGTGAAAAAATAAAACTAAGCAATAACTTGCGTCCTCGTATAATATTTAGAATGATGATATTTAAACCGAAAAATCTGGCACAGTGATCGATAAAATAACAGTAAAACTGTTGTGCGCGGAATGCAGAATCATGTGCACCAAATAATTGTGGAAAAATAAAAGACACAGGAATTTAACGTGGTTCGGCAATTATGCTTACGTCCACGGAAGCAAGAGAAAAATAATTGTATTACTAACAATTATTTGAGTACAATATTTGAGTAACAAATCTCACTCTCCAAAACCCAAATACACCCAGTACTCTCACATACATTTAAAAGAAAATGCCTCTCAATCGCTCACTCTCCGATTGCTCCTCTCAATAATTCACTTGAATTGCTCTAAACTTTGAAATGCTTCTCACAAATATTTTTGGGACGAATACAAATGCATTCGGCTTCTCTATTTATAGACAAAGCTTACAATATGAATGCCTTAAAAAAACTTGGCCATTTTCAATTTTAATGACTTCGGTGCTGACTTTGGTGAAGGGTATGAAACTTCATGCTAGCACATGCCCTTTTAGTCAAAAGGTTGCTGGCCATATGCATTTGTTCAACAAAGTTGGCTTCGGTGCTGACTTTTTCAACAAAAACCATCCGCCGTTATAGTGTTGAGTAAAAATTAACACTATCTTGCAATCAATAATGTTTTTTTTTTCTTTAAAAGGAAAGGGGGGTGGGCAAGCCCAAATCAATTTTTATCCCCCTCCCCACCCCCAAGACTCGAACCCGAGTCCACACAAGTGAGGGGCGACAGATTACACTGCCAACCAACTCGACTACGCCCTTGGGGGCTTGCAATCAATAATGTGATATACTGCACAATTTACTATTATTTTTATCACCATTGTGGTGGGCTCTTTATCACTTTTATTTAATTTATATAGAAATAAGTGCAATTAATAATCCGTGCCTTCCTTCGTTTTGATCTATTTTCCGATTCCTTCTTGGCAGCTGGCTATTCTCATACAATACATTATCTGAAGACTATTTTATAGGAAATTTCAGCTCCCCTGGCATCTACAGCTCATCAACGGGTTCGCAAGACTCACTAGCCTGCGGCGGTTACAGCGGACTGATATTGATAGGTATATACATTTTGGCCTTTTAAACGCTTTTAAACCAAATGAATCTTGGTAATTACCTTTGGAACTATATATAGTAAGGCAAAAAAGGTTCATATTCAGCTAATTCAAATGTCATATATATGTATTTTAAGTATTCACTTCCATATTTAAAAATTTATGTGGATAAAGGTCATGATGCCATATATGTACGTCGAGTAATGTTATACTTATATAGTTGGGATACATAATATGCATCACAAGTGATGTGGCATTGATACACCATTCAGTTATTCGTGGTATAAATACTCACTTAATGATAGGGAACTTAAGTCAACCAACACTCTAACTTGGCAAGTAATGATTGCATCATTTGGGATACAAAGTGTGATAAGGAGCAGTTAAAATCTACTTACAAAGTTGGGAAAGTTTGAATCCCAATTCATGTGACATCAATACAAATTCATTACTCGGATGAAAAGTAATAAGCTCAATTACTAATTATCACATGACCTTACGAGTAATGCAGTCTTCTTTCCCACGTCAGTTTGGATACGGACTTTGAATTCAAAAGTATTACATTTACAAAGTTCGAATTCAAAGTTTTAACTTTTTGATCATGTACCAAAGCTACATGATGATACGCAATCGTTATACAATATATCCGTTCTGTATTCGTAGCTACAATCAGCCCGTCACTTATATTTCTCTTTCAAGTTGTCGGCAGAATTTTGTTTCGGATCATAAGAAAGAAAAGAATGGATATCAAACTCAAAGAGTTCTTCAAACGAAAGGGGGGTTTACTTTTACAACAATTGTTAAATTCATATGATGGCAGCGTTATTGACAGATGCAAATTGTTCAGTTCAAAGGAGTTAGATAAAGCAACTAGCCATTTTAATGTAAAGAGAATACTTGGTCAGGGAGGCCAAGGTACTGTTTACAAGGGAATGATTGAAGATGGAAGATTCATTGCAGTAAAGAAATCCAAATTAGCTGTAGATGATGAAGAATTATTAAAGCTAAAAGAATTCATTTACGAGATTGTCATTCTTTCGCAAATTAATCACAGGAATGTGGTTAAGCTCTTAGGATGTTGTTTGGAGACCGAAGTTCCTTCACTAGTTTATCAATTTATCCCCAATGGAGAAACGCGTTTGCGGATTGCGACAGAAGTTGCGGGAGCACTTGCTTATTTGCACTCGGCAGCTTCCTCTCCGATTTATCATCGAGACATCAAGTCAACGAATATACTGTTAGATGAAAGATACCGAGCAACAATCGCAGACTTTGGGACCTCAAAATTTATTGCTATGGATCAAACTCATGTGACAATAAAAATACAGGGGACCTTTGGGTATTTGGACCCAGGGCACCATCAATCAAGCCAATTGACGAATAAAAGTGTGTCTATAGTTTTGGAGTAGCTGTTGTTGAACTTTTCACAGGAAAGAAGCCAATATTTTCCGCAGGTAATACTTCACAAGAAAATGTGAGTTTGGCTGCATATTTTGTTCATTCTATGAGATAGAATCGTCAGTACGATATTCTTGATGATCAAGTGATGAAGCTGGGAAAGAAAAATCAGATCATGGCATTTGCTAAGCTAGCAGAAAGATGCTTAGACTTGAATGGTAAGAAAAGACCTACAATGGAAGAAGTTTCAATGGAGCTAAATGGAATTCGAGGATCCAGTAAAAAGAAGAAAGCAATGTTGAGTAAAATTATCAAGAGGTTGAGTTTGAAAGAGCCCAAGTGAACCAAAGCATAGGGGCTTTCTATTCTTTTTTTTTTATCACTTTTTTTTTTTTAATTTTGGCCACAAAATGATCTACCACACTGGTACCCACTTGAGACTGTTTTGGCTTATAAAATAACCTCAGTTTAAGTGCGTGGATGAAATAATCAGTTGGACGAAAAGACATGAAATAATCAGTTGGACGAAAAGACATCTTAGTCTATGGCAAATTATATTAAGCTTCAACAGTAAGTATGACATATTTTAAAATAAGGGCTTATTAAATTTAATTTAATGAAGCTAAAATAACCATTTAAATAATATAGTAGTAATTTTTTAATTTAATATTTAATATTCAATATTATTACAAGTAAATAATTGACTTTTTTTAGGTTTTATATTCAATACTAATTTAAGTAAATTATTGAATAAAATTTTGATATTTAATCTTATGTTGATACTATTTCAAATAAATTAATTGATTTAACATTTTGATATTTAATATAATATAAAATTCTAGCATAAAAATAATTACAAATTAAGCTTTTATAATTATTAAATGTTAAATATTAGTTTATTTGAGAAAGAAAAGAGCGATAAATAGGACAAAGAAAAGAGTGAAATAGAACAACAATTTTTCTCCTATTCTTATCATACCTAAACCCAAAATGAAAATACGAATTAATAATTCCATTAGTTTTGAATTAAAATTGGGCTAATCTACTAGTCCTAATAGCCAAACATGACATTAAATAGGATTAACTTTTCAATCTTAAAATCAAATTCAATTTAGGGTAGCAAATTAAGGGCCCAGGTTGAGCTTTTCAAGCCCATGCTCAAGCCCATGTTATATAATAGGTCCATGCCCTTCAAAAGCCCATCCAACGGGCTTGGACTTTTCATTAATTTTGAATAAATTTTTAATAAAGTAAAAAATTAAATTAAATATAATTATCCAATACATAATAGAATAATAGTTCAATATACAAAATAATAGTAACACAATTTAATAAATCACAAATATTAATAAAAAATAGCAATCTAATATTTTGAGTTTTTCCTTTTTAATTTGATTTATTTTTTATTTATAAATTGGCCAGAGCTTTTTTCCTAAGCCCTTAACTAGACTTAATGTATACAGGTTTTATATTTTTTCAGTCAATATCCAGACCTAGTTTTGGACTAAAATTTAGGCTAATCTATTAGTCCTAACAACCAAACATACCATTGGATAGGATTAATTTTTTAGTCATGAAATCTAATCTAAATCCAACAATTTATCTTGCTCCCAAACATAGCTTAAAAGAACTAGTTATTTTTTAGGAAGAGAAATTGATCATTTTACTTTCTTCTTAATCCTCGGACAAATTTTTAGCCTAAAATATATTTACTATTATATAATTCAATTGTCTACTGATTGAATAATAATATAATTATAAATTTACAAATGTAAATTTTTTATTAATAAAATTACATGCAATTATAAATTTATTTTTACAAGAATATTTTTAATATTCTTATACAATTAAATTTGAATTAATATAAAAAAATTTGTACTAAATTTATTTTATTTTTAGTAAATTAAAGTTAAAAATCATATACACAATCCAACCCCACACTGGATATTAACGTTTACACACAAACCATATACACAATCTATTCATACTCTTACGTTAGCGATGGCAAGGGTGGGGCGGCGGTGGAGGGGCCTATTCCATTGCCCACCTCATTAACTATTTTGCCTCCATTCCTCAATAAAATTTAGTGGGCTATGGATGCGAAATCCCTACTTGGGGAATGATTTTCCCATCCCTACCTTATTTCTCATTTACATATTTTATAGTAGGAATGCATACATGATTTCAGCAAATTAAAAATTAAAGAGTTACATAAAATTATCACCATATTATAAAGTTTTCAAATTATGTGAAAAAATCTTCAAATTTTGGAAATAATATCTTGAAATAATATCAAAACTGAAAAATGTTTGAAGAGAGCAATACTTTAAGAGAAAAAATAAAACATAACAATGTTTTAGCATTGAATATTAATTATATTGTAGGGTTTTCTTTTAGTTATAACCTATTTATATTAGGTAAAAATAAAATGAAAATTTATTAATCAACATTGTAATTAATAAAATAAAAATTGTTAAATAAAAAAATGTTTATATATGATGGGCATTAGGGTGGGGGTGGGGTAGAGAGTATAAGAGCAAACTCCACCGGTCCACCCCATTAAGAATTTGAAAATTATTTTTTCCTCATTCCCTAAAAATTATTTTAAATTCATCCCGTTTGGGGTGGCGCCCCAAACCCACGAGGGTTTTGCCATCCCTAACTTAACTCTGCACATATTGCCAAAATTGTAGAATTTTCTCTACATTCATCTATATCTAATATGTGGAAAAAAAATGAATAACGAGATGTTAACAATAAACTGTACTTGTTAATCTATCAATTGATTACAATTTCCTCATAGACAGACAAACAATATAAATTTTGATTAAAGAATGAATGTCAAAGAATACTATAGAGTCGATTCAAGGATCCCATTAATCAATATTGTCGAAATTAACTTGTTCAGGAAACTTGAAATATTCTACCAAATGAAACCACTACAATAGATATTATTTTAGCTTTTGTCCTTCGAGGAAAAAAAATTAGCGAGCTATTTTTTATAAATTGTAATGTTACATTGTCATAACTTCTTTTAATAAGTATGAATTTAAAGGAAAAATAAATTCTTATGGGATTAGCTACCCAGGGGATGAATGGATCTGCCCCTTGGAAAATGAGCAGTATTTGTGCTTGCATTAAAAACGTAAGCACTTGGGCGTTTTATAAAAGTACTTAGGATCCTCTATTACTATTATTTCATGTAGTAATAGTGTATACAACGATCTTATGTCTAGGGATGGCAAAATCCAGATCCGGATCCGGATGTAGGTGCATCCGGATCCGGATCCGCATTGGATTTTTTACATCCGGATCCGCATTGGATTTTTTACATCCGGATCTGCATCCGGATCCGGAAAAACATATGCGATCCGGATGCGGGTAAGATCCGCATGGGTTGCGGACGGATTTTCCGGATATCTGGATCCGCATATTTTTAAATTTAAATATAATTTTAACTTTAATAATATCAAATAAAATTCAATTATAATTTAACAATTAACAATTTAACATCAATTCAATATAAATAACATACAATATCACCATAAATTCACAAATGATAATTTCACAACATAAATAAAAAATATAAAAACTAAAATAAACCAATTCATTATAATATTCTCTAATTATTATTATTATTATTATTAGCTTTTTAACATACTTTTTATAGTTAATGAAGATTATAGAATTAATTATGCTTATAAATATTTTAATTTATAAAGTTTTTAATTAAAATTTAATTAAATACACAAATAAATTATATAATAATGCGGATCCGATATCCGGTTTTCCTGATGCACTTGCATCCGGATCCGGATCCGCACGGATCTTCACTTTTAAGATCCGGATCTGTATTTTATAACATGCGAATCCGGATTTTTCCGGATCCGGATCTTCCGGATCTTTGCGGATCCGGGCCGGATCCGAATTTTATTGCCAACCCTACTTATGTCATCAATAATCAGCATATCCATAGGCAGATATAGATACGTTGGCAATGGCACCTTGGAAGGGAGATTAGGCAATGGAGCTTCAAAGTTAAGCACATGAATTGTCTCCCTCATGGAACCCCTGAGACTTTCATTTGGATGAGCACACCACTGCCCAACAATCATGAAACGCTTGACCTCTTGCTCATCAAACTCTATGCGTAGTCTCGGATTAGCCCCTTAAAGTAGTTTTCCATCTCCATAGAGCTTTCAAACCCACTGCAATAAAGACACATTTCCTTGTTTGGCCATTGTTTAGTCGATGCATTTTCTCCAGCATAAGATTTACAAAACAATAATGCTAAAGCTTTAGACATCAGATTCTTTCCTGGCTTTCCCTGATATGGCACATTCAGGCACCATGTAGCCCAATGTTCTTGCTAAAATGATTGTTTGAGACCCTTTACTATATTCTACAAGCGTTGCCAAGCCAAAATCTCAAATCTTGGCTTTGAAATTTGAATCTAACATGATGTTGCTTGATTTTATATCTCTATGTCGTACACACTGATCCCATTCTTCTTGTAAGTAAAGTAATTCTACAGCCAAGTCTTGAGAAATTTTATACCTCGTCTCCCATGTTAAAAACCTATTTTCATTGAAACGATGTGAATCCAAGCTGCCATTCGGCTTGAAATACTCACTGAATACCTCGTCTCCCATGTAGCCTTGTACGAATACTTTCTCGGTCTTGATAGCTCATATTCATCATCAATATACTCACTGAATCCTTGATTATTGCCTTCATTATCACCGTCATCATATCTCTTCCTCCCAATGCCAGTAACCCAAATTTTCAAAGTCAGCACACCAATCAAAACACCCCCCACCAAGACTCAATCCAACAACCAGTGTTGTTCTGTTTTTCCCTCTTCTTCTTGGTGGCAAGATTGGATTAATACTAAAACTATTATACATTTCTAAACTCAAACTAAACTCCCACTCGTAAATCCTAAAGAATGCATATGCACTTCCAGTCACTATGGAGAAACCAAAAATAACATACTCTGGTAAATGAAGCCTTAAATGAACTTGATAATTGAGGTATTAGATCACTGTTGTATTTTCTTGAAATCCAGTGAAAGCAACACTCAAATTATGTGTACTTGATTTATAACTAATCCATGACTCGTTTCCTCTCGCATCTACAACATCACTCTACCATGTTACAGTATTAACAGATTCTAGCACATTGATATCACTACCAACATGTGTAGCAAGAGGATCCCAAATGTTGTTAAAGATATCAAACTCCACCGCAACAAATGGAATTGACGAATTCAATGGCTCAATATCTTTGGTAAGATCGAGTGAGCCTCCACCTTTGTCATCATTTGCAATTCCTGGGGTACCTTGCAGAGCAAGAAAGAAGGCAAGCCCATCTGCACAAATGGTTCTATTTTGAGAATCAACGACAAAGGAAAAGTGAGTGGTGAAATCTGTGAGATTTCATATGGTTTTGTCCCAACGACGCATGGGTTTGTTGTAAGTGGCACGGCTAGCCGTTGCAGGATTTGACAGCAGTTGAATCACACAGTTGCTGTCGGGGTAAGCTCTTTGATAAGTTATGCTATCATCAGATAGAGGAATGAAACTTGAATAGTTGAAGTATAACGTTGTAACATATGCACCTTATCTTCTTTGATGGAGTATTTTATGTATTTTTAATTTCGTTGTTAGTTTTAAAGTCGTCCAAATTGTTACAAATTGTTGCGGGTAAATTAGATGCGGTTATTAAATTGATCGTGTTCAAATAATTTAAATTTTTCACGACACAAAATTGAGACAGTTAGAGAACAATTTAATGGCCGTATAATCGAATTTTATTTCGGCACTCGGGTTTGGTATTAGCTTAATCTATATTAAGCTTAAAAAAAGAAAGAAAAAAGGGTCGGTGTTAGTTTCTATTTATGGAGAGAGAGAGAGAGAGAGAGAGTGAAGCAATCAACCATCTATGTTAAACTTGAAAAAAAAAAAGGTTTTGGTGTCGGTTTCTCCTTATGGAGAGAGAGAGAGAGAGAGAAGCTGTCAACCCACGAACCCAACTCGGACCCACGACATAACCTGGATCGATCTCGCGATTTCAACCACCTCACCAGCCAAGCAAGGTACCGATTTGAAGCTTGTGAGCCGTCGGTCAAATCCTTGTTGTTATCGTCACCAAAAACTGACCAGAGCACCAACGATCAAGCTTGAAAACCCACGGCTCAACCCATTCTTCTCACCTTCGATTGCATCGGTTTTAAGCCATGCCACCACTTGGATCTTGTTCCTCAACTCACCCTCATTATATTTTAACCAATCCCATCACCTAAAACAGTCAAATTACCGTTGATTGACCGCTGAAAAGTTCACGTCTTTAGGAGCTCAATATGTCGCCATCACCGTTGATACCATTGTACTCACTAAGGTCAGAACTATCAAATTTGGGCTTCTCATCATCGTTGACTGAGCTCCGGTCACCATTGAACAGCAAGGGCAATTTGGTAATTTTAAAAACCTCAGGGGTAATTCTGTAATTTTGAAATTGATGGATATTTTAATAATTTCATATTAGGGAAGTTAGGTAATTTAAGATTTCAGAGTTAATTCAGTAATTTATGTTGTTATGAGCATTTTGATAATTTTGCATTTTCAGGGGTAATTTAAATTCATAACTTGTGGTTATTTTTGTAATCTGAATTAAGGGTAGTTTGGTAGTCTGTGATTCTAAAGATAATTTTGTAAATGTTGATGTCGAGGGCATTTTAGTAATTTTATGGATTTGGGAATATTTTATTATGGATAAACGTTGTTTCGAGTTTATTAGTTATAATTCACATTTACGGATAGTTAATTATATTATTTCCTTAAATTATGAGAATCTGTGAACGAGAATCAACTCGCGAACGTTGTCGATACCGAGTTCGGACATCGTCATTATGAGTGGAATATATAAAACCTATTTTCATAGTTTATTAGTAATGCATGTTTGCAAAATACTTAGACTTAATGATTTTCTTAAATGGATTTTATTTCACGCATTGATTAGTTATTGAAAAATGTTTGATTTTTTTTTTCCGTATTAATTTCGAAATAAGCATGATAGTATTATAAAGACAAGAAAAGCGGATTCAAATGTGTTAATGAAAAGGAAAGTATGATTTAAAGTATGATTAAAAATGTGTATGAATATGAGTATAATGATTTTTTTTTTAGAATCATTAAGCAGTACCCTTCCCCTCAAGATACAATTATACAGATGTTATAATGAGATATGAGACTTTTGCGGTCCATCTGAACACATATAGAGGTTTTGGGCTGTGTGTTTGGGCACACTCACCTTTTGGGGACATGTGAATGCGGTATGATGAATAGAGAGATATAGATATTGAGATATACAGATGAGATAAAGGCTTTTGGGGTTCATTTGAGTACACACGGAGGCTTTGGGTCATGTACTCGAGCAACTTTGTCTTTTGGAGACTAGATTATGTATGCACAGATATGATGAGATATGAGATGGTATCCTATTCTATCCGTGTAGCTTTGGGGCATGATTGTACCTAGATAGTACGTCATTGCCCGTCTATTGAGGTCTGGATATGATGTGATATGACATAGCACTTCCCCGTCTATCCTTATAGCTCTAGGGCGTGATTGTACCCAGATTGTACGTTATTGCCCGTCCGTTGAGGTCTGAATATGATGTGATATGACATGGTACTTTCCCGTTTATCTATGTAGCTCCGGGGCGTGATTGTACTTAGATTGTACGTCATTGCTTGTCTGTTAAGGTCTGAATATGATGAGATATGAGATGGCATTTTTTGATCTATCCATGTAGTTCCGGGGCATGACAGTACCTAGGTAGTACATCATTGCCCGTCCGTCAAGGTCCGGATATGATGAGATTATTCCCTTGGGTGCTTGTTTGGTGATAGTTTTCGGTATTCAACATTGATATTAAAAGTGTTATGATTTTATCGATTTTATGAGTATTATGCGATATTGTTATTTCAGTGCATGATTTAAACTAAACAAGTTTATTTAAGTTCTTGTGATATTTTAATAAAATTGTGTTTAGAAATGATATAATTATTTTTAGAGTAAGATTATTTTCAAAAACTACTATCCACTCACTGAGCTCACTGAGTTTTATACTCACCCCGTTTTATTATATTCCCTCCACAAGAGATTCACAGGTACAACAGTCAACTCAACAACAATAGTTATTTTGGAATTATGGCCATGTGATGGTGTTAGGAGTTGTAGATGTATTTATTGAGATATTTTGGATTGTATAATTTGATACATTTCAGCAATTGTGGATAACTTATGTATTTTTCTCTGATATTAGATATTTGAGTGAATTGATATTTTGTTAAGGAGATTGATTGAAGAAATTGGTCGTATTTGAAAGTATTTTTTGGAGTGCTAGTTTTACTAATTTGCAGGTTTGGGTATGTCATAATTATAGGGGAGACTCTGTTGAATTTTTGATAGAATCCTCATTAATTAGATTATTTCAAAACGATTTAATAGAATTAGGTAGACTCGCCCTGGGGGTTTGTGGCGGGTCGTGTCAAACGCTCTTGCCAGTAATGAAATTAGTAAAATAGAAAGCCATGTGGTGATTGCAAATAAATGGAGAAGAAGAAGAGCCATTTATGGATGAAAGGATTATGGTGCATTACCAACATATTGGATGTCACTTATGCTTGATGAATACACATATAAATCAAATACTCATTTAGGCACAAGTATTTGCTCCATTTAACTAATAAAGTCTCTTGAATGGTACCAATCATAATAATTAAAAAAAAAAGTCACAATTCATTATGTAGTCATACATTGTTTACTTACTACGGAAAAAATCTTTCCATGATAAAGAACTTATTCATTGTTTAAAACCAAAAAAAAGTATTATGAATTATTAAATTTAACCAATAAAATCTCTTTAAATAGTATGGGTCATAATAAAGAAGAAAAAAATAA
Source organism: Luvunga scandens (assembly GCA_030449905.1). Classification (NCBI taxonomy): domain Eukaryota; kingdom Viridiplantae; phylum Streptophyta; class Magnoliopsida; order Sapindales; family Rutaceae; genus Luvunga; species Luvunga scandens. The sequence continues at coordinate 936,504 of JASUUG010000095.1, read as the reverse complement.
ACACAATTAGTTATGTAGTCATACATAGTTTACTTAGTCAATACGGCCAATATCGTTCCATGATAAAGAACTTATTTATTGTTAAAAATATTTTTTTAATGTGCAAAAGGAAATTGTTTTGTAAAGTAACTTGAATTAATTATTAAAACTTGACAGTGAAAAGTTAAAAAAAAAATTACTTTCTAGACTTTGACAAATTAATCTCGATTGTTTTGTTTGGAAATTTTTGAATTAAATGAACCATCAATGCTATTTATAATTTAAACTAGTCTAGAAATCGTGCTCATTATATAAGAAGTTTTCATATGTCATTATTCTATTGTGCTCGTTTAAGACATAACTACGAATTCGTAGTTCCAAGGGTTTAGCTCAGTGTCTGATTAGCTTTTAAGCATCTTTATCTAGTTGCATTTTCGAATCCTAAAAGAGAAATAGTCAAATAGAATTAAAAAAATTAATTTAGACTTTTCCATCCTTTGTCTTTAAAACAAAAAAAAAAGGAAAATATAAAGTTATGGAATTTTAAAAATTGATGCTAATTACTTCTATGGAGGAATATTAACTATAAATTGGCAGGATCATTCTTTATCATTGCGAGGATTATTCTTTAACATGTTCTCTTCAAGTCTGCATCTTGTAAACTCTCAATTCAGTAAAAGCTTGGTCATCTTTTCACAGTGGATGTAGGCTCCTCTATGGTCGAACCAATATAAAATTTGCCTTGTGTTGCCGCGCCGTTTTTCTTTTCGCAGTGAGTTGTTTTGCTTGTCTTGGTTGAGCTTAGTTTGTTTAAGTGCCTTTTTTTGTTTCAATAAGTAATCAGGGTAGGTCTTGGTGAGCCAAATCCAGTGTATTGCTAGTTCTTGGTCAATCCTTCTTACAACTTGTGTCCAAAACTGGCCAAAAAGCAGGACAAATTAATTGGGTAAAAAATGATATAAAATGTATTCAAAAAATAAAGTAAAAGCACAGTGAGAGTAGCATTACCAAACTGAAGCTGCAACTGACACCTTGCATTGTTACATGCAGCTTCCGACGAAATTCGGAAACCAAAAGTTATATGCGAGATACCAGCAAGCATATAAATTTAATGGTTGGACTTAGGGGTGGCAAAAACACCACTCTAGTCTAGATTCGGTGCGGACTCAGGCGATGTAAGCCAGGCCAATCCTAGGCATCATTTAATAAACTCAAGACTTGAATTTTATTAAAAAAATATAAAATATGTATTATTTTAAATATTTATATTTATTTAACTCATCTATTACATATATATAAAGTTTTAAACATTGAAATAAATTTAAAAATTATGACGTTACAAAAAAAATTAGAAAAATACATATATATATGAGATTAAAAAATTACAAAATCCGGATGCAAAACCCGGTCCGGGTGTCTAAAAATTACATCTGAGCTAGATCCGGGCATTGCGATACCCGAACCCAAATTTTACCAACCTTACTTAGACTTCTTTATAAGAGATATAAATGTGTAAGGATCTTCTCTTAGTGTTTTCTTCTCTTTTGTTTTTTTTCACTAGTCTCTCGTGTGAAATAAATAGTTAAGATTTACTTTGAATTTTGATATTCATGATCAAGCCATTTTTGTCACTTTATTTACAGTGAACTTTTTTCAGGAGAGAAACATAATAGATCGTAATCCGATATAAATATAAAATTTCAGTTAACTAATTCATTAACTGCTGATAAAACAATATTTAGAAAAAAAGAAAGAGATATGATTTCTTTTTGTTGACTACTTGTATAAGGTATTTAAAGTTGACATCTTGGCTAGGAACATTGCAATGTCGTAAAAACATGCAGTTTGTCCCACGGTGAGAAAAAAATAAGGACATAAATGGAAAAAAAAATTGTACCTGCGTCAACATTTGAATGTGTAAGGTAACTAAACTGGACACCTTGGATAGGAATTATACATAGCAATAATGTCATGAAAGCATGCAACATGCAGGACGGTGAGCAAAAAAAGTAAGGGCATAAATGAAAAATAAAATAAAATAAAATAAAATTGCCTGCCTAATAAGTTTGAATGTTTTAATGTCTTAGGTAATTAAAGTTGACATAATGGATGGGGACATCGCACTATCGTAAAACACGCAATTTGTCACATGGTGGGAAAAGCAGGAACCAAAGCACCCCACCCAAAAAAAAAAATGAAACGGCTAATTGCCCAGTTTTCCTCATATTGAAAAAATGTCTTCAATATAAGAGTCAAATAGTCAATTGATTTTTTGATGTTATCGTCATTTTAATATTTTATCCTTTAATATACTTGAATCAGTGCAGATGTAGTTAGTTGTAACATCTATGACATTGAAATTCATATGGGTGTTCTGTTACCGAAATATTCCTTCTTAAGTGGAGAGAAAAGAAAATCAATTCTTAGTCATTACGATTTAGTGCTGGGTTGAGTTTTATTAAGTACTGAATTAATGTTAAAATTATTTTAAATTTTTATTTTTTTAATCTATACCCCGATAATCATTGATATACTGTTAAGTAAAAACTCAACTAAACTCTAAATTTTTATCTTTAAAATCGATTATGATATGTGTCTTGAGATCCCTGTTAGAACAAGAAAACTTTTGGTAAAAACCGTCACCTATAATCCAAGAACTTTCATGTTGTACCACCAAGAATCAATAATAAAATATGCTAAAGCGCACTTGAATTCATAATACTGAATTGGCCCCTAGGGTTATGTGGTTGGCCTTCCAAATCTACACGTTCTCCTAGAGAATCGTTTAAGTTTCTCCATGGTCTCTCTCTGATGATAGGATAATGACCACTTATATAAACAACCTTTTCCTATTGTTATTAGGTATTTATAATTCTGCTCATTATTGAATTAGAATATCATTTGGTTTTTACACATTAAAGGCCCACACCCTATTAAATACATTAAAGCCCATAATACCAAAAACCTTAATAAATCACTTTTAATTGGGCTTAACCTTATATGACAGCTCGCAACACATAATTATTTACATATAAGTCTAATGTTGGATTAAGGATCCAACAATGCTAAATTAAAAAATCCAATGATCCCAAAAAAATTAGCAAAAGTTTACTTACGCATGAGATCCAAATCTTTTTTTTTTCTTTCGTTTGGATTTCGTTCAAACTTGTCTTTCTTTCTTTATATTTAATTTAACATAATTTTTAGGATAGATGGCCGGCCGTCCTCTTTCTTTCACTATGCCTGAACAAACCGATTTAGTGTTAATCCCCCTTTTGCCATTGTGTCTTATACATATATATACAAAGTTGCATCTCAACTATTCTCCACAAATCAAGCTAGACCTCCTACGATTAATCAACCTTCCCAAATTATTTGATTTACATACCAAGAATAGAGATGAGAAGATTACAAGAATATTATGCCAACTAAATACAATATTGACTCGTTTAATTACGCTACAATCCTAACACCCCCCTCAAGTTGGGGCATGCAAGTTTTGTATGCCCAACTTGTGAAGAAAGGAATCAAAGTGTTGACCACGCAAAGCTTTAGTGAATATGTCAGCCAATTGAGCTTAAGTGGGAACATAGGATGGTCTAATGGAATCATTTTGAATCACCTCATGAACAAAATGACAATCAACTGCTATGTGCTTTGTTCGCTCATGGAAGACCGGATTTGCAGTGATATACAAGGCTGCCTGACTATCACAAGAAAGTCTCATTGGAGTGTGATGATGTACACCCAATGACATTAAGAGCTCTTTCAGCCATTTTAACTTACACGTAGTGGTAGCCATAGAACGATACTCTGCTTCTGCGAATGACAGTGTGTTGTTTCTTGGTCTTCCAGGAGATGGGCAAATGACCAAGCAGAACTAGCCATCTAGTCAAAGAGCGACGTGTCAAATGATAACTCGCCTAATTCAAGTAACACCAACCATACAAGTTCAAGTCACAATCAATCCTTAACAAAATTCCTTGCCTAGGATTTCCTTTTAAATACCTTGCAATCCGTAATGTTGCATCCTAATGAGCTTCTAGTGGTTATTGCATGAACTGAGCCAACACATGCACAGAATAGGACAATTCTAGACGAGTTAATGAAAGATAAATCAACCTACCCACCAGACGCTTATAGTGCTTAGGATTATCAAAATAAGGTCCATTTGCCAAAGCAAGATTGTGATTTGGCTCCAATGGAAAAGACGCTGGTTTTGCTCAAAGCAAACCAATTTCAACAATGATGTCTAACGCGCATTTGCGTTGACACAAAAAAATCCCATTTGGACCTTGAGACACCTCAATCCCAAGAAAATATTTTAGCATCCCTAAATCCTTCAGATGGAAACCATCACTCAAGTATGTTTTAAAGTTCTGAATAACAACTTGATCATTTCCCGCGATAATGATATCATCAACGTAGACAAGAACATGAATCGGTCTCTCGTGCTGATAAGGACTGAAGAGTAAGTAGTCAGAATATGATTGTTAAAAGCCATAATTTTTCAGCACAACAGCTAACTTAGCGAACCAACATTGAGGAGCTTGTCTAAGATTATATAATGACCTCCGTAAGCGGCATACTAGCCCTCGTTGTTGAGAATGAAAGCTAAGAGGCATAAGCATGTACACTTTTTTCATTCAAATCACCATGTAAGAAAGCGTTATGCACATCCATTTGATGAAGTTCCCATTTTTGAGTGGCAGCCATTGCTAGGAAGGTTTGAACAGTTTCCGATTTCGGAACGTGTGCAAAAGTCCTTGTATAATCAATTCCCTCAACCTGGTTGTTGCTAAGAATCACAAAACAAGCCTTGTAATGTTCAATTGTCCCATCAGCTTTATATTTGATCTTGTACACCTATTTAGACCCAATAGCTCATTTCCAGTCGATAATGGTTCCACTATCTATGTGCCATTATTTTCTAGTACCTGTATCGTATCTCTTACTCCATTGCTTCCCTCCGTTTCTTATCTTTAACTGGCTCAGTAAATGAGCGTGGTTCAACACCTGCAGCAATAACTGCCAAGACAGCACAATGTCGCGAAGAAAAATTATTTTAGTTCACATAATATACTATAAGATAATAGCTACCTGAGGACTACCTATGGCCAAGTGAGCGTGCAGAGGGACTGATAAAGGGGCACAACATCTGTGTGGTGTGAATCACATAGTCCTTCAACCTTGTGGACAATTAGCATTGTCTATGTCCCCGTCCTAATTGTGGTGCTGCACCAATACCCCTCTTACTTCAGTCACCTCATGAGTCGCACCATCAGAGCACCCCTCCCTTGTTTACTCTATTTGTCTAGCGATTTCATCTTCCTTCCCAACAGGTTGCTCACCTGCATACTTTCTATATTCTACAAACACAACCTCGTCCACAAAAACATCATCAAATCCCATTCTATTCTCTGTTTCGGCCTCACAAATCACATTCTTCAAATAAGGAAACTCATGCTCTATAAATGCCACATCTCGAGAGACAAAAATCTCTCTTGTCTCTACGTAATACATGGTCCACCCTTTATATAAAATCATTAAATCAAAGCCTTTCAAATCAATCTCGCAAACATACTTTACCATATTTTAAAATTATAATAAACTACAATGAAAAAAGATTTTGTATATTCCACTCACAGTGACGGTGTCCGAACTCGGAATCAACAACGTCTGCGGGTTGATTCTCGTTCGTGGATCCTCTAATTTAGGGAAATAACATCTTTATTAATCATAATTTCAAATTATAACTAATATGCTCGAAACGACATTTATCCGTAATAAAATATTCTCGAATTCGTAAAATTACTAAAATACCCTCGACATCAAAATTCATCAAATTATCCTCAGAATCACATATTATCAAACTATCCTCAATTCCGATTACAAAGATATCCATAAGTTTTGAATTTATAAAATTACCCCTGAAAAATATAAATTTACCAAAATGCTCCTAACGACATAAATTACTAAATTACCCCGAAATCTCAAATTACCTAACTGTCTTGATCCAAAATTACTAAAATGTCCACCAATTTTAAAATTACAAAAGTACCCCTAAAGTTTGTGAAAACGATGATTGGAACTCAGTCAACGGTGACGGGAAGCTCAGGTCTGCTAGATCTGACCTCGGTGAGTCCAATGGCGCCGACAGTGACCTCCCACGAGCGATGGCGATGGTAAATCAAGCTCCCCAAAATCGTGAGCTTTTCGGCAGTCGATCGGTGGCAATCCGACAGTTTCAGGTGACGGGATTTGTCGGGAAATGATGAGGGGAAGCTAATGAACAAAATCCAAGTGGTGGCACGTCCTAATTCTGGCTAGATCGGCGAGGAGAAACGGGTTTGGCCGCGACTTTTCAAGCTCGTTTGCCAGCGTTCTGGTCGGTTTTTGGCGGCAATGACGGCGGAAATGCGTTGGCCAGCTCTCAAGCTTCGGATCGGTACCAAGATCGTCCGGTGGGGTGGTTGGAAAAGCGAGATCCGACCGAGTCGGGCGCGACTCGGATTCGGGTCTGCAGCAACTTCTTCTCTTTCTCTTTCTCTCTCTTTCTGTCTCTTTCTATTTTAAGAAAGAAAAAAAATACTTCTCTTTCTACTTTTTCCTTAAATAGAAACATTTTTTTTTTGGGTCCATATGTTACAATTGGCCTCTAGGGTTGTGCGGTTGGCCTTTTAGATCTACACGTTCTCCTAGAGAATCCTTTAAGTTTCTTCACGCTCTCTTTCTAATGATAGGATATTAGAAAGAATAGAAAAGATACGTGTGACCTAGGGATCATGACTACATATACAGACAATCTTTTCCTATTGTCATTAGGTATTCTTAATTCTGCTCATCATAAAATTAGAATATCATTGTGTTTCTACAAATTAAAGGCCCACACCCTATTAAATACATTAAAGCCTACAATACCGAAAACCTTAATAGATTAGATTATTCATATATAAGTCCAACATTGGATTAAGGGTCTAACAATGCTAAATTAAAAATCCAATGATCCCAAAAAAATTATCAAAATTTTACCTACACATGAGATCAAAATAGTTTTTTTCTTTCGTTTGGATTCTGTTTAAACTTGTCTTTCTTTCTTTATATTTAATTTAACATAATTTTTAGGATAGATGGTCGGCCTTGCTCTTTCTTTCACTATGCCTAAACAAACCGATTTGGTGTTAATCCCCCCTCTGCCATTCCATCTTATACATATATATACAAAGTTACATCTTAACTATTCTTTACAAATCAAGCTAGACCTCCTACAATTAATCAACCTTCCCAAACTATTTGATTTACATATGAAGAATAAAGAAAAGAAGATTACAAGAATATTATACGAACTAAATACAATATTGACTCTTTCAATTACGCTACAATCCTCACACCCCCTCGAGTTGGGGCATGCAAGTTTCGTATGCCCAACTTGCGAAGAAAGGAATCAAAATGTCGACCACTAAAAGCTTTAGTAAATATGTCAGCCCATTGAGCTTGAGTGGGAACATAGGATGGTCTAATAGAACCATTTTGAATCTCATCACGAACAAAATGACAATCAACTTCTTTATGCTTTGTTTGCTCATGGAAGACCAGATTTGCAGCGATATGCAAGGCTGCCTGACTATCACAAGAAAGTCTTATTGGAGTGTGATGATGCACACCCAATGAGATTAAGAGCCCTTTCAGCCATTTTAACTCACACATAGTGGTAGCCATAGACCGATACTCCACTTCTGCAGGTGACCGAGAGACAGTGTGTTGTTTCTTGGTCTTCCAAGAGATAGGCGAATGACCAAGCAGAACTAGCCATCCAATCAAAGAGCAACACGTCAAACAACAACTTGCCCATTCCGAGTCACACCAACTGTACAAATTCAAGTCACAATCAGTCTTTAACAAAATTCCTTACCTAGGATTTCCTTTTAAATACATCGCAATCTGTAATGCTGCGTCCCAATGAGCTTCTCGTGGTTGTTGCATGAATTGAGCCAACACATGCACAGAATAGGACAATTCTGGATGAGTTGTGAAAGATAAATCAACTTGCCCACTAGATGCCTGTACCACTTAGGATCATCAAGATAAGGTCCATTTGCCAAAGCAAGATTGTGATTTGGCTCCAATGGAAAAAAAGTTGATTTTGCCTTGAGCAAACTAGTTTCAGCAATGATGTCTAAAGCTTTTTTGCGTTGACACAAAAATATCCCATCTGGACCTTAGGCCACTTCAATCCCAAGGAAATATTTTAGCACCCCTAAATCCTTCATATGGAAACAATCACTCAAGTATGTTTTAAAATTCTAAATAGCAGCTTGATCATTTCCCACGATAATAATATCATCAATGTGGACAAGAATAAGAATCTGTCTCTCCTACGGACAAAGACTAAAGATTGAGTAGTCAGAATATGGTTTTGAAAAGCCATAATTTTTCAGAGCAACAGCTAACTTACCGAACCAACATCGAGGAGCGTGTTTAAGACCATATAATGACTTCCGTAAGCGACGTACCAGCCTTCGTTGTTGAGAATGAAAGCCAGGAGGCATAATCATGCACAATTCTTTATTCAAATCACCATGCAAGAAAGCGTTATGCACATCCATTTGATGAAGCTCCCATTTTCGAGCGACAGCCATTGCTAGGAAGGTTTGAGTAGTTACTAATTTCACAATGGGTGCAAAAGTCTTTGTATAATCAATTCCCTCAACCTGGTTGTTGTTAAGAATCACCAAACGAGCCTTGTAACATTCAATCATCCCATCAGCTTTATAGTTGATCTTGTACAACCATTTACACCCAATAGCTCATTTCCCAACTGGTAATGGTTTCACTATCCATGTGCCATTAGTTTCTAGTGACTATATCATATCTCTTGCTGCAGTGCTTCCCTCTGTTTCTTATCTTTAACTGGCTAAGCAAATGAGCGTGGTTCAACACTTCCAGCTGTAACTACCAAGACAATACAATGTCCGAAGAAAATTTATCATAGTTCACATAATGTGCTATATGATAAGAGCTACCTAAGGAATGCCTATGGCCAGGTGAGCTTGCAGAAAGGCTGACAGAGGGGCACAACATCTGTGTGGTGTGAATCACATAGTCCTTCAACCTTGTGAACAATTGGCATTGTCTATATCCTCATCCTAATTGTGGTGCTGCATCAGTACCCCTTTACTTCAGTCACCTCATAAGTTGCACCATCAGAACACCCTTCCCTTGTTTCCTCAATTTGTCTAGCCATTTCATCTTCCTTCCTAACACGTTGCTCACCTGCATACTCTCTATATTCTACAAGCACAACCTCATCCACAAAAACATCATCAAATCCCGTTCTATTCCCTATTTTAGCCTCACAAATCACATTTTTCACATAAGAAAACTCATGCTCTATAAATACCACATCCTGAGAGACAAAAATCTCTCCTGTCTCTACGTCATACATGGTCAACCCTTTCTTCCCAAAAAGGTATCCAACAAAGACATATTTCCTACTTCTACTATCAAATTTGTCTTTTTTACGCCCACAATTATGAGCATAGGCCAAGCAACCAAACACTCGCAAATTGTCATATGAAGGTGACCTTCCAAACATAATTTCATATGGCGTTTTTCAGCCAAAAATAGGGTTGGAGTTCAATTTATCAAATAACTTATTGTCAATATGCACTCTCCCTAAAACTCAAGTGGCATATTTTCCTGGAAACGAAGTGCTCTAGCAACATTAATAATACAATAATGTTTTCGTTTAACTCTCCCATTTTGTTGGGGTGTTCTAACACATGAAGTTCGATGAATTATCATATAGGCAGTAACAAATCCATCGAAGCTGGTGAACTTAGTGCCATTATCGCTACAAACTATTTTCACAAGAGTATTAAATTGTCTTTCCACCATAACTAAGAAATTACAAATAATTCATCCCACTTCTGCTTTATTATTTACCAAATAAATCCAAAATCCCCTCACAAAATCACCTACAGTAGTCAAAAAATAATTTGCACCACAAAGGGTTGGCGTCCTATAAGGACCCTATAAGTCACAATGAATCATTTCCAAAACAGCAAAAGCTTTATTATTACCAGAAACAAATTCATCAAGACATTGTTTTGCACGTAAGCAAACATCACAATTCTTAGGATATGCCTTATTTGTTATAGTATCAACCATTGGCAACAATCTAATAACTTTATCATAAGGGTGGTCCAACCTTTGATGCCAAAGATCAACTATCCCTTTTTGAAAGGTCTTCAGTGCTCTTGCAGATCCTATTCCTCGAAAGTAGTAAAGCCTCCCTCGTTGGTCACCCGCACAAATCAACATCCTCAAAGTGCGGTCCTATATAACACAAAATTTATTAGTGAACTTGATTATACAATTTGACTCCTCAAGTAATTGCAACACTAAATCAAATTGCAATTAAAACTAGGCATTTATAACACATTAGTTAATTTCAAGTGTCCATCGAGGACTATGTTCCCTTTCTTCTCTTCCATTACTTCTTTCCCATCCAGTAGACCAACTGGGCATGTGATTACAATCTTCATGTCATATAGTACGTTGAGACTCCCAGTCATATAATGAGACGCTCCGGCATCAATTATCCAATCTCTTATGTTACACTTACCACTTAGTTTTTCTTGATTATTTTCCTTCTGCGAGTTCAAAATTTCAAGAAGCACACTCCACTGCTCATTACTCAGCCCATTGACTGCAGTTTTATTTGCATCTGAGACCTGCCCATATGTGCCACTTCCTTGGCCTGTCATGTGGGCTGCGTTGGCCTTTATCTGACTCCTTCGCCCCATTCCTCCTTGTGTTGTACCCTACCGTTGTCCACCTTGACCACAGCCTACTCCATGCCACCAGTCCATGGTCGATCTCCCCACCATTCTAAGTACCTAAACAATTGGAAGCATGAATCTGCTTCATGCACCATTTTTCTGCAATGTGTACATATTGCACCAGATTTCTTTTTGCTCTCTGCTCACCCTTTCGCTCCTTCTTGAATTGCAAACACCACTAGTTCTCCACGAGCTTCCTTTCCACGAGTTATAGTCTGCACCCTATTTTCTTGAATAACCAAAGAATATGCTCTATCTAATGGTGGTAGAGAGTCGGTGCTTAAAATATTAGAACGTATAGACCCATATACTGTATCGTCTAAGCCCATAAAAAATTGGTGAAGCCTTTCTTCTTCACGTTTCTTGTTAAGCTTGGCCTCCAAGTCACATGTACATCCTTCGTAGCTGCATAATAGATATTGTTCATAATTTTCCAATTCTTCTCAAATCAGTTTCAACTTGCCATAATAACTCATGATGGTCATTCCTCATTGCTTACACTCAGCTAGTTCAGATTTGAGTTGATGAACACGCGGTCCATTCCCAACCAAGAATCGCTCCTTTATATCATCCCATAACTCCTTCGCCACTTCAATGTGAGTTATGGTGGAGCGCAAGGTTGGTTCAATCGTGTTCAAGATCCATGACACTAACATGGAATTGACTGTCCACTAATCCTCTATCTTAGGTTCCTCTGAAGGTTCTTTCACGCTTCTGTTAACAAAGCCAACCTTCTTTTTGGCTCTTAGTGCCATTCTTGTCGCTCGTGCCCATTCATCGTAATTGTCTCCCTTCAGTTGAACTTGTGTTATAATATTCCCAGGATTATCACTTGCTGAGAGGTAATATGGCGAAATCGGATTTTTCACCTAGTCATCACTCACCTTCGATGTGTCTGATGTGGTGACCCTGGCATAGGCTCTGATACCATGAACAAACTGATTTGGTGTTAATCTCCTCTCTACCATTCCATCTTATACATATATATACAAAGTTACATCTCAACTATTCTCCACAAATCAAAGGTAGACCTCCTACAATTAATCAACCTTCCCAAACTATTTGATTTACATACCAAGAACAGATAAGAGAAGATTACAAGAATATTATGCCAACTAAATACAATATTGACTCCTTCAATTACAGCCACAATCGTAACAATGCCCTAATTTATGTCGCGATACGTTCAAACCATTAATAGATAATGTTTGTTTTAGAGCAATAGGCCACCGCATTTTTTTTTTCTCTTCTTATTCATGTCTATATATCCTTTATAGGTGATCCCAACGTGTGGGACATTTTTTTAAAAAAAAAATCAACGAGCTTTACTTGAAAATGATCTAATTCATAAATAATAGGCAACTTTGTTTTTCTCAAAAAAAAAAAACTGTATTTGAATATGCAGAATGTAAGAAGAAATATTAATTCTTCATATTTCCTTACAAATCCAAAACAAATTGCTCTGGAGTTCCTACTTGAACGCTACATTAATTCACATAGTAAACACACACAGAGAAGAGAAAGGAAGTACTTGCTGACTCTTCAAGGAGAGTAAAGAATGATTTTCGAGTTGCTGTTGTTTCATATTTTGTTCTTGTTATCATCTCCACCAAATTACGTTCTAGCAGAACCACAAGGTTTATTAGCAGCGTCTAATTCGTCATCCACTTACAGAAATGTCACTATTTCGCTGCCTTTCAGTAACAGAGCAGATTGCTGTTACGATGAAGTTTGGTTTGAAATGGTGGTTGGCTTGGACATTCTACAAACATCTCGTAGAGATTTTCAACATGAAGATGAATTTATTGTTAACAGATATGTTGGCTTTCAAAAACCAAATTTCATCTTCTCTCAAACGAAAAACATCTGTAGAATCGCCTGCAACAGCCTTGCCTTTATCCCCTATAATCCTACTGATTTCATGATTAACGATGGCTGGTAACAACTGCCTAAGTCTCTCGATAGATTCATGTTTGCCAAAGAGAATCCTCAAGATGGGGAGGGATTGAATCTGATAAATAGCAGATACTTTCAACGTGGCAAAGGAATAATAAAGCTGGGTTCACGTCTCTCATGTACGTTGAGGTGAGAAAAAAAAAAGCAATAACTTACGTCGTCATATAATTTAGAATGATGATATTTAAACCGAAAAATCTGACACAATGATCGATAAAATAACAGTAAAATCATACTGCGTTATTGTGTTGAGTAAACATTAACACCATCTTGCAATTAATATTGTAATATACTGCACAATTTATTGTTATTTTTATCGCATTGTTGTGGGCCCTTTATCATTTTTATTTAATTTATATAGAAAACAGTGCATTTAATAATCCGTGCCTTCCTTCGTTTTGATCTATTTTTCGATTCTTTCTTGGCAGCTGGCTTTTCTCATGCAATACATTATCTGAAGACTATTTTATTGGAAATTTCAGCTATCCTGGCATCTACAGCTTATCAAGGGGTTCGCAAGACTCACTACCCTGCAGCGGTTACAGCGGACTCATATGGATAGGTATATGCCTTTTGGCCTTTTAAATGAATCTTCCTTAAACCGAATGAATCTTGGTAATTACCTTAGGAACTACATACAGTAAGGCAGACAGGTTCGTGCTGAAGAAATAAATAAAAGTAGCAGAGTGAAATTAAAGTTTTGAGAGGCAAGAAACGAAATTAATTAAGCTAATTCAAATGTCATATATATGTATTTTAAGTATTCACATCCATATTTAAAAATATACTTGTAGATAAAGCTCATGATGCCATATATGTATGTCTGAGTAATGCTATACTTACATAGTTGGGATATATAATATGTATCACAAGTAATGTGGCATTGATATGTCATTCATTTATTAGTGGTATAAATATTCATTGAACGATAGATAATTTATGTCAGCCAACACTCCGCACTTGGCAAGCAATGATTGCTAATACATCATTTAGGATACAAAGTGTGATGAAAGAGCAATTGAAATATAGTTACAAAGTTCGGAAACAAAGTTTGAATCCCTATTCATGTGACCTCAATACAAATTCACCACTTGGATGAAAAGTGATATGCTCAATAACTAATTATCACACGACCTCACAAGATAATGCGGTATTCTTTGCCACGTCAGATTAGATACGGACTTTGAATTCTATAGTATTACATTTACAAAGTTCCAATTCAAAGTTTTAACTTTTTGATCATGCACCAAAACGACATGATGATACGCAATCGTTATACAATATATCCGTACTGTATTCGTAGCTACAATCAGCACATTGCTTGGATTTCTCTTTCAAGTTATCGGCAGAATTTTGTTTCGGATCATAAGGAACAAAAGAATGGATATCAAACTCAAACAAAACGAGGGTTTACTTTTACAACAAATGTTAAATTCATATGATGGCAGCGTTATTGACAGATGCAAATTGTTCAGTTCAAAGGAGTTAGATAAGGCAACTAACCATTTTAATGTGAACAGAATACTTGGTCAGGGGGGCCAAGGTACTGTCTACAAGGGAATGCTTGAAAATGGAAGAATCATTGCAGTACAGAAATCCAAATTAGCTGTTGGTGATGAAGAATAATTAAAGCTCGAAGAATTCATTAACGAGATTGTCATTCTTTCGCAAATTAATCACAGGAATGTGGTTAAGCTCTTAGGATGTTGTTTGGAGACCGAAGCTCCTTTACTAGTTTATGAATTTATACCCAATGGAACCCTTTACCAGCATTTCATGATCGTCATCAAAATGAATATACGTGGGAAATGCGTTTGCGGATTGCCACAGAAGTTGCGGGAGCACTTGCTTATTTGCACTCGGCAGCGTCCTCTCCGATATATCACTGAGACATTAAGTCAACGAATATACTCTTAGATGAAAGATACAGAGCAAAAGTTGCAGACTTTGGGACTTCAAAATTTATTGCTATGGATCAAACTCATGTGACAACAAAAATACAAGGGACCTTTGGGTACTTGGACCCAGAATACCATCAATCAAGCCAATTGACGGATAAAAGTGATGTCTATAGCTTTGGAGTGGTTCTTGTAGAACTTTTAAAAGGAAAGAAGCCAATACTTTCGGCAGGTAATACTTCACAAGAAAATGTAAGTTTAGCTGCATATTTTGTCCATTCTGTGAGAAAGAATCGTCTGTATTATATTCTTGATGATCAGGTGATGAAGCTGGGACTGAAAAATCAGATCATGGCATTTGCTAACCTTGCAGAAGTATGCTTAGACTTGAATGCTAAGAGAAGACCTACAATGGAAGAAGTTTCAATTGAGCTAAACGGAATTCAAGGATCTAGTAGAAAAAATAGAGCAATGTTCGGTAAAATTATCAAGAGGCTGAGTTTGAAAGAACCCAAGTGAACCAAAGCATAGGGGCTTTTTATTCATTTTCTTTGTTTTTAATTTTTTTTTATCTTGGCCACAAAATGATTTACAGCACTGGGCACCGAATTGAGATTGTTTTGGCTTATAAAATAAGCTCAGTTTAATTGTGTAGATGAAATAATCAGTTGGACGAAAAGGCATTTTAGTGTATGGTAAATTATATTGTTTAAGATTAATGTTTTAGGCTTTAACGGTAATTATGTGTTTCATAAGTTTTATTATTAAAGTATTGTTTCATTGTTTGTGGTAGAGTACTTAAATTTTCTGTCTAAAACTCAATATAGTTGACATTTTTTAAAATAAGGGCTTTGTTAAATTTAATTTAATGAAGTAAACTAACCATTTAAAAAATATATTAGTAATTTTTGAATTTAATATTTAATATTTAATATTATTGCTAGTAAATAATTGAATTTTTTTATGTTTAATATTCAATACTGCTTCAAGTAAATTATTAAATAAAATTTTGATATTTAATCTTATTTGATACTTTGTTCAAGTAAATTAAATGATTTAAAATTTTGATATTTAATCTTATTTGATACTTTGTTCAAGTAAATTAAATGATTTAAAATTTTGATATTTAATATAATATAAAAGTCTAGAATAAGAATAATTACGAAGTTAATTTTTTATAATTATTAAAAAAAAAAAAAAAAAAAAAAAATGGGCCTTTGGCTCAGTGAGAGAACTCTTGCACTTACAACTGTGAGAGCAAGGGTTCGAGTCTCCATAAGGATATTATGGAGATTAATTTAAAAATAGCCCCCAAGCTCGTGCCAGTTGGTTGCGCATCTGATCTGTCGCCCCTCACTTGTGTGGACTCGGGTTCGAGCCTTGGGGGTGGGGAGGGGGGTAAAAATTGATTTGGGCTTGCCCACCCCCCCTTTCCTTTTAAAAAAAAAAATATATTAGTTTAATTGAGAAAGAAAAGAGTGACAAATAGAACAAAGAAAAGGGTGATAAATAGAACAACAAATTTTCTCCTACTCTTATCATACCTAAACCCAAATAAAAATAAGAATTAATAATTTCAATTAGTTTTGGACTAAAATTTGGGCTAATTTGCTAGTCCTAATAGCCAAACATGACATTGGATAGCATTAATTTTACAGTCTGTAATCAAATTCTATATTTCAATCCCAAAATTTATCTAGCTCCCAAATATCACTGCTAATCTACTAGTCCTAACAACCGAACATGAAATTGGATTGGATTAATTTTAGTCCTAAAATCTAATCTAATCCCACAATTTATCCCGCTCCCAAACATAGCCAAAAAAAACTAGCTATTTTTTGGGAAGAGAAATTAATCATTTTACTTTCTTCTTAATCCTTGGATAATTTTTTAGCCGAAAATATTTTGAATATTATATAATTCAACTACTTACTGATTGAATAATAATATAATTATAAATTTACAAATGTAAATTTTTTTAATAAAATTACATGAAAATATAAATTTATTTTTATGAGAATATTTTTAATATTCTTTTACAATTAAATTTGAATTAATATCAAACAGTTGTACTATATTAATTTATTTTTCAGTAAATTAAAGTTAAAAATCATATATACAATCCAACCCAATACCAGAGACTAACGTTTACACGCAAGCCATATACTTAACTCGGCAAAAATTACCGAAACCATAGAATTTTCTTTACATTCATCTTTACCTGATATGTGGAAAACAAAATTAAAAAAAAACATGAATAAGGTGATGTTAAAAATAAACAATACTTATGACACGACCCGCCCCGAATTCATAGGGCGAGTCTATCTAATTCTATTTAATTGTTCTGACATAATTTAACTAATAAGGATTCTGTTGAAAATTCGGCAGAGTTTCCCCTAAAATTATCACATAACCAAACCTGCAATCAATAAAAATAAACACTCCCAAAATAATTCCAAATGCAAACAACTTCGTCCATCAATCTCCTCAACAAAATTTGATGGGTGTCGAAGCCAGCAAATATAAAAAGCCTACTCTAAACAAGATTGTGTATAGTGATTGAGCAAGGTCGTGTCCATAGGGACTGGTAATTATTAATCCTTTTTAAAATGAAAATGTAAATTGGGGGATTGTTGACAATAATGAAAATCAATTTAAATTAATAAGAATGCAAATTAAAAGTGTAATTCAAAATGGAAAAACTCTAGTTGAAGGAATTAACTCAGCTTTGATTCAACTACTGATCATTGAAACAACTATAAATCATTACTGCTTATGAATAGACTGGTTATAGCTACTAAGACACTCTAATAGCCAATCTCTCCTTAATTAGTTAATAACCAAGGTACGACCGTTGGTTATTTCCCTAATCAATAGACAATCCTAAATACAATCCTAGGATTTAATCAATTAACAGCCTGAAAATTAGAGAGATCCAAATCCTAATTAACAAACGTATACGATGGTTCATATAAATTAGATTGTTTATTCTCATAACACAACGCACTGCTATGTTATTTGCCACAAGCATCAAAATTTTCATACGATGAATCTTTCAATTGACAGTAGATTAAATTGATAATTAAATAGTGGCCAATTATCTAATTAACAAACATAATCATGACTATAATTCAAAGAATAAAAAATACCCAAAAAGCAATAAAACAATTAAAAGCACAAGAAAGATCTCACAGTAATGGTGAATCAAAGCTACATTAACCCTTCAACCAGAAAAATGAATTTAGTTCCTCATGGAGAAAAAAAGAAAACCCTAAAAAAAAAAAATTAATAATCCAAATTTTTTCCTAACCCTTCTTTATCTCCCCTTTTTATAGTTTTCTTAAAAAGGATAACGATACTAATATCTAAAATATTATCTAAAACATTATCTAAAATTTAAATTCAAGATTACAAGAGTAACAAAAATATAAAACACGTTAAAATAAAAACGTCAAGTCCGTAGTTGACAACACGTGCCCATGCCTTATCAACAAACTTCTTCTAGGAAGTCAATTCACCTCAAACATCATCTTGTAGCTCAATTTAGCACTAATCAATAGAATTGCACCTATAAAAATAAAACACAAGTAAATCACAATTATTAAGTGCAAAACATTGATATTAAAAGGAGTAAACAATGCAAAACTAGTGCATGAAATGCACTATAACAAAATACCAAATCATTTAAATATCTAATACCAGATAAAATGCATAGATTTGTCCACAGTCACCGAAATGTATCAAATTATACAATCTCAAAATATCTCAATAAAATATCTACGAGTTCTAACTCTATCACGTGGCCATAGCTCCAAAATAATTATCATTACTGAGTCGACTGTTGTACCTGCAAATCTCCTGTAGGGGGAAAAAATATAATAAAATATGAGTATGAAACTCAGTGAGCTTAGTGAATGGATAGTAGTTTTGAGAAAATAACTTTACTCTAAAATAATTGTATCATTTCTAAACATGATTTCATCAAAATATCACAAGAACTTAAATAAACTTGTCTAATTTAAATCATGCACCGAAATAACAATATCACATAATTTTGCACAAAATCTATAAAATCATAACACTTATAATATCAATACTGAATACCGAAAACTATCACCAACAAATACGCAGGGAAATAATCTCATCATATTTGAACCTCGACGGACAGGCAATAATGTACTATTTAGGTACTGTTAATCTTATAATATTGATTTTGATGATAACAAAACTTATATGTTCTTGATTAAAATGTTGGGGCTATTAAAATGAATTTCCTAAAACCATAGACATGTTTAAACAAGCTTAATGACCGTTGACTTGAGTTAGAAAATCTTTTCCTAAACAAAAGTTCTCAAAATATAGACTCTGAAAAGTAATGGTAGACCATTTATTTTATAAACAGTGAATTGATAATTTACAGACAGGAAATTGTCTTCTTAATCTTGAACCGTTTATCTGTAAGATTCTAGAAATTAACAGTGAACCGTTTAGGACAAACGGTAAAAAGATAATTTACAAAAAAGGGAGAGTTTTCTAATCTTAGCTAGACTTGTTTTGATAAGATTCTGAAAATTAACTGTGAACCGTTTATTAGAAAATGGAGAATTGATAATTTACAGAAAAGAGAAAGTTTTCTAATCTTGAACCGTTTAGCAAAAACGGAGACCTAAGTTTGTTTTGCAAGATTCTGGAAATAAATGGAAATTCGATAATGGTAAACGATAAATCGTTTATTTAAAATCTAAGCACAATGGCTATTTGGACAAGTCAAAACGATAAACTAACAGAAGCAAACGACAATCTGATTATTTTCAGAAAGTCAACAACGACTAGTTTTCAACTCCAACTATAAAATGGCTCAATCAAATTCAAATCAAGAGAGATCTAGTAGTTTTCATAGAGCTTACTGCTGAGAAAACATACATCATTGGGCTTTAAACTTGTTTTTGTTTCATTGATTAACACTTTGAGATTTCAATTGTAATCATATACATTATATGAGAGTTTGGTTGATTGTAATATTTGTTTTTGAATGATTGTAAGTGTTGGGATACACTTGGGTTAAGAGATTGGGAATAATCTCTTGTTGTAAAGGTTCATTGACACCTTTGAAGTCAATTATAAGTGTTGTTGAAGCCTTGGAGGCTTGCTTAGTGGAATCCTCAAGCCCGGTGAGCTTGGAGGCGTCGACGTAGGCAAGGTTGGCCGAACCAAGTAAAAATCGTGTGTTTGATCTCTCTTCCCTTATCCTTTTAATTTTGAGCATTGATAAAATTATTGTTTTTTATTTTATTAAAACATTAGTTTAAATTGTTGTGTGGTTTTATTTGTTTATGTTTTAAGAACCCAATTCAACCCCCGTCTTCGGTAGTCTAGTTGGAATTTCAGGTACAATCATGCCCCAAAGCTATACGAATAGATGGGGAAGTAACATCTCATATCTCATCATATCAGGACCTCAATGGATGAGTAATGACGTACTATCTGGGTACAATCACGCCCCGGAGCTACACATATAGATCTGAAAATGTCATCTCATATCTCATCATTTCCGAACCTCAACAGACAAGCAATTACATACTATCTGAGTACTATCACGCCCTAGAGCTACACGAATAGATCGAAAAATATCATCTCATAAACTCATCATTTCCGAACCTCAACAGACAAGCAATTACATACTATTTGAGTACTGTCACGCCCCAGAGCTATACGGATAGATTGAAAAATATCATCTCATATCTCATCATATCTGTGCATGCATAATTTGATCCCCAAAAGACAAAGTTGCCAAAGTAAACGGCCTAAAGCCTCCGTGTGCACTCAGACGAGCCCCAAAAGCCTGTATCTCATCTGTATCATATGTATCTCAATATCAATATCTTTGTATTCATCATACCGCATGCATATGTCATCTCATCTGTATCACTGTATCTGGAGGGGAAGGGTACCGTCTAATGATTTTTCAAACAACCATTTATATACATATACGTAATATATATAATCTCATCTGAAATTTAATCCGAAATCTCATTTCCTTTTCATTTAACATGCCTTAAATATGCTTTTCTTTTCTTTAAAATATTATCATGCATAATCAAAATCAGTAACCAAAATCATTAATTAAGCACATTTTTCGTAATAAATAACAAAATACAGATAAAATCCATTTCTATGAAATCATTTAAATCGAAGCATTTGAAACTTATTTCGTAAACATGCTTTACTATCATAATAAACTATGAAATTAGGTTTGTATATTTCACTCATAGTGACAATGTCCGAACTCAGTATCGTCTACGTCCATGGGTTGATTATCGTTCGTGGATCCTCCTAATTTAAGGAAATAATATAATTACTATCTGTAAATACGAATCACAACTAATAAGCTTGAAACGACGTTTATCCATAATAAATTATTCCCAAATCTATAAAATTACCAAAATGCTCTCAACATCAAAATTCATCAAATTATCCTCAGAAGCACAGATTACCAAACTACCCTCAAGTCCGATTACACAAATATCCATGAGTTCTGAATTTATGAAATTACCCTAAGAAAATATGAAATTATCAAAATACCCCTAAGAATGTAAATTACCGAATTACCACCGAAATCTCAAATTACCTAACTACCCAAATCTGAAATTACTAAAATACCCAACAATTTACCCTAAAGTTTTTAAAATTATTGAATTGCCCCTAACAATCAATGGTGGCCGGAGCTCAGTCAATGGTGACCAGAAGCTTAGGTCTAATAGTTCTGACCTCAATGAGTCCAATGGTGTCGACGGTGACCTCCCACTCGCGATGACGACAGCAGATTGAGCTCCTCAAAATCGTGAGTTTTTCGACGGTTGATCGGCGGCAATCCGGCAGTTTCAGGTGATGGGGTTGGTCGGAAAATGATGAGAGTGAGTTGAGGAACAAGATCCAAGTGGTGGCGTGGCCTAAAAACGGCGAGATCGACGGCAAGAAGACCGGGTTGAGCCACAGATTTTTGAGCTTGATCACCAGTGTTTTGGTTTGTTTCTAGTGACAGTGATAGCAGGGATGCATTGGCCAACTCTCAAGCTTCAGATCGGTATCTTGCTCAGCCAGTGGGGTGGCCGGAATCGTGAGATGTATCGGGTTGGGTCATGTGGATTTGGGTCAGTTAAGGAGTCAACTCTCTCTCTCTCTCTCTTCTATTTTTGGAAAGAAAATGAAATGCCACTCTGACTCATTCTTTCCTTAAATAGAAACTGACACTTTTTTTTTCATTGCCAAAATGAAATCTGACTACGCAGCCATTGAATCGGGTCTGAATTGCCTCAATTTTGTGTTGGACAAATTTAAATTCTTCGAGCACGATCAATTTAATAACCGTGTCTAATTTACCAACAATGATTTGTAACCAATCCAACGTCTTTAAAAATTAGTGACAAAATTAAAAATAACATCATACACTCAATTAAATAAATTACAGTGCATATATTACAACTTACTAATCTATGAATTGATTACAATGTGCTTATAGACAGAAAAATAATATAAATTTTGATTAAAGAATGAGTGTCAAAGAATATAGAATCTACCAAATGAAACCACTACAATAGACATTATTTTAGCTTTTGTCCTTTGGGCGGCAGGGGGGGGGGGCGGCGGTGGCGGAATTAGCGAGGTCAATTTTATAAATTGTAATGTCACAGTGTCATATTTTTTTTAAATAAGTACTAATTTAAGGGGAAAAAAAAATCTTATGGGATAGGCTACCCAGGGGATGAATAGATCTGCCCCTTGGAAAATGAGCAGGATTTGTGCTGCATTAAAAAAACATAAGGAATTGGGGCATTTTATAAAAGGATTTTTCAGGATTTGATCTGAGCACTCCTAAAATTTTAAGGATCTTATGTAATGTGTCATGTAGTAATACTGTATAGATATAATTTAATTTCTTTATATTTTAAATTTATTAGTTATCAATCAACACATAAATTATTAAAAGAGAATGTTAATCCTTTAAAAAATATTTTTGGCAAGCTGATCTTAAAAAATATTGTGGTTGGAATATCATAGTCGTCAGCCGAATATAGTATGTTTTAGGAAAATATATACAATTTCATTTTGAGTAGTGTTGCATATACGTGAGGGAAAAAAATAATGTTAAGCACTATTAACTTTAATCCGAAAAGTTGGAATGTATATATAATAACCTCTTTCTCCTTGAGAAAAGACAAAAATGAAAAAATATATCCAAAAACCTGACTTGGAAAGCTTTTATTGTGAAGCAGATGGAAAAAATGAGAATGCTAATATTAACGCATCCAAGCTCGTATATTACACGCACATTCACATGACAACACCAGTTTTCATTCTTACAGCAGCCTTTTTTTTTCTTTTTTTTTTAAACCATTAACGGTATGAGAAAAATTTATCAATTAAAAATAAACGAAAATTGAGTAGTGTCTATCAAAAAATGCATAGTGCTGCGGGAATGCAAAAAACTTAAAAAAAAACACTAAACACGAATGCAACAAACTAAATGATTCTCGACTTTCAGTTCCAATTAGCTTAATCAATTCATGCATGCCAAATTTTGCTGCCAAGTTTTTCTTCAACATAAAAGGACTTCACTTTTCACATTGTCCTCCCCCTTTAATCAGTACCATCAATAATCAGCATATCCACGGGCGGATAGAGATACGTTGGCAATGGCACCTTGGAAGGGAGAGTAGGCAACGGAGCTTCAAAGTTAAGCACACGAATTGCCTCCCTCATGGAACCCCTGAGACTTTCATCCGGATGTGCACACCACAGCCCAACAGTCATCAAACGCTCGACCTCTTGCTCATCAAACTCTCCGCATAGCCTCGGATCAGCCCCTTGGAGGAGCTCTCCATCACCATAGAGCTCCCAGGCCCACTGCAACAAAGACACATTTCCTTGTTTGGCCAGTGTTTGGTCGATGGATTTTCTCCCGCAAGCGATTTCTAAAACAACAATGCCAAAGCTGTAGACATCAGATTCTTTGCTGGCTTTCCCTGACATGATACATTCAGGCGCCATGTAGCCCAATGTTCCTGCCAAAACGGTTGTTTGAGACCCTTTGCTATGTTCTACAAGCCTTGCCAAGCCAAAATCTCCAATCTTGGCTTTGAAATTTGAATCTAACATGATGTTGCTTGATTTTATATCTCTATGTAGTACACAGTGATCCCATTCTTCTTGCAAGTAAAGTAACCCTGCAGCCAAGTCTTGAGCAATTTTATACCTCAACTCCCATGTTAAAATCCTATTTTCATTGAAAAGATGTAAATCCAAGCTGCCATTAGGCATGAATTCATAGACAAGCAACAGCTCATTTTTCTCATGGCACCAACCCAAAAGTTGCACTAAATTCCTATGCCTCAATCTGCTGATGATTTTCACTTCAGAAGCATACTCCTTTATCCCCTCTTTCGAACATTTTGACACTCTTTTCACAGCAACATAAGCGTTTGTTTCCCCTGAAATTCCTTATAGACACCACCGAAACCTCCCTGGCCTAGTTTCTGTTCATCACTGAAATTATTTGTTGCCTAAGCCAATTCCTTGTACGAATACTTTCTCGGTCCTGATAGTTCAAATTCATCACCAACATACTTATTGAATCCTTGATTATTGCCTTCATTATCATCCTCATCATATCTCTTCCTCCCAATGCCAGTAACCCAAATGATCAAAGCCAGCACACCAATCAAAACACCCCCACCAAGACTCAATCCAACAACGAGTATTGTTCTGTTTTTCCCTCTTCTTCTTGGTGGCAAGACTGGATTATTACTAAAATTATCATCCATTTCTAAACTCGAACTAAACTCCCACGAGTAAATGCTAAAGTATGCATATGCACTTCCAGTCGCCATGGAGAAACCAAAAGTAACATACTCTGGTAAATGAAGCCTTAAATCAACTTGATAATTTAGTTATTGGATCACTGTTGTATTTTCTGTAAACCCAGTGAAAGCAACACTCAAATTATGTGTACTTGAATTATAACTGATCCATGCCTCGTTTCTTCTCGCATCTCCAACATCACTCCACCATGTTACAGTATTAACAGATTCCAGCGTATTGATATCAATACCAACATGTGTAGGAGGAGGATCCCAAGTGTTTTTAAAGATATCAAACTCCACCGCAACAAATGGAACTGACGAATTCAATGGCTCGATATCTTTGGTAAGACCGAGTGAGCCTCCACCTTTGTCATCGTTTGCAATTGCTGGGGTACCTTGCGGAGCAAGAAAGAAGGCAAGCCCGTCTGCACAAATGGTTCTATTTTGAGAATCGATGACAAAGGAAAGTGAGTGGTGAAATCCGTGAGATTCCGCGTGGCTTTGTCCCAAAGACGCATGGTTTGTTGTACGTGGCACGGCCATCCGTTGCAGGATTCGGCGGCAGTTGAATCACACGGTTGCTGTTGGGGTAAGCTCTCTGATAAGTTATGTTATCGTGAGATAGAGGACTGAAACTTGAATAGTTGAAGGATAACGCGCTTGCCAGTAAAGGAATTAGTAAAATAGAAAGCCATGTGGTGATTGCAAATAAATGGAGAAGAAGAAGAGCCATTTATCGATGAAAGGATTATGCTGCTATTCCCAAAATATTGGATGTCACTTATGCTTGATGAATACACATATAAATCAAATACGCATTTAGGCACAAGTATTTGCTCCATTTAACTAATAAAATATCTTGAATGGTACCAGTCATAATAAAAAAAAAAAGTCACAATTCATTATGTAGTCATACATTGTTTACTTACTACGGAAAAAATCTTTCCATGATAAAGAACTTATTCATTGTTAAAAATAATTTTTTAATGTGCAAAAGGAAATTGTTTTGTAAAGTAACGTGAATTAATTATTAAAACTTGACAGTGAAAAGTTAAAAACAAATTACATTCTAGACTTTGACAAATTAATCTCGACTGTTTTGTTTGGAGATTTTCGAATTAAGTGGGCCATCAATGCTATTTATAATTTAAACTAGTCTAGAAATCGTGCTCATTATATAAGAAGTTTTCATATGTCATTATTCTATTTTGCTCGTTTAAGACATAACTACGAATTCGTAGTTCCAGGGGTTTAGCTCAGTGTCTGTTTAGCTTTTAAGCATCTTTATCTAGTTGCATTTTCGAATCCTAAAAGAGAAATAGTCAAATAGAATTAAAAAAATTAATTTAGACTTT
Organism: Luvunga scandens; assembly: GCA_030449905.1. Lineage (NCBI taxonomy): Eukaryota > Viridiplantae > Streptophyta > Magnoliopsida > Sapindales > Rutaceae > Luvunga > Luvunga scandens. The sequence continues at coordinate 910,612 of JASUUG010000095.1, read as the reverse complement.
TCCATCCTTTGTCTTTAAAACAAAAAAAATATATATATATATAAAGTTATGGAATTTTAAAAATTGATGCTAATTACTTCTATGAAGGAATATTTACTAGAAATTGGCGGAATCATTCTTTATCATTGCGAGGATTATTAGGGGGTCCGGTATAGGTTTGTTAATGCAAATCAAAATCTTTTTAGTGCGGGTTTGGTAATTGTTAATATCCATGGAATACCCGAACCTCCATTTTTTTTAAAAAAAATTAATATTTAATTTTAAATCTTAAAGGATCAGAGCGACTAAAAACGTAGCCTTGTGTTCTTATTTAATTTCTTCATCAGCCTAACTTGTATTCTTATTTGAGTGTTGTGCTATAGTTTATTACAAAGCATTCAAGCTGACAAAAATTATTCTGATTTTGTTCATTTATTTCTGTTAGAGTTCTGCAATTTTCTCTCAAATTAGGCATGAAAACTCATGACTGATGAGCTTGCCTTGCAGTTACAGAGAAGTTGTCCAGTTATCTTGAGATATATACATTTTTTCTGCAGTTCTTTTAATTTAGAGTATTCGTATTTGTATTAGGCAGATTATATGCTGACCTCAATTTTGCATTAGCAGGTTTTATTTCATGCAATGAATTAAGAAGGTATTTGAATATAGTTTATTAAATGGATAGTGCAGATTTGTTTAGATTTCATATACCATTAATAAATCTATTTCATAAATTTACAGCTTTCATATATTATATAATGAGTAATAACTTAGTGGCGATGGACAGTATCACATGGTGTCGGTCTAATTAATTCACAGCTTAAACATTAGTCATAAAGAATTTTAGAATTTTATCATATATCCAGATGCTCATCGTATAGTAGACACTGATGCTCACTTCATTTTCTTTGTCTAACTTATGATTTTAGGTTTGATTGAATGTATTATTTTGGCATTTGTATTTGTACTTGAATTCTAATACTGAATACCATATAAGCTATGGTAGGTTTGGTAGTAAACTATAAACCCACAAAGAGCATGACAAGTTTTGGTAATTTTTTTTTTGGTGGTGCAGATTTGATTAAAAAAAAAATGCTGGTACCAAATCTACCCCTCGTCAATTCCTTCCTAAACATATTATTTAAAGACAGATGATATTTGATCCAAAATCTCGTTAAATTAAATTTAACGATTTCTGGCTTGGATCAGAGCTCATCTCCCGAATGAGAGTTGGTGGACGGCGGCCATCTCTAAATTTTTGTTTGATTTTAAAAGGAACAAAAAAAAGTCAATTTTATTAATGTCGATAGTTTCGTTAGATTTCAGACTAGATATCAGCATTGTTATTTAAATTTTTAAATATGTGAGTTGTTGAATTTTTCATTTCCTTTTTCTTCTATTCGTATGTCGTCAGTACACTGTTGACCTACTGATACTTACACTGTGATATCTTCTACAAAGTATAATAATAGAAACGGACCTTGACTTTAAAAAAAGTATTTCCAATATAGGAACAAATTCTAGAAGCTCTTTTAGTGCGTCAACTATGTTTTGAAATATAGTATTGATGCCGCAATAATCAAAGGACACATGATATTAATTAATAAAATTGTAAAATTTAGTTTTCTTTTTGTATTTTGACCTGTTTATTAATCTTTAAATGCAATCTTTTTTCCAATAATATCTTTCTTAAAGCACAGTATTTTCTCTCCGTTTCCCAGCTCTTTCCTTCAATAACAATCCTTTCATTATCCCAAAACATTGATGGTGCGTTTACTAAACTGGAATCGGAATGAGCTGGAAAGGGAATAATGAATGGGAATCAGAATAAGTTGTTTACTTGAACTATAGGAATCGAAATCGGAATGAGCTGGATTGCCATTAATGTGTTTACTTTGTCTTGGAATCGGAATCGGAATGAATTTGATTGTAATAAATTACCAAAAAGTACTTAATGAATTATTTTCATAATCATTAATTTATATTTTAATTATAGTGATTATTTATTGAAAAAATTTTATTATTATTAATTATTGTCAATAATATATTGATATATTAATTAATTGTAAAATTAATTAATTAATTATAATAATATACTAATTAATTATAATAATTATATTATTAATTATTGTGATTATTTAGTCAAAATAATGTTTTTATTAATAGTTATTGTTAATAATGTATTAATATAATAATTAATAGTAATTTTTATATTAATTAATTATTATTAATAATAAATGAATTAATTATAATAATAGTAATATATTAATTATTGTGATTATTTAATCAAAAACTATAATTATTAATATATTATTGTTAATAATATATTTATATATTAATTAATAGTAATAATTATATGAATTAATTGATGATAATATACGAATTATATTATAATAATTATATTAATAATTATTATAATAGTAAATTAATTAATTATAATAATAATATATTAATTATTGTGATTAGTTAGTCAAAAACTATAATTATTAATAGTTATCATTAATAACGTTTTAATATAATAACTAGTAGTAATAATTATATTAATTAATTAACAATTGTATTAATAATTATTATAATAGTATATTAATTAATTAATTATAATAATAAAAATATATTAATTATTGTGATTATTTATTGAAAAACTAAAATTATTAACATATTATTGTTAATAATGTATTAATATAATAATTAATGGTAATTTTTATATTAATAATAAATGAATTAATTATAATAATAGTAATATATTAATTATTGTGATTATTTAATCAAAAACTATAAATATTAATATATTATTGTTAATAATATATTTATATATTAATTAATAGTAATAATTATATCAATTAATTGATGATAATATATGAATTAATTATAATAATTATATTAATAATTATTATAACAATAAATTAATTAATTATAATAATAAAAATATATTAATTATTGTGATTATTTATTAAAAAAATATAATTATTAATGGTTATTGTTAATAATATATTAATATATTAATTAGTTATAATAATTATATTAATTAATTAACTATAATAATATTATATTAATTATAATAATAATATATTAATTATTGTGATTATTTATTCAAAAATTTTAATTATTGATAATAATGTATCAATATATTAATTAATTATAATATATTAATTAATTAATTATAATTATATTAATTAATTACAAATGAGGATAAAATGGGCATTTTCAGTTTTGGGGAGGGGTAAAATGGGGATTCCAGGGAATGGGGGATTGATTCCCACCTCCCCCCATGGGAATCAATCTCCCATTCCTCATTCCCAAATAGTGGTGGGCCCCACGATTCCGATTTCGATTCCTGCTCCATTTTTGCGAAGTAAACGCCATCAATCATTCCGATTCCGGATTCCGATTCCCCAATCCGGAAAGTAAACACACCATGAAACTACTTAAATACTTTCATTATATTTTTCTCTCAAAATTCTTAAAAGCATAAATAGTACTTTGAAAGCCAGGATAGAAAATACTCATTCCCTAACAGAACAGCAAACATGAGAACTATGTTGGGTAATTGATTAATTAATTAAGAGTAACGATAGACATATTAAATTTTTTATCTCAAATTCCATTCCAAATAATATATCATTCATTGATTTATCGATAATTCTTTATAAAATCTAAGTAAATTAATTATATTATCCTTACTACTCAATTGATAAATGTCATGTCATTTGGAATAACTTTTTAAAATAAATATTTTGGGATATGTATCACTATTTATTAATTAATAGTAGAGGTAATCAAATAACTAACTAACTAAAATTATTTCAAAATCACTCAATCAGATTCTTAAAAATAAAGAAGTACAATAATTTTTTTGTTAATGCTCTTAGGATATATATATTACATGCAGCTGTTTGGAATTCGAACATCATTCGAACGAGTAAGGATGGAATTGCCAATTTACCGAACAAGCTAATTTTTTTTTTTTTTTAATTTTAAAAAACTGTTTATTTTCTTGGCCCATTTGCATTGCATTTAGGCTTTGTGATGCCCAAATTATTATGGCCCATTTCTTGGGCTCTCCCGCCGACGCCGAATCAAGCCGACATTTTCGAGCCATATCAACCGGATAGTTTCGCTCTCTGATCAATTATCAACCCGAATTCTCGCTGTCTTATCGTTTATCAGGCCGATAGTTTTGCTCCAGGAATGGCAAAATTTGGATATGGATTTGCATGTAAGTACATTCGAAATCAAATCTGAATTGAAGTTCTGATATCCGGATCCATAAAAAATATAAGAAATCATATGTGAGTAATATCTGCATAGATTGCTATTGGATTTTTAGATATCCGGACCAGCATAATAATAAATTAAAATATAATTTTAAATTCAACAATTTATTTAATAATATCAAATAAAATCTAATTATAATTCAATAAATCAATAATTAAATATCTATTCAACATAAATAACATACAACAATACAGTAAATCCACAAATAAAAATTTCACAATATAAATCAAACATTACAAAAATCTAAGGTGAATCGATTTATTACGATATTCTCTAATAATAATAATAATAATAATAATAATAATAATAATTATTATTATTATTATTATTATTATTATTATTATTATTATTATTATTATTATTATTATTATTATTATTATTATTATAGTTTCTTAACATATTTCTCAAAGTTAGGGAAGATTATAGAGTTAAAAATACTTATACATATTAAACGAATAATTTAACTTAGATATTTGTCAATTGAAATTCAATTAAATAAACAATTTAATTAAAAAAAATATGGATCCAAATATTTGATTTTTCAAATGCACTTGCATTTAGATCTAAATTTGCATTTAGATCTAAATTCACATGGATAGTAGATTTTAGGCTCTGGATCTACATTTTTAAATATACAAATCTAAATTTTCGAGATTATTGCAGATGCGGACCGAAACGGAATTTTTTTGCCATCCCTGATTTGCTCCGAGCTTATGGTCCAGTGTCTGACCCTGTTTTAAATAACCTTTGTCCAAAGTCAGAACAGAATTAACCGTTTGAATCGTTAACTTCTATAAACATTAAAGAAAACAGAGATGATTTCAACTATTTCAAACGGGCCCTCACTGATTTTTCCTTCAAAGAATTCATTAATGAATTTAAATTTTTATTTCAAACAATGAAAAGTTTTTCATCTTGATCCCTCCTTTTACTAAAAAATATTGACTAAAATAGAAGATAAGGGAAAAAAAAAAAAACAAAGCACTCTAATGCAGTATGTTCATCCTCTAGTTTATTGAAACCTTTATTCTTCTATCTTTTCTAGTTTGTTATTATTTTGCTAAAATGAGAAATCTCTTATTCGAAAAGGACTCTAAAAATAAATAAACTTTTGGATAATTTTAAAATGTCAATATTCAAATGATTATGTTCGATAACATTTTTTTTCAGTAATACAGAATTTATCCTTTAAAGATTGCTTAATTGATTGCCTCCTATGCGTAAAAAGAAAACTCAAATATTTAAATATAAAGGGATACATTTAATATAGATAAATTAATTTATAATTTATAAATTATAAAAAACCATTGGTCTTTGATGAGCCATAAAAGTTTTAGGATATCTTGTGTTATTGAAAAAGAAAAAGTAGTTTAATACTATTAATAATATAGTATTTTAGCAAAATAATTAATAAATTAAGAGCAATTATGGTTGAAAAATATGTTGCTAAATCTACTAAACAACATGAATATTTTAAAGGTTGATATTACAAATTTATATTGATGTAGGACAATTGCGTAGGATGAGCAGAGTACCTTGCGAAGGTCATAACTTGAGTTATAGGTATCTATTTTGGGGTGTATAATACTTGATAAACCATTGTTATCACCATTATGCCCCGTAATTGAGTCAAAAACTCAACTTGTTTCCCAGTCCTGTTGCAATTTTAAGTTATTTTCTTACTTTCCCTATTGTTGTTAGGATTTTTATTTTTTATTTTTAGATATTGAATTTGAATGCTGTTTTTTTCCCCTTATTTAGACTAGTAGAATTTTATTACAAAATAATATTTCAGAATTTAAATTTACCTATTTTTGTAAATTCGCTGTATTTAGGTTAGTATAAAAGGGCTTTCTAGTTTTGATTATTTAGAACTTTTACATAATATGTTAATTATTAAGAAACTTTGTTTCTTTTGGATATGTTTCTACATCGTCATATATTATATATTAAAAGAATTAGGATCCAAGGATCACTTGCTAGCTACAAGAATTAGCTAACTAGTATGTGGAGTTTGTTTCAAAAAAATAACCAAGAGAAGAGAGTGTAACTAAGCTATTATGGATAAACTAAGTTAATCAAAATTAAACTATTAATTTACACACAACAATTTTTACTTATCTATTTATTTTTTCAGGAAAACATAGTACACAGTAGATAAACAAAGAAAATCTCTTGTATATCTCAAGAGACCTTATCACACATACACAATTAATAGGTAATAAGATTATACCCATCTTTATATTCAATTAAACATAACACATAAGAGTAACATTATAATTAATGAGTGTAGTAAGTGTTTCTCCCATATTCAGGGACAATAAGAAGATCAAGATTGTCATTCGTAATGTCATCATCAGTAATTTTCAGTAAAATAATACCTAATATGTGTTGCGGAATTGTAGATGTAGTAATTACCAATATTACCACGACTACAACTTCTGGAGAAATATAAATGTGGTGTAAACAAATGTAAAGAAAAAATGACAATAATTTTACGTGGTTCGACGTAACCCCTACATCCACAGGCAAAGACTGGAAGATAATTTTATTAATAAATGAGAATTTACAAAAATTGGGAAAAACTCTCTCAAAACTCAGTACCTAATACACCCAAATGGATCCCTTTAGCACTTGAGAAAATACTCTCTCTACAATCTTGAAAGAGCTCACTTGCTATACTCTTAGATCTCACAATTTTTGGATGGATCAACAAATGAAGAATTGCCTTCTACTTATAAGAAAATGAGGTGCACTATTACACCAACTCCAACAATTTTGTCAACAAAATTGGCACCTAAATTGCACCAATTTGTCAACAAATTTGGCTCCCATTTTTGGATGCATGCATGTGTTTTTCTTTTCAATTTGAATGCAAGCTTGCCAATTGCATGCACCGCCAATGACTTTTTAATAATTCTCCACCTCAGTGAAGATTTATCCAAATCTGAGTCGAATACTAAATTCCCAGTACATCAAATCATCCTCGAATCTCTGCCTTCCTTATTGTTTTAAACTTTTAGGATATTGATTAAGTTTATTAATTGTAAAATCTATTTAACCTAAAGATTTATTTAGAATTTTTATAATAAATATAAATATATTATTGAAATAAGCATAATAATTTAAATTTTAAAAATTATTTAATATATTATAATATTATAATATTATAATATTATTTGTCTACTAGACAAATTAAACTATTTAAATTCTTCTTGTATTTTTTAGTTACTTATCTACAAAGATTATTATAGTCTTAAGGGAGTTTTAGTGTCCCTTATTGAAAGTTTAGTGGAATAGATTCCTTTTTCCAAAAATATATTAAAAAAAGTGACGCAATCAATACTCCTAAAAAGTTATTGAATATTTTTATGCTTTACATTAATAAAATGTTTTAATACTCTCTTTTTATACTCACTTTTTGTTGATATATATCCTTCACATTAAAATATCAAAATTACTTTAAATTTTCTCTTGTACAGTTTATAATCTCATATAATGTAACATATGCATCGTAAATTATTTAATTGAGTGTGATGTTATTTTTTTAATTTTGTCGCAATTTTTTTTTAAAGTCTTCAGAATTGTTACAAATCGTTGCAGATAATTAGACACGATTAATAAATTGATCGCGCTTGAATAATTTAAATTTGTTGTGACGCAAAAATTGAAACATTTCAGACGTGATTCAATGGCCATGTAGTTGGATTTCATTTCAACACTCGGGTCCGGTATTAGCTTAATTTGTATTAAGCTTACCAAAAAAAAAAAAGTGCCGGTTTCTATTTAAGGAAAGAATAAGAGAGAGAAACGTTTCATTTTCTTTCCAAAAATAGAAAGGAAGGAGAGAGAGAGAGAGAGAGAAGCTATCGTTGACCGACCCGTTGACCCTTGACCCACATGACCCGCGAGCTTGACTCTATCGTTTCTCCCACTTTTGGCCACCCCATCGGCCATGCTTGGTACCGATTTGAAGCTTGTGAGCCAGCCAACGTACCCCTGCTGTTACCAATGCCGAAAAACGGCCAGAACATCGGTGACCTAGCTTGGAAGACCCGCGGCCCAATTCGTTTCAACCCGTCATGATCCCACTAGTTTTAGGCCACGCCACCACTTGGATCTTGTTCCTCAATTCCCCCTCATCATTTTACTACCAACCCCGTCACTTGAATCGGCCAGATTCCAGCCGATCAACCACCGAAAAACTCACGGTTTTGGGGATCTTGATATGCCGTCACCGCCGCTCGTGGGAGGTCATTGCTGGCACCATTGGACTCATCGAGGTCAGAACTACTAGACTTGAGCTTCCCGTTGCCATTGCTGAGTTCTAGTCACCACTGACCGTTAGAAGCAATTCGGTAATTTCACAAACTTTAGGGGTAATTTTGTAATTCTAAAATTGGTGGACATTTTGGTAATTTCAAATTAGGGCAGTTAGCTAAATTGAGATTTCAGGGGTAATTCGGTAATTTATGTCATTAAGGGCATTTTGGTAATTTCATTTTTTTTAGGGGTAATCTCATAAATTCAAAGCGTGTGGATATTTTTTGTAATTGGAATTGAGGGTAGTTTGGTAATCTATAATTCTGAGGATAATTTGGCAAAGTTTGATGTCGAGGGTATTTTTGTAATTTTATGGATTCGAGAATATTTTATTGCGGATAGTGTCGTTTTTGAGTTTATTAGTTATGATTCGCATTACAGATAGTAATTATGTTATTTACTTAAATTATGAGGATACGCAAATTAAAATCAACTCATGGACGTTGTCGATCCGAGTTCGGACATCGTCATCATGTGAGTAGAATATACAAAACTTATTTTCATTGTAGTTTAGTATGATTCTAAAATATGATAAAACATATTTACGAGATGAGTTTTAAAGGTTTTGATTTACATGGTTTCGTAGAAATGGATTTTATCTCTGTTTCAGCATTTATTATGAAAAATATGTTTGATTAATGATTTTGGTTACCGATTTTGATTATGCATGATAATATTTTAAAGAAAAGAAAAGCAAATTTAAGGCATGTTAAATAAAAAAGGAAATGAGATTTCGGATGAGATTTCAGATGACACTATATGTTTATGTATATGTGTACAAAGGTATATGAATACAAATATAATGATTGTTTTTAAAATCATTAGATAGTACCCTTCCCCTTCAGATATAGTGATACATATGAGATGAGATATGCATGTGCTATGATGAATACATAAATATTGATACTGAGATACATATGATACAGATGGGATACAGGCTTTTGGGGTCCGTTTGAGTACACACGAAGGCTTTGGGCTGTGTACTTAGGCGACTTTGTCTTTTGGGGACTAGATTATGCTTGCACAGATATAATGAGATATGAGATGATATTTTCCGATCTATCCGTGTTACGCCGAGGCGTGGCGATACTCAGATAGTACATCGTTGCCTATCCGTTAAGGTCCGGATATGATGAGATATGAGATGGCATTTTCCGATCTATCTGTGTAGCTCCGGAGTGTGATTGTACTCAGATGGTACATCATTGCCCATCCGTTGAGGTCTGAATATGATGACATATGAGATAGTACTTCCCTATCTATCCGTGTAGCTTTGTGGCGTGATACTACCTCATTGTCCGTCCGTCAAGGTCCGGATATGATGAGATTATTCTCCTGGGTACTTGTTTGTGATAGTTTTCAGTATTCAATATTGATGTTATAAATACTATTGATTTCATTGATTTATGCAGTATATTTGCGATATTGTTATTTGAGTACATGATTTGAATTTAATACGTTATTTAAGTTCTTGTGATTTTTTAATGAGAAATTGTGTTTTGATATGATTAATTATTTTAGAGTAAAGTTATGTTCAAAAACTACTATCCACTCACTGAGCTCGCTGAGTTTTATACTTATTCCGTTTTATTATATTCCCCCTCCCCCTCCTACAGGAGAATCGCAGATACAACAGTCGACCCAGTAATGATAATTATTTTAGAGTTATGGCCACGCAATAGAGTTAAAAGTCATAGATGTTTTATTGAGATATTTTAGAATTGTATAATTTGATACATTTCGGTGATTGTGGACAAATTTATATATTTGATATGATATTTGATACTTGAATGATTTGGTATTTTGTTGAGGAGATTGGTAGTTCAGAGATAGTTGTATTTGAAATTCTTTTGGGAGTGCTTGATTTATAATTTTGCAGATTTGGTTATGTGATAATTATAGGGGAGACTCTGCCAAATTTTCAGTAGAATCCTTATTAGATAGATTATATCAGAATGATTAATTAGAATTAGGCAGACTTGCCCTATGGATTCGAGGTGGGTCGTGTCATATAATCTATATTTATTGGTGTTATTAGTAGTAACCCCTCTCGAATAAAATGGCTGCAAACAATAACATATACGAAAGCTACTACATATATACAAACTATGTACCTCTACATGCAATAACTTAACGTAGTAATATTGTTAGTTATTGTAGACGCATGGCACATCTTAAATTCAGTAACATCAATTTGTAGGAGTAGAGTTTGTGCATGAGTTTGACGAGAGAAATTTACCTTGACATCCTTGCAATAGATAAGGATTTAATTTGAAGCCCGGGTTGCAATTACATTGAACAACTTCATAGATTTGGCAAACAGATATTGATTTGTATGATTTATTTATCGCAAAGTCCTTAAACGATGTATTGAATATTATTCCCCAATTAAATACCAAAGGAACTTGTATAAAGTTATGAATATCTTGAGAATTAGTCCTTAGGTTGGATTAAAACCATTGTTGTTCTACCAAGAATGCATACTTGCACTCTCCAGCTGGCTGTCTTCCTCACCATTTACCGTTTCAATAGTTGCAATATAAATCTTGAGAGCCGAGGGGATTGCAGTTTGGCAACATTTGACACCAGCACAACCATATTTATTTTTACTGCTTTTATCATCTCAGCCACCGACGAAAAAATCCACAGTGGAGATAGAGGCGTAAGCAAAAGGGCTGTTCTTGTTTGAGAATAAACAAGAGGGTTGTTGCATGCTATGCCTCTGAATCTGTTTCTTGTTTCAGAATATACCAAAAGGCTGTTTCCAAAGTCAAAACTGAGAGAAGGATTATCGGTTTTATAGAGACAAGAATTGATTATTGGATGACTTAAGAGCATTGAGCTTTATTGGTATTTACAAAATTTCAAGAACTTCAAGTCGAGGATTAAAGGTTGCGATGTATGTTTTACCAGATAAGCAAATTATTTAAAACCAACTGTCAGTGAAACAATCGGATTCAATTCCAAACAGAAATGAAATGGTGACATTTCGGCAAAGGAATGTACAATTAGGCTTTGCTACTGACGGTTCTTGTGCCAATGCAATATTGATTGGGAATATTGTATATAGCAGCAAGATAATCTGAAACAACAATTTTATAATCTCAGCAATCTCTTTCCTGTTCTTTTTCTTTATTGAGAGTTTAAAGCTTAACTATCCAAAAATGAACTCCCTCTTCGAATCTTAGAAGGAAGAAAGATCACATACGTAAGTTGATTCCTTTTTGCAACTTGTGTCCAAAACTGCCAAAAAGCAGGACAAATTAATTGGGTAAAAAAAGATATTAAATGTATTCAAAAAATAAAATAAAAACACAGTGAGAAGAGCATTACTGAACTCAAGTTGCAAATGACACCTTGCATTGTTACACGCAGCTTCCGACGAAACTCGAAAACCAAAAGTTTTATGTGGGATACCAACAAGCATATAAATTTAATGCTTAGACTTCGGGGTGGCACCCGGACCGTACTTGGGCGATGTGGGCTGGGTATGAAGTCGTGCCAATCTTGGGCATTACTTAATAAACTTGCGACTCAGATTTCATTAAAAAAATTATAAAATATATATTATTTTAAATATTTATATTTATTTAACTCATCTATTACATATATGTAAAATCTTAAACATTTAAAGTTTATATTTTCATGTCCAATTTCATTGAAATAAATTTAAAAATTATAACGATACAAAAACATTGAAAAGGTATACATATATAACATTAAAAAATTACAAATTAGGGTACAAAAACTAAAAACCCAGCCCAGTGCCAGGTATTTAAAAATTGCATCTGGGCTTGATCCGAGCATTGCGATACCCAAACCAAGTTTTTACCAACCCTACTTGGACTTCTATATATGTGATATAAATGGGCAAGGATCTTCTCTTACTGTTTTCTTCTTTTCCTTTAACCTAATCTCTCGTGGTGAAATAAATGGTTAAGATTGAATTTTGAATTTTAATATTGATGATCAAGCCATTTTTTTAACTTTATTCACAGTGAACTTTTCTTAGGAGAGAAAAATAATAGGAAAAGATTCTAATCTGATATGAATATAAAATTTCAGTTAATTAATTCATTAACTGGTGATAAAAATAACTGAAAAAAAAAGAGAAAGAGATGATTTCCTTTTGTTGACTACATGTATAAGGTATTTAAAGTTGACATCTTGTGTAGGAACATCGCAATGTCGTAAAAACATACGACATTGCAATGTCGTAAAAACACACGACATTGCAATGTCACACGGTGAGAAGAAAGTAAGGAAATAAATGGGTAAAAAAACATTGTACCTGCTTCAACATTTTAATTTGTAAGGTAACTAAAGTGGACACCTTGGATAGGAATTATACATAGCAGTAATGTCATGAAAGCATGCAATATGCAGGACGGTGAGAAAAAAGTGAGGGCATAAATGAAAAAATAAAATAAAATAAAATTGCCTGCCTAATCCGATTCAATATTTTAATGTCTAAGGTAATTAAAGTTGACGTAATGGACAGGGACATCGCACTATCATAAAACACGCAATTTGTCACACGATGAGAAAAGGGGAACCAAATCACCGCACCCAAAAAAACAAAAAGGAAACGGCTAATTGCCGACTTTTCCTCCTTATATTGAGAAAATGTCTTCATACCTGCAGTGGTAGAAAGTAGAGATGCCAATGAGTCAGACGGCATGATGCACGATATGAGTCCGTATAGTACAACATGGCATGAGTAGGTTTCGGTGGAGTATGCGGCACAGCATGACATGAATGTGGGTTAGGCCGGGCTTAAAATTTTAGGCACGTGGGCCTTAAAAGTATGGTAAAATTAAAAATGAGCTAAAGCACGGCATGCAAAAAAACCCGTAATAAGCACGTTTCAATTTTTAATGACAGTAAGCTTAAATTTTATGATTTTGCAAATAACTTGAAATTAAATTTTTTAATATATTTTATTGGCTCAATTTTTTAAATTTATTTAATTCTTAATTTCAAAAAAAATTATAATTGATTTATGTTTATAATTTATTAAATAAATAATTGATATCATGATTTTAATAAATAAAATTACAAATATCATGATTTTATAAATATGTATTAATATTATTATGAACAATGATCTATAACTCTACGTAATCCCAAGTTAACAATTAAGTTAAACCTTAATAAAAATTATTTATTATTGTTATTGTTAAGTATTAAAAAAGAATTCTAATACAATAGGGTCAAGCTTAGTAATTAATATTACTATCTCTTAATATTATTAATTTATTATTATTGAATATGGACTTAAGTATTGAATTTTCGATTCTATTAAATTTGAATAAAGGCATATAGATTAAAAAATGTACATAGGCTTAAAAAAAATACACCAACAGCTTGACATGTGCTCTTAAAAAAATAAAAAATAAAGAAAAAGCTTAGCAGACTTTTTTTCTTAGGCATAGCCCATGGCACGACATGTGTGGGCACGACACGTGTGCTATGCTGGGCCTCAGCAAAAAAAATTAGGCATGGCACAAAATATATCATGGACTCGGCATGGCACGAGCATGGATTGGCTTTCCTTTGATGGCTGGCACGGCCCATTGGTCACCTCTAGTAGAAAGAGTTAAATAGTCAATTAAGTTTTTGATGTTATAGCCATTTTAATATTTTATCCTTTAATATTCTTGAATCAGTGCATATGCAGTTAGTTATCAAATCTATGACATTGAAATTTATTTGGGGGTTCTGTTACTGGAATATTCCTTCTTAAGTGGAGAGAAAACAAAATCAAATCTTAGTCATTAAAATTGGAATTATGATTCAGTGCTAAGTTGAGTTTTATTGAGCACTGAATTAATGGTTAGAATTGCCTTAAGTTTTTTTTAATCTATACCCAATAATCATTGATGCAGTGCTAAGAAAAAACTCAACTAAACACTAAATTCTTATCCTTAAAATCGATATGATATGTGTCTTGAGATCCCAAAAAAAATTAGCAAAAGTTCAGCTAAGCATGGATCCAAATCTTTTTTTCTTTCGTTTGGATTTCGTTCAAAATTTGTCTTTCTTTCTTTATATTTAATTTAAGATAATTTTTGGGATAATTGGCCGGCCTTGCTCTTTCTGTCACTATGCCTTAATTAATGTTGCCATATGTTCAAACCACTAATAGATAATGTTTGTTTTAGAGCTATAGGCCTCCGCATTTTTTTTTCTCTTCTTATTCATGTCTGTATATCCGTTATAGGTGATCCCAACGCGTGGGACATTATTTTTTTTTTTTAATTGCAACTAGCTTTACTTGAAAATGATCTAATTCATTAATAATAGGCAACTTTGTTTTTCTCCAAAAAAAATGTATTTGAATATGCAGAATATAAGAAGGGTTTCAAAGAAATATTAATTCTTCATATTTCTTTACAAATTCAAAACAAATTGCTCTGGAGTTCTGACTTGAACGCTACATTAATTCACATGGTAAACACACACAGAGAAGAGAAAGGAAGTAGTTGCTGACTATACAAGGAGAGTAAAGAATGATTTTCCAATTGCTGTTGTTTCATATTTTGTTCTTGTTGTCATCTCCACCAAATTACGTTCTAGCAGAACCACGAGCTTTTTTATCAGCGTCTAATTCTTCATCCACTAACAGAAATGTGACTATTTCGCTGCCTTTCAGTAACAGAACAGATTGCTATTATGATGAAGTTTGGTTTGAAATGGTGGTTGGCTTGGACATTCTACAAACATCTCTTGGAGATTTTCAACATGAAGAGGAGGTTATTGTTAACAGATATGTTGGCTTTCAAAAACCAAATTTCGTCTTCTCTCAAACCAGAAACTTCTGCAGAATCGCCAGCAACAGCCTTGCCTTTATGGCCTATAATCCTACTGATTTCATTATTAACGATGGCTGGTGCCAACTGCCTGCGTCTCTCGATAGATTCATGTTTGCCAAAGAGAATCCTCAAGATTGGGAGGGATTGAATCTGATAAATAGCAGGTACTTTCAACGTGGCAAAGGAATAATAAAGCTGGGTTCACGTCTGTCGTGTACGTTGAGGTGAAAAAATAAAACTAAGCAATAACTTGCTTCCACGTATAATTTAGAATAATGATATTTAAACCGAAAAATCTGACACAATGATCGATAAAATAACAGTAAAAGCATACGGCGTTATAGTGTTGAGTAAAAATTAACACTATCTTGCAATTAATATTGTAATATACTGCACAATTTACTGTTATTTTTATCGCCATTGTGATGGGCTCTTTATCATTTTTATTTAATTTATATATAAATAAGTGCAATTAATAATCCGTGCCTTCCTTCGTTTTGATCTATTTTTCGATTCTTTCTTGGCAGCTGGTTATTCTCATACTATACATTATCTGAAGCCTATTTTATTGGAAATTTCAGCTATCCTGGCATCTACAGCTCATCCACGGGTTCGCAAGACTCACTAGCCTGCGGCGGTTACAGCGGACTGATATTGATAGGTATATACCTTTTGGCCTTTTAAATGCTTTTAAACCAAATGAATCTAGGTACTTACCTTTGGAACTATATATAGTAAGGCAAAAAAGGTTCATGCTCAAGAAATAAATAAAAGTGGTAGAGTGAAATAAATAAAAGTAGTAGAGTAAAATAAAAGTTTTGAGAGGCAAGAAACGAAACTAATTCAGCTAATTCAAATGTCATATTTATGTATTTTAAGTATTCACTTCCATATTTAAAAATCTACATGTAGATAAAGGTCATGATGCCATATATGTATGTCGAGTAATGCTATATTTATATAGTTGGGATACATAATATGCATCACAAGTGATGTGGCATTGATACGTCATTCATTTATTCGTGGTATAAATACTCACTTAATGATAGGTAACTTAAGTCAACCAACACTCTAACTTGGCATGTAATGATTGCTAATACATCATTTGGGATACAAAGTGTGATAAAAGAGCAGTTGAAATCTACTTATGAAGTTGGGAAAGTTGAATCCCAATTCATGTGACATCAATGCAAATTCACCACTTGGATGAAAAGTGATATACTCAATAACTAATTACCACATGACCTTACGAGAAAATGCAGTATTCTTTGCCACGTCAGTTTGGATACGGACTTTGAATTCAATAGTATTACATTTACAAAGCTCGAATTCAAAGTTTTAACTTTTTGATCATTTACCAAAACTACATGATGATATGCAATTGTTATATAATATATCCCTTCTCTATTCCTAGCTACAATCAGCACATCGCTTGTATTTCTCTTTCAAGTTATCGGCACAATGATGTTGCGGATCATAAGAAAGAAAAGAATGGATATCAAACTCAAAGAGAGGTTCTTCAAACAAAACGGGGGTTTACTTTTACAACAAATGTTAGATTCATACGATGGCAGCGTTATTGACAGATGCAAATTGTTCAGTTCAAAGGAGTTAGATAAGGCAACTAACCATTTTAATGTAAACAGAATACTTGGTCAGGGAGGCCAAGGTACTGTTTACAAGGGAATGCTTGAAGATGGAAGAATCATTGCCGTAAAGAAATCCAAATTAGCTGTAGATGATGAAGAATTATTAAAGCTTGAGGAATTCATTAACGAGATTGTCGTTCTTTTGCAAATTAATCACAGGAATGTGGTTAAGCTCTTAGGATGTTGCCTGGAGACCGAAGTTCCTTTACTAGTTTATGAATTTATCCCCAATGGAACCCTTTACCAGCATCTTCATGACCGTCATCAAAATGAAGAGTTTCCGCTAACGTGGGAAATGCGTTTGCGGATTGCCACAGAAGTTGCGGGAGCACTTGCTTATTTGCACTCGGCAGCTTCCTCTCCGATTTATCATCGAGACATCAAGTCAACGAATATACTCTTAGATGATAGATACAGAGCAAAAGTGGCAGACTTTGGGACCTCAAAATTTATTGCTATGGATCAAACTCATGTGACAACAAAAATACAAGGGACCTTTGGGTACTTGGACCCAGAGTACCATCAATCAAGCCAATTGAGGGATAAAAGTGATGTCTATAGTTTTGGAGTAGTTCTTGTTGAACTTTTAACAGGTAAGAAGCCAATATTTTCCGCAGGTAATACTTCACAAGAAAATGTAAGTTTGGCTGCATTTTTTGTTCATTCTATGAGAAAGAATCGTCTGTACGATATTCTTGATGATCAAGTGATGAAGCAAGGAAAGAAAAATCAGATCATGGCATTAGCTAACCTTGCAGAAAGATGCTTAGACTTGAATGGTAAGAAAAGACCTACAATGGAAGAAGTTTCAATGGAGCTAAATGGAATTCGAGGATCTAGTAAAAAAAAGAGAGTAATGTTGAATAAAATTATCAAGAGGTTGAGTTTGAAAGAACCCAAGTAAACCGAAGCGTAGGAGCTTTCTATTTTTTTTTTTTTTTTTCATTTTGGCCAGAAAATGATTTACAGCACTGGTACCCAATTGAGACTGTTTTGGACTATGAAATAAGCTCAGTTTGAGTGTGTGGATGAAATAATCAGTTGGACGAAAAGACAATGTTAGTCTATGGTAAATTATATTGTTTGAGATTAATGTTTTAAGCTTCAACAGTAAGTATGTGTTTCATAAGTTACATAATTGTAGTAGCTTACTTATATTTGCTGTCTAAAACTCAATAGTTGACATTTTTTTAAAACAAGGGCTTGTTGAATTTAATTTAATGAAGCTAAAATAACCATTTAAATAATATAGTAGTAACTTTTTAATTTAATATTTAATATTCAATATTATTACAAGTAAATAATTGACTTTTTTATGTTTAACATTCAATACTGGTTTGAATAAATGATTGAATAAAATTTTGATATTTAATCCTATGTTGATGCTAGTTCACATAAATTAATTGATTTAAAATTTTGATATTTAATATAATATAAAATTCTAGCGTAAAAATAATTATGAAGTTAAGTTTTTATAATTATTATATGTTAAATATTAGTTTAATTGAGAAAGGAAAGAGCGATAAATAGAACAAAGAAAAGCTTGAAATAGAACAACAATTTTTCTCATATTCTTATCATACCTAAACTAAAATAAAAATAAGAATTAATAATACCATTAGTTTTGAACTAAAATTGGGCTAATCTACTGGTCGTAATAGCCAAACATGACATTAGATAAGATTAATTTTTCAGTCTTAAAATCAAATTCAATCTAAGGTTGAAAAATTAAGGGCTTAGGCCAGGCTTTTTCAAATCCAAGCCCAAGCCCTTATTATATAACAGGTCCATGCCTTTTAAAAGCCCATCCAAACTTACACAAGCTAAGCTTGGACGGGCCTAAGCTGAGCTTTGGGCGGGGCCTGAGCTTTTCATTAATTTTGAAATAAAGTTTTAATAAAGTAAAAAATTTAAATTAAAGATATTATCCAACATATAATAGAATAGTAGTCCAATATACAAAATGATAGTAACACAATATAATAAATCACAAATATTAATATAAAAACATATTAATTTAATATTTCGAGTTTTTTCTTTTTAATTTGATTTATTTTTTATTTATAAACTGCCAAAGCTTTTTTCCTAAACTCTTAACCAGACCCAATCTATGCAGCTTTCGTAGTTTTTTCAGTCAATATCCAAACCCAATCCATATGAACTTTTTTACGATCCTCAATTCAATCCCCAAATTTATCCAACTCCCAAATATAGCCCCAATTTTGGATTGAAATTTGGGCTAATCTATTAGCCCTAACAATTAAACATACCAATGGACAAGATTAATTTTTTAGTCGTGAAATCTAATCTAATTTAATCTAATCGCACAATTTATCCCTCTCCCAAACATAGCCTAAAAGAACTAGCAATTTTTTGGGAAGACAAATTGATCATTTTACTTTCTTCTTAATCCCTTGGATAAATTTTTAGCTTAAAATATTTTTACTATTATAAAATTTAATTGTCTTCTAATTTAATAATAATAATATAATTATAAATTTACTTATGTAAATTTTTTATCAATAAAATTACATGCAATTATAAATTTATTTTTACAAGAATTTCTTAATATTCGTATACAATTAAATTTGAATTAATATCAGATAGTTTGTACTAAATTTAATATATATTTTAGTAAACTGAAGTTAAAAATCATATACACAATCCACTCCAATACCAGAGATTAACGTTCACACACGAACCGTATACTTAAATGCAAAGAAAATTCTACGGTTTCGGCAATATGTACGGAGTTAAGAATTTTGCCGAAACCGTAGAGTTTTCTTTACATTTATCTATATCTAATATGTGGAAAAAAAAATAAAAAATGAATAAGGTGATGTTAACAATAATCTGTACTTATTAATCTATCAATTAATTACAATTTGCTTATGACAGATAAATAATACAAATATTGATTAAAGAATGAATGTCAAAGAATACTATAGAATCGATTCAAGGAGCCCATTAATCAGTATTGTCGAAATTAACTTGTTCGGAAAACTTCAAATATTCTACCAAATATAACCACTACAATAGACAGTATTTTAGCTTTTGTCCTTCGGGGAAAAAAAATTAGCGAGGTAAATTTTATAAATTGTAATGTAACATTGTCATAATTTTTTTTAAATAAGTACGAATTTAAGGGATAAATAAATTCTTATGGGATTAGCTATCCATGGGATGAATGGATTTGCCCCTTGGAAAATGAACAGGATTTGTGCCTGCATTTAAAACCTAAGCACTTGGGCATTTTATAAAAGGACTTAGGATCCTCAATTAATCTGAGCACTTCTAAATTTTTAACGATCTTATGTTACGTGTCATGTAGTAATAGTATATAGATATAATTTTATTTTTTTATATTTTAAATTTATTAACTACTAATCAACCCGTAAATTATCAAAAGAGGATGTTAATCCTTTATAAGATATTTTTGACAAACTGATCTTAAAAAAATGTGGTTGGAATATCTTAGTCATAGCCGAATATAGTATGTTTTAGGAAAATATATATCACAAATATACAATTTCATCCTGAGTAATGTTACATATACGTTAGGGAAAAAAAATAATGTTAAACAACTTTAATCCGAAAAGTTGGAATGTACATATAATAACCTCTTTCTCCTTGAGGAAGGGCAAAAATGAACGAATGTACGCAAAAACCTAACTTGGAAACCTTTTATTGTGAAGCAAATGGAGAAAATGAGAACGCTAATATTAACGCATCCAAGCTCGTATATTACATGCACATTCACATCACAACACCAGTTTTCATTCTTACAACAGCCTTTTTTTATTTTTTTTCTTTTTAACCGTTAACGGTATGAGAAAAAATTATCAATTAAAAATAAACTACAATTGAGTATTGTCTACCAAAAAATGCATAGTCTGCAAGAATGCAAAAAACTTAAAAAAACACTAAACACGAATGCAACAAACAAAATAATTCTCGACTTTCAGTTGCAATTAGAATCAATTCATGCATGCCAAATTTTGCTTACAAAGTTTTTCGTCAACATAAAAGGACTTCACTTTTCAATTTGCACATTGTCCTCCCTTTTGAATCAATACCATCAATAATCAGCATACCCACAGGCGGATAGAGATACGTTGGCACTGGCATCTTCGGAGGGAGAATAGGCAACGGAGCTTCAAAGTTAAGCACACGAATTGCCACCCTCATGGAACCCCTGAGACTTTCCTCTGGATGAGCGCACCACAGCCCAACAGTCATCAAACGCTCGACCTCTTGCTCATCAAACTCTCCGCATAGTCTCGGATCAGCCCCTTGGAGAAGCTTTCCATCACCATAGAGCTCCCAGGCCCACTGCAACAAAGACGCATTTCCTTGTTTGGCCATTGTTCGGCCGATGGATTTTCTCCCGCAAGAGATTTCCAAAACAACAATGCCAAAGCTGTAGACATCAGATTCTTTGCTGGCTTTCCCTGATATGGCACATTCAGGCGCCATGTAGCCCAATGTTCCTGCCAAAACGGTTGTTTGAGACCCTTTACTGTGTTCTACAAGCCTTGCCAAGCCAAAATCTCCAATCTTGGCTTTGAAATTTGAATCTAACATGATGTTGCTTGATTTTATATCTCTATGTAGTACAAATTGATCCCATTCTTCTCGCAAGTAAAGTCATCCTGCGGCCAAGTCTTGAGCAATTTTAGACCTCAACTCCCATGTTAAAAACCTATTTTCATTGAAAAGATGTGAATCCAAGCTGCCATTAGGCATGAATTCATAAACAAGCTACAGCTCATTTTTCCCATGGCACCAAGCCACCAACCCAAAAGTTGCACTAAATTCTACTAATGATTTTCATTCAGAAGCATACTCCTTTATCCCCTTTTTCGAACCTCTTGACACTCTTTTCACTGCAACATAAGCGTTTGTTTCCCCTGAAATTCCTTTATAGACACCACAGAAACCTCCCCGTCCTAGCTTCTGTTCATCACTGAAATTATTTGTTGCCTGAGCCAATTCCTTGTACGAATACTTTCTCGGTCCTGATAGTTCAAATTCATCACCAACATACTCATTGAATCTTTGATTATTGCCTTCATTATCATCCTCATCATATCTCTTCCGCCCAATGCCGGTAACCCAAATGATCAAAGCCAGCACACCAATCAAAACAGCCCCACCAAGATTCAATCCAACAACCAGTATTGTTTTGTTTTTCGCTCTTCTTCTTGGCGGGAAGACTGGATTACCACTAAAATTATCATCCATTTCTAAACTCGAACTAAACTCCCACGAGTAAATGCAGCTTACAAATCTAGAGAAACCAAAAGTAACGTACTCTGGTAAATGAAGCCTTAAATCAACTTGATAATCAAGGTATTGGATCACAGTCGTATTTTCTCTAAACCAGTGAATGCAACACTCAAATTATGTGTACTTGAATTATAACTGATCCATGCCTCGTTTCTTCTCTCACCTCCAACATCACTCCGCCATGTTACATTTTTAACAGGTTGCAGCGTATTGATACCGATACCAACATGCATGTGTAGGAGGAATTCAGTGGCTCGATATCTTTGGTAAGACCGAGTGAGCCTCCACCTTTGTCATCGTTTGCAATTGCCGCGGTACCTCGCGGAGCAAGAAAGAAGGCAAGCCCGTCTGCACAAACGGCTCTTTTTTGAGAATCAATGACAAAGGAAAAGTGAGTGGCGAAATCTGTGAGATTCCGCGTGGTCTTGTCCCAAAGATGTACGGGTTTGTTGTATGTGGCACGGCCGGCCGTTACACGATTCGGCGGCAGTTGAATCACACGGTCGCTGTCGGGGTAAGCTCTCTGATAAGTTATGTTATCGTCAGATAGAGGACTGAAACTCGAATAGTTGAAGGATAACGCGCTTGCCAGTAATGGAATTAGTAAAATGGAAAGCCATGTGGTGATTGTAAATAAATGGAGAAGAAGAAGTGCCATTTTGCGGATGGAAGGATTATGCTACTATTATCAATATATTAAATTTAACTTATGTTTAGTGAATACACATATAAATCAAATACGCATTTAGGCATGATGTTTAGTGAATACACATATAAATCAAATACGCATTTAGGCATGTTAGGAGTAACGGTGGTTTCCAGATTATTCCAGATGATCCCAGACTATTCCAGTTAATCCAAAGCTTCGATTATTGCCTACATATCAGTGTTACATATATCAGTGTGAAAGTCACAAATAACAGATTTACAGGTGTCATGCTGTTATTGGCTCATTGTAAATCTGTTACTATGTTTGTTACTCAGCTCAGTTAGTTAGTTAGCTGTATCAAGCTACTATAAATGCAGAGCATTGTAAAGAGAATTATATGCTTAATAATAAAAACAATTTTCCTTCTCCATTTTTGTTGTGTTTTCTTCCCATCCAAACACAGCACTACAAATTGTAATACGGTATCAGAGCCTTATCCAATAGCAAGTTCAAACAATTCAGCCTCATCATCTTTATCTTTCAGCTTTATTCAACCGGTTAAGCTTGATCGAACAAATTATCTTGTGTGGAAAGCTTAGGTGCTGAATCAATCATCGGGAATGGTCTTGAAGGATTCATCAATGGTGAGAAGATTTGTCCAGTTCAATTTATCACTGAATCAACGGGTGAATCAAGTAATTCTGAAATTAAAGCTGCAAGATCTACTGAAAATCCAGAGTATATTGTGTGGGAGAAGACTGATAAATTGTTGCAGAGCTGGGTTTCTCTTCAATGGTGGATAATGTGTTAATCATGGTGATTAATCGTAAGACTTCATTTGATCTCTGGAAACGACTTGCAGAAATTTTTATGTCCCAGTCCAAAGCCCGTTATATGCATTTGATGATGCAGATCCAAACCACCAAAAAAGGACCATTCTCTATTAGTGACTATTTCAATAAGATGAAGAAAATTTCAGATAGTCTTACTATTAGAGGTAATCCACTTTCTACTAATGAGTTTATCATGCACATTCTCAGTGGTCTAGATGATAGCTATGAATCACTTGTAACTAATGTGCTGACTAGAATTGAAAAAGAACCTATTACTGTTGAGGAGATTTTTTCGATGTTACTAAGCCATGAAATTAGACTTGAAATGAGCAAAGGCAAAACTCACAATGATATCATGCATGATATGAGTGCAAATTATGCACAGAAACGACAGAACTATGGTAGGCCTAATATTAGTAACAATAACAATAAAATAGCTACTGTTGGAGGATTTGGTGGTAATTCTGGTGGTGAGAAGGATATTATATGTCAAATTTGTTTTATACCAGGTCATGCAGCTTACAAATATAGAAATAGGTTCAATAATAGTTTTGTTCCTAGGCAGGCTAGAGGTAATCAAGGAGGTTTCACGCCCAGAGATGGCCAAATCTTTGGTGGAAATTATGGGAGGAATCCAATTAACTATGGCAGAGGATATAATGGGAATAGTTCTAGAAGAGGTTTTAATGGTGGATTTCCAAGAAGTGGACCTTTTCAAGGATATGTTGCATTTCAACCACAGCTTCAACCAAGCTTTGTTTATCCTCAGGGAACTCATGGTTTCATTAATAGCAGTGCAACAACTAATTTGTTTGCTGGACATGCTGGTTTTAATCATGAAAATAATCTTAGTCCAGTAAATGCTGCTGATTTTTCCAACTACAATACTGCTGCTGATCCATCTTGGTACATTGATTCAGGGGCATCTAATCATGTTACACAAAATGTAGGTATATTCATAGCTTGTTCTGTTTACACAGGCAATGAGAAATTGCATATAGGAAATGGCATGGGTTTAGCTATAAAGCATGTGGGTATTGCTGTTATGAGTGCTCTTAATAAAGAATATCTTTACCTTACTAATGTTCTACATGTGCCTGATATTACCAAAAACTTGTTAAGTGTTTCTAGATTGCTAGCTGATAATCATGTTCTTATTGAATTCCACAAATCTATTTGTTTTGTTAAGGCAAAGAGTACAGGGATCATCTTGCTCAAAGGGATTGCTAAACGAGGATTGTATTAAGTTACAAGTCTAGCTACAATCTGTGATTCAAATTCATCTTTTGATCTCTTAACACCTATGTCAAAGTTAGTGTCTCTTGTTAATTCATAATGTAATCCTGTGTCTATGTTCTCACAATGCAATACACTTGATACCATGCATATCCATGATGTAAACAATGCTTTATTTCAATCCAATAAAGATGCCAAATTGGCCTTGTCAGCTTATCCTCGTAAATATCTCAATTATTGTAACATATGTGCAGTAAATTCCTTAATTCGACTGTATTTTGTATTTTTTTTATTTGTTTTGTCTCAAATTTTTAAAGTCGTCGGAATTGTTACAAATCTTTATGGGTAATCGGACACAATTATTGAATTGATCACGCTTGAATAATTTAAATTTGTCGCAACTTAAAATCGAGATAGTTCATACACGATTCAATGGCCGTATAATTGAATTTTATTTTGGCACTCAAATCCAGTATTAGCTTAATTTGTATTGAGCTAAAAAAAAAAAGGGGTGTCACTATTATTTTCTATTTAAGGAAAGAACGAGAGAGAGAAGCATTTATTTTTCTTTCCTAAAATAGAAAGAGAAAGAGAGAGAGAGAGAGGAAGCTCGTTGACCCGTTGACCTGACCTGACCCGCGACGTTGACAATCAAGCTCAAAAAGCCGCGACCAAACCCATTTATTCCAACCATCAATCTCGCCTATTTTAGGCCACGCCACCACTTGGATCTTATTCCTCAACTTCCCCTCATAATTTTCTGACCAACCTCGTCACTTGAAATAGTCAAATTGCCACCGATCGACCGCTGGAAAACTCACTAATTTGGGGAGCTCGATCTACCGTCTGTTGAGTGCTAGAAAGTGTGTATTTATAATGGAGAAAATTATTATTTTACACTTTAAGTCTCACTAATATTCCTACTTTTATGTCTTTAAGTCCCTTATGATTTAATTATATATGTTTTATTTTAATTAATTATTTTATGTATTTTAGGGGACATTATGGTCATTTCACAATGAACGAGAGATCAGATAGAAAAACGGATAGCAATTTTGAACTCAGGACAATAGAAAACCTTAGGAAGAGCATAAAAAGATAAATGATATTGTTTACATATACAGTACTGTTCACATATATGGTACTGTTCACATATACGGTATTGTTTACGGCACTGTTTACCTATACTGTATGATGACGTGGCACTGTATAATGACGTGGTAGCATTTGATTGGACGAATGATGTGGCATTGACTAATGATGTGGTGTTGACTGATGACGTGTCACGATCCTATTGGACTAAAATGTTGATGTAGCGTTGACCGGCGACGTGGCAGTATTTTAGTGGAACGAAAAAAACTTGCGTACGGTACATGCATATACACCGAATGACAGCCCTGATGATGTGTTCCATCCAATAAGAACTTGCCACGTGGCGCAATCCTGAGCGTCCAAATTGTTTTAATCCGATGGCCATGATTTACTAATTGTATCTATAAAAAGGAGGCTCCCCCCCTAATTTGACACCCCTGAATCCATTTTTGAGCTCCATTTCCTGTAATTCCATCTCCATCGTATATTTTCTACGTATTTTAATAAAATTCTCATTTTACCCATAGTTCAATTATGAGTAGCTAATTTTCTTTCAAGCTTAGGTTGAAGGTGAAGTCTCAACATGCTCTATGGGCTTAATTTGGTCAATTTACTTTTTCTTCCCTTCTAATTTATGTAGATGTTTTGACTTTTCGTAGAAAGATAGTAATAATCTTGTCTAGATATCAGCTAGTATTACCGTCTCCCTAGGTAAGGTTATTACTATTTGGTACGGGAAGCATTTAGCACCATATCTATTAGAGTGTGGTTCATGAGGAGTGGAAAATTCCCGTTCATAATTTAATTGGTACTAATAATAAATGTTAAGCTGATAGTGCATGTTGAGTACAGATCTGGAGATCCAAGCACTTCATTTTAATAGTTTATTCCCGCCGCTTTAATTTAAATTAATAGATAACCTACGTCATTTTCATTATAAATCCAATCACCCACTTAGAAAATTAATTCTACAAGCAATTAAAATCCACCTCCTTGTGGGATCGACACTTGTCACTGTTGATCTATTCTACAATAGATTCGCGCACTTGCGAGTTCAATAAAATTTGCACAACATCGTCACCGCCACACATAGGAGGTCACTGCCGACACCTTTGGACTCACCGAGGTCAGAACAACCAACCCTAAGCTTCTCGTCGCCGTTGATTGAGTTCCGATCACCGTTGATCGTTAGGAGAAATTCGGTAATTTCACAAACTTTAGGGATAATTCTATAATTTTAAAATTGATGGACATTTTGGTAATTTTAGATTAGGGCAATTAGGTAATTTGAGATTTCAGGGGTAATTCTGTAATTTATGTTGTTAGGGGTATTTTGATAATTTTATATTTTTTTAGGGTAATTTCATAAATTTAGAACTTGTGGGTATTTTTGTAATCGAAATTGAGGCTAGTTTGGTAATCTGTCATTCTAAGGATAATTTGGCAAATTTTGATGTCAAGGGTATTTTGGTAATTTTATGGATTCGAGAATAATTTATTGCGGATAAATGTCGTTTCAAGCATATTAGTTATAATTCACAATTACAAATAGTAATTTTTTTATTTCCTTAATTAGGAAGATCCGCAAATGAGAATCAACCCGCGGACGTTGTTGGTACCAATTTCGAACACCGTCACTGTTAGTGGAATATTCAAAATCTATTTTCTTTGTTGTTTATTATGATTTTAAAATATGGTAAAGCATATTTACGAGATGAGTTTTAAAGGCTCTGATTTAAATGATTTTGTAGAAATGCATTTTATCTTCGTTTTGGTATTTATTACGAAAAATGTGTTTGATTAATGATTTTGGTTATTGATTTTGAATATGAATGATAATATTTTAAAGAAAAGAAAAGCATATTTAAGGCATGTTAAATGAAAAAGGAAATGAGATTTCAGATGAGATTATGTGTTTATGTATATCTATATAAATGGTTGTTTGCATATCATTAGACAGTACCCTTCCCCTCTAGAAAAAGTGATACAGATGAGATGACAGATGCATGTGGTATGATGAATACAGAGATATTGATATTGAGATATAGATGATATAGATGAGATACAGGCTTTTGGGGCCCGTCTGAGTACACACGAAGGTTTTGGACTGTGTACTCAGGCGACTTTGTCTTTTAGGGAGCAGATTATGCATGTACATATATGATGAGATATGAGATGATATTTTTCATCTATCCGTGTAGCTCCGTGGCGTGACGGTACTCAGATAGTATGTCATTGCCCGTCCGTTGAGGTCCAGATATGACGAGATACGAGATGATATTTTTTAATCTATCCGTGTAGCTCAAGGGCGTGACGGTACTCAGATAGTACGTTATTGCCCATCCATTGAGGTCCGGATATGATGAGATATGAGATGACATTCTTGATCTATCCGTGTAGCTCCAGAGCATAATTGTACCCAGATAGTGCATCATTGCCTATCCGTCGAGGTCCGGATATGATGAGATTATTCCCTTGGGCACTTGTTTGGTGATAGTTTTCGGTATTAAGTATTGATGTTATAAGTATTATGGATTTCCATTTATTTATGCAACATATTTGTGATATTTTTATTTGAGTACATGATTTGAATTTAATAAGTTATTTAAGTTCTTGTGATATTTTGATAAAATTGTGTTTTGATATGATTAATTATTTTAGAGTAAAGTTATGTTAAAAAACTACTATCCACTCATTAAGCTTGCTGAGTTTTATACCTATCCTGTTTTATTATATTCCCACCCTACAGGAGAGTTACAGGTACAACAGTCAACCCAGAAATGATAATTAATTTGGAGATATGGCCATGTGATGTAGTTAGGAGTTGTAGATGTTTTATTGAGATAATTTGGGATTGTATAATTTATTACTTTTCGGGGATTATAGATAATATTTTTATTTTCTCTGATATTTGATATCTGAGTGATTTGGTATTTAGTTAAGGAGATTGATTGACGAAGTTGGTTGTATTTGAAATTATTTTGGGAGTGTTTATTTTTATAATATTGCAAATTTGGTTATGTGATAATTATAGGGAGACTTTGCCAAATTTTCGGCAGATTACTCATTAATTAGATTGTTTTCGATCGATTTATTAAAATCAGGCCGAGTCGCCCTGGGAGTTCAAGGCAGGTCGTGTCAATTATAATATGATCCATAAGAGAATGGGACATCCTACTATTCATACCTTAAAACAAGTTATGAAAAAGTGTGATCAAATTTTTGACATAGACAAAACAATTATACCTAAATTTTGTAGTGCCTATCAATTCAGAAAAAGCCATATGCAACATTTTCCCTTAGTGGAAACAACTGCCAATCAACCCTTTGAATTGTTACATGCTGATCTTTGGGGACTAGCACCTATTCTTTCTTCTCAAGGCTACATATATTATATTTCCAAATTATATGACTTTACTAGATTCACCTGGATTTATATGACTCCCAAGTCCTAAGCATTATAAACCTTCATAGAATTTAAAACAATGATTGAAAACAGTCTTTCCTCTAAAATTAATGTTAAGTCAGTGAAGTCAAACTCTCGTTCAGATTGAAACGGTGGCGTATAAGGCAGATAGTTAAGTTTGTTATGAAGCACGTGGGGAGCTCGTGATTCCTTTAAAGATCAAACAACGTCAAGACATGCATTTTGTTCTTAACAAATATAACGGTTTGGGACACGTGTATCTTAGCTGTGCATTCTGGATTTGAGTTTGGTTATTCTTCTTTCTGTTATAAAGCTGGTTTTCCAACTGTGAGAGAGATAGAGAGAATTCTGGAAAGGTTCAGGGTTTGATAGAGAATGATATTTCTTGAGCTTTGTAATCTTGATAGCAGAAACTTGTATTTCAGGTGTGAGGAAAAAGAAATAAAAAAATCAGAAGGGCCACTCACTCCTATCTTATTATTTCTTGTTTCTTTAATGATGTATATGATGGTTAAAATGATTTTTGTTTATGTTTTGATACAAATTATGAATTGATTTTATTTGTGGTTGAGTGATAAACAAGCTTGATGGTTATTGATTGAATTTATTGTGTTGTTGCATGATTACTATAGCATTTTATTTTGATAATGCTTAATTTAATTCACTATTTTGGCCGACCACCCATTTAGTGATACTAGGTAAGAGAGCGCCATAAAAGTGTCTGTTTTAGTGGATCATATCAGAACAATATTTGGTTTTAAATTATGTTTCCCAAGTTGGGTTAACTCAATTTAAATAGGGTCATGCTTAATTTAAAACTAGTGAGAAACTAGACATAGGAAATCACCTTGAAGGGTATTAGGAACCTAGATCTTATAGTGCTATATCTTGTGTGGCAAAACAATTGGTCATTGTTAGGTTGCATATAGATATAAGAGGTCCAACAGGCAACAACTGAGGATACATTAGAATTCTGCCCAGTGTTGTAGTAATTGTTGCAGCAATAGTACTGTAATAGAAAAGAAACAGCCAATACCATTAAATGAGTTAAATCACTCAACTACATCATTCTTAGTGATTCCATTCTTGTGTGAGATGTGTTGGTTTATTTTATTGCATTTTATTTTCCTGTCATTTTAAATTGTTTAGTTTAATTTAATTGCTAAAAGAATTGATTTGATTTAATTGAATTTGCAATATAAGAATTGTCATAGCAACTCTAATAGTATCAATCCTTGTGGAGACGATACTCAAATACTTATTACTTTATTACTTGTTGTGTACACTTGCGCACGGACATACACATATTCGGAATCCAACCAACAAGTTTATGGCGCTGTTTCTGAAGATTGATTGTTTATTTTGATTTGTGAAATCAATTTTTGTGGTGTTTTATTTAAGTATTTATTTAATCATTATTTTCTGTGGTTGACAGATTGTTCTAGCAACTATTGCATGTGCAAAGACAAACAAATTAAGTTTCACTTTGATCCTAAAATTGAGAGGACTGTTATGAGATTAAGAAAGGAGCAAAGAAATTCAAAAGTTGTTGTAGCAATGGACGATTTACAAAACATAAGAGATTTGAACAACCGAGGAGAACTGGCCTTCTATCTTTAAATATGCTTATCAGTTTGTTCAATGTTGTGACAAGTGTCAAAGAAAAGGAAACGTCTCTCAGAAGCATGAGATGACACTCAACAATATTATGGAATTGGAACTTTTTTATGTATGGGGGATAGATTTCATGGGACCATTCCCACCTTCTTTTGGCAACTTATACATTTTAGTGACTATGGATTATGTGTCCAAATAGGTGGAGGCTGCAGCCTTACCTACAAATGATGCCAAGGTAGTGGGGAAATTCCTTCAGAAGAATATTTTCTCAAGGTTTAGGACTCTTAGGGCCATAATTAGTGATTAAGGGACTTATGTTTGTAACAGGGTATTTGCTGCAGCACTGGTCAAATATGGGATCAAGCACAAGATTATAGCAGCATATCACCCTCAGTCAAATGGTCAGGTAAAAGTTTCCAACCTAGAAATCAAAAAGATTTTGGAAAAAGTGGTGAACCCAATTAGAAAAGATTGGTCTCTTAGACTACATGATACTTTATAGGCTTACCATATAGCCTATAAGACGCCACTTGACATGTCTTCATACATAATTGTCTATGGAAAAGCTTGTCATTTGCCATTAGAGTTAGACCATAAGGCATATTGGGCTCTAAAATAACTTAACATGGACATGAATGCTGCAGCAGAGTGTAGGAAGCTTCAACTATGTGAATTAGAAGAGTTAAGGTTGTTTTCTTATGAAAATGCAAGGATTTACAAAGAGAAAACAAAGCAATGGTATGACAAACACATTTAGCAAAGGAATTTAGTTCCAGGTCAACAGGTTTTTCTTTACAATTCAAGATTAAAACTATTTCCAGGGAAGCTGAAATCAAGATAGTCAGGTCCTTTTAGACTTA
The DNA here is from genome assembly GCA_030449905.1 of Luvunga scandens. NCBI lineage: Eukaryota > Viridiplantae > Streptophyta > Magnoliopsida > Sapindales > Rutaceae > Luvunga > Luvunga scandens. Next base: position 878,568 of record JASUUG010000095.1, on the reverse strand, counting down.
TCAAAATCTATCCTTATGGTGCCATGGGCTTGAAAGATGAGAAAACTAGTCAAGAGTTTATGGTAAATGGGCAACAAGTTAAACAGTATATTAGAGATGCCATGCATGACTCAAGAGAGGATTTATTCCTCAAAGATCCAATTTGAGTAATTTAAGGAAGGTCAGGCTGAAACACTTTAAAACAAGTGCTAATTGCGAGGCAACCCAATAAGGGAAGTATTTTAAATTTTGAGTGTTGTTTTTGTTATTTTATCTTTAATTACTTGCTTAATTTTAGTTATTTCATTTTCATTTACATTATTTAATGCATCTTTCTTTAATTTTCGTAGTTGCATTAATTCTATAAAAAAATGTAAATTTTTCATAGTTTGTTACAGCATCAGACTAATTGTTGCAGTAATAATTCGAAGTGCTAAAAGGGACTAAAAACAGAGGATTTTTACCATTGGGAATAAATATGATAGTTAGCAAAGCAATCCAAATTAGAGTTAACAACGGAATTCATAATCCCAAAATTCTCGATTTGATCCTCTTGCCTTTTTCAAATTGATGTGATTTTAAATTTAAAATATTCCTCTTTCTAATTTTATCTCATTAATTCTTCAATTAACTTCTCTTTTAATTTTTCTATTTATTTATCTTTATTGTCACTATATATTAAGGTTTTTACTTTGCATTTTGTCTACTCACTTTCGATCTTTGTTACCTTCAGCCAACAACTTGCAAAGAACCACAGCTTGTGAGGCCAACTTATCACTTTCACACCCTACGACACAACCTTTAGTGTTTGCATCATGACAAGATACAAGACAATAACAACTACACTGAAAGACCTTTCTCGCTTCATAGCTACAAAGCCGAGGACAAATTCGAGGAATTTATCAAGTCATGAAAAATTTTAGAGGAGAAAGGTTTCCAATTCCCGCCACAACCATAAGGGACATGCAACACAATTTATGTTGCTGCAGTAAAGAAGGGGTTGGCTAGACTTCTGTGCCCATCCAAGGGACCCAGTGTTGCCACCAATAAAAAAATTTTATGCCAACATGTTACGGCAGGACCAACACATAATATAGGTGAGAATCTTTAAAAACACTAGTCATTAATGCCTTTTACAATTTGCCTTTTGATATCGATTGTGAATATTCTATGATGATTGGAACAATGACTAACAAGAAATAGAATGAGGTGTATAAGTTTCTAACTGTTGAAGGTAGTTTTTGGGCTAATGAGGAGTCTAGAGTAGTGAATCAGATAGACCTAATGCTAATTGCAAAATTTTTGGTGAAATTTCTTATGTCTAGGTTGATGCCCACTATACACACCACGATAGTGTCCCAGGAGAGATTGGTGCTCTTATATGTCCTCTTTAAGGGACCACCAATAGATGTTAGAAATATTATAGATAGGGAGATTAGGGACTGTGCTATGAAGAAGCACAAAACTACAAGTTTGTTGTTCCCTTCCCTCCTTACAAACATTTGCATTGTCTTTATAGTGCATGTTAACAAAATTAATAAAAATAAAGAAGAAGGAGAAATTATGATACTAACCTTATCATGCTTTTACAATCCTGCTATGAAAACAAACTCAAGTATTATATATAGAAAAGAAAATACGTGAAACACTTGACTTAACCTATCAGTAGAAAAAGAAGTTTCTCTATGTAATCAGCTAAATGATTTCCATGCTATATGTCAAACTTTAAAATATGAAAATTTTTTAGATGATGATGTTAAACTTAAATTATTCCCATTTTCTTTAAAGGATAGAGCTCAGTCATGGTTCAATACATTGTCTGTTCATAGCATTACATCATAGGAACAAATGGTAACAAAATTTTTGAATAAATATTTCGCAGTACATAAAACCAATGCTATTCGCAGGGAAATTTTAGAGTTTACCCAAAGAGAAGGCGAGCAGTTTTTCGAAGCATAGGAGCAATTCAATGGGCTACTTCTAAAGTGTCCACATCATAGGTACGAGAAATGGCACCAATGCAAATACTTTTTGAAGGGATTATTGCTGCATGTGTAAAAATGGATAATAACAACAAGTGGAGGAGAGCTAATGTCAAAAAGTGCATTAGAGATTTAGGATTTCTTCCAGCGACAAGGGGATAGTTCCCAACGACGGAGTCGTTCACTAGACTTCACCTTCAACCCAAGCTTGAAAGAAAATTAGCTACTCATAATTGAACTAGGGGTAAAATGGAAATTTTATTAAAATACATAGAAAATACAAGATGGAGATGAAATTATAGAAAATGGAGCTCAAAATGGATTCAGGGGTGTCAAATTAGGTGGGGAAGCCCCTTTTTTATAGATACAATGAGTAAATCATGGCCATCGAATTAAAACAATTTGGACGCTCATGATTGCGCCACATGGCAAGTTCTTGTTGGATGGAACACATCATCAAGGCTGTCATTCAGTGTATATACATGTACCATACGCATGTTTTTTCAGTCAACTAATATACTGTCACATCATCGTACAGTATAGGTGAACAGTGCCGTATATGTGAACAATACTATTTATCTTTTTATGCTTCTCCTAAGGTTTCCAACTGTCCTGAGTTCAAAATTGTTGTCCTTTTTTCTATCTGATCGCTCGTTCATTGTGAAATGACCATGATGTTCCCTAAAATACATAAAATAATTAATTAAAATAAAACATATATAATTAAATCACAATGGACTTTAAGACATAAAAGTAGGAATGTTAGTGAGACTTGAAATATAAAATGATGATTTTCTCCATTATAAATATACACTTTCTAGCACTCAACACATGTCTTTACCAAAGATGAGAGAATTAAAAATGAAGGAGCATTCACTGCTCAAACAATTGAAAGAATTGAGGGAAAACTAGCTGCTGATGGAGCAACACCAGAGCCTGTTGTTGTAACTGAAGCAAGGAGAGCCTTGGGGCTTGAAAGAAGACTATAAGAATTAAATGAAAGCATTACCCAATGTGCTAAAGCACAAACGAGAAAGAATGATCGGTTCTAGAGCTATTTAGTGCACCTGGAGGATCATTTATTGTATTCATGAAAGGTAAGAACCTCAGTCTTTCTAACAACTTGTTGCAACAGTTTAACTTTGAAGCAGCATGAGAGGAAGCTCTAGCAGCTCAAACAACAGCCAAGGAAAAATAATCCAACTCTGAGGAAGAACCACCATAGGAAAAAGAGTAAAGAGAAGAGGAAATAAAAAAATGGAAGGAGGAAAAGAAAGAGGAGCAAGGAGCAACTGACTTAGAAGAAGAATAGGTGGAGGCACCTCTAGTGGTGCCACCTAAGAGAAAAGGTAAGAAAATTATCCAAGCAGAATCAGAAGAAAAGGAAGACATTGATCATGAAACACGCATCCTCTCCCATAAAAGCAAGGACAAAGTTCTGAGTGAAGTCGAATCGGAAGCTGACCAAGAAGAGATTGATGCTAAAATTAAGGTAGCAGTTAGCAGTGCTACACGAACAGTTGCAAAAAACAGAGTCTGCTAGATATCATTATTGAAATAACTGTACTGAAAGCTGCTCTAGCCACTTTACAAAGAACTCCACCAAAAGCGTTAACATCAACACTAGTTAAAAAGAAGTCCAGCAAGCGAAAATGGGCACTACAATCTAGAGGTGCTACAACACCAGAAAAGCCAAACCCAAAGCATTCACGATCACATCAGCCAACGATGCTCGAGCCAAATGAAACCCTTCTAGCTAGTTCTCCAACTCCCAAGAAGAAGAAATCATCTATTGCAACAGTTGAAATTCCACATGGGTCACCCAAAGACTATCTTTGCGGTGCAACTAAAAAGAAGTGACCCTTTTTCTCACATTTGCTGCAACTAGTCTGTAACAACAGGAGAGTGCCCCTACCAACTTTAATTTTTCAGTCTTTATAAAAAACTTGTTTTGTTATTTATGTTGCTTTTATTTAAACTTGTTTTGTATTTTCCTTATTCACACGTTTGGGTTGTTTGGTTTGTTTGCACGATGAATGTTTGTGTGCATGTGAGGACACAACACATCTCAAGTTTGGAGGGGTTATGTTGGAATAAAAATAAAGCTTGTCATGTGTGTTTTGTGTAAGTTTAGTGAATATGTGTATAAGGCTTTGTTATCTAAGTTTGTGTATGGATTAAACAATTAATGAAGATAACTTAAGCATCAAATTTTGCAACTGCCAAGTAAAGACAATTCAAAGATAAGAGTCGAATTTTGTCTTAACACTTAGGTTTTGATTGAGTTCTATAAGAATGCTGTAGCAAAGCCTTGTGTGTTAGAATGGTAGTGAACATCTTAAGTTTGAGGGAAAATTTTTAGAAATTTTTTAAAATTGTGCTAGTTATGAATAATTTTGCTCCAATGGCTAAAGTTGTTGAGTAACCAGTGCTAAGTATGCACCTCATATGCAGACTTGAGTCCAAAGGCAACAGATGCTATGAGCATTACTATAGCAATAACTGAAATAAAAAAGGTATTTTCTTGGTCCTTTGTCTGGGATGTTGAGTGACCAGTATTGTTCATGAGCCTCATGTTCAGCCTTGAGTCAAATGTGTCTTTAGATAAGACCATGTTATGAGCATTGCTGCAGCAACTTTGATTTGTGCATTGGGTGAGTAATTGGGTGTCATCACCACAAGTGATAGACATTCACATGAAAAACCAATTCCACATTGAGAGAATACTGAAAAAAAAAATTTGTTGCTTTAGCACAATTGGCATATGTTGTGATTTTTGCCCTTGGACATTATTGAATTAACCTCTACCCTTGAGTATGGAATAGTAATTGTGCAATACTACAGTATCGCTGGATTTGGTCAAAATAGCATACACTCACTTTGGATTAAATAAAGCCTAAGTCTAAAAACTGAATTGCTATGGCAATTGTACATGATTTAAGATTTGATCTGAAGGTTAGAAAATCTTTGCAAACAGGATGACAAAGCTAAGTATATTGCATGATTGTGTGATTTAGATGTGAGTGTTATTGTCATTACTTGAGGAAAAGTAATAGTTTAAGTTTGGGAGCGTGATATAAAATGAGAGTTATCTATAACATTTTTTGCACTTAAATCAAGGTAATTTAAAGAGTAAATGGCATGTTTTAATTACATTTTAGTTACATTTTGTATATTTATTTATCTTTAGTCTATTCTTTATAAATTAATTTGTTTTAAAATGAATTGTGTGCTTAGATTATGTGCTTAATTGTAGACAACTAGAAGTACAATCTCAAGAAAAGAATGTTGTGCAATGGGCTTGCAAAAATGAGGAAAGAAATGGACTACAAAAAAGTGGAAACGAATTTGAAATAGTGCAGATATTATAGTCATTGCTGTAGCAACCATTACTGTAGCAATCCTGGAGCAATCAAGAAAAGTAAAAAATCAGGTGCGAATCTTAGAAAAATTATGTGATTTGTAGTTTCCAAATATGGAAGATACGTGCTCTAGACGTTCAGTTGCCCTAGTTTTCAATTATAAAAGGAAGCGCACAAAAAGGAAATAAAGAGAGCCGTCATTTACAAGAAAAACTTAGAAAAGAAAAAGAAAATAGTAAAGAAAAAGAAAATTCCAAGGCTGCAAAAGAAGATTTCAAGCGTGAGGAAAAAGAAATAGAGAAATCAAAAGGGCCACTCACTCCTATCTTATTATTTCTTGTTTCTTTGATTCATAATGATGTATATGACGGCTGAAACGGTTTTTGTTTTTGTTTTGATACAAATTATGAGCTGATTTATTTGTGGTTAAGTGATAAATAAACTTGATGGTTATTTACTGAATTTATTGTGCTGTTGCGTGATTACTATAGCATTTTATTTTGATAATACTTAATTTAATTCACTATTTTGGATGACCACCCATTTAGTAATACTCGCTAAGAAAGAGCCACAAAATGGTATGTTTTAGTAGATCATATCAGAACAATATTTTGTTTTAAATTAGGTTTCCCAAGTTGGGTTAACTCAATTTGAATAGAGTCATGCTAAATTTAAAACTAATGAGGACCTATACATATGGAATCACCTTGAAGGGTATTAGGAACCTAGATCTTATAATGTTATATCTTGTGTGGCAAAACAACTGGTCATTATTAGGTTGCATATAAATATAAGAGGTCCAACAGGCAACAACTGAGGATACATTAGAATTCTGCCTAGTGTTGTAGTAATTGTTGCAGCAATAGTACTGTAATAGAAAAGAAACAGTCAATACCATTAAATGAGTTAAATCACTCAACTACATCATTCTTAGTGATTCCATTCTTGTGTGAGACGTGTTGGTTTATTTTATTGCATTTTATTTTCCTGTCATTTTAAATTGTTTAGTTTAATTTAATTTCTAAAAGAATTGATTTAATTTAATTGCATCTGCAGTATAAAAATTGTCGTAGCAACTCTAATAGCACCAATCCTTGTGGAGACGATACTCGAATACTTATCACTTTATTACTTGTTGTGTACACTTGCACACGGACATACACATATTCAAAATCCAATCAACACCTCAATATATGTCTCATGGATAGTTTGGTTAAATTTACACTTATTTTTCAGTTACGAAACAATATTATCACCTATACTTACTGCAGTGATTAAATGCCAAAAGATCACTCAACAACTTAACCACTGCCCAAGATCACAATCAAGATCAGAATAAGATGCTTTAAGCCAATTAATTCAACCTTAAAAGCCAATACCATTTTAATATAAAGAACAACTGAGATCAATGCACAACAATAATAAGAAAAACAAAAACAATCACAGAATTAGCTAAAGATTTACATGGTTTCACAGGATAAGCCACCAGAATGAGTTTTATTGATGATTCACGTGAAGATTAAGAGCAACAATAGACTGAATTACAAGGAACAAAATGATATTGACCTTCTCTCAATCTATCCAGAAAGCTCTTCTAAAAAACCACCACACTCTGCTTCGTTAATCAGCTTATATACCAGCTAATATGAAAACCCAGATTTCACAGAATGCCCCCATGTGTATAACAATTTTCTAACTAACGTGATGTTGTTCGCGTGCCCAATCACATGCTCCATTTATTTACCAGCCAAAACACCTTCAACGTTGTCGTTTTGAACTTTAAGTAATCACATACTGAGCTCGTGACCTCCCTAAACTAGATAAACATGCTTATACATTGTCGTTTAACTTCTCAGGTTTTGAATTCATCATATTGATCCACACTTCTCCACCTTAAATCAAAACCCCTCATGTTGTTTCCTTCTCCAAACCTCAAGTAATCAACAATCACCCAAGCCAGCTTGGTTCAAACACATTTTGAACTTAGCTTTTGACACCACTTTTGTTAACATATCTACAGGGTTTTGATCTGTGTGCACTTTGGACATTTTCACAGCTCCTTTAGGCACTTCATTCCTGATAAAATAAAGTTTAATGTCTATGTGCTTTGTCCTTTCATGATGTGCAAGATTTCTACACAAATGAAGAGCATTTGAGCTATGACAAAGAACTATTATATTCTTCTGTTTAACGCCAAGCTCTCCCATTAATCCCTTAAGCCTTAATGCTTCTTTTACAGCCTCAATAACAGCTGTATATTCTACCTCTGTGGTTGATAATGCCACCACAGATTGTAGAGAAGCTTTCCAATTAATGAGATAGCCATCAAATGTAAACATATAACCTGTCAACAATCTTCTTTTGTCTAAATCTCCAGCAAAATCAGCATCTACATACCCTAGCAAACCTCCACAACTTCCCTTATTCTTCCCATACACCAAACCACAGTTCAATGTTCCACACAGTCCACTTAACTGCTTTCCAATGCTCCATTCCAAGTGACGCCATATATCTACTTACAACAGTAACTGCAAGTGATATGTCTGGTCTAGTTAAGAACGTTGCATACATTAAGTATCTGATAACTCTATGAAATGAGAGTTATCAATGGCACTTTTGGACTTAAATCAAGATTACTTAGAAAGTAAATAATGTATTTTAATTGCATTTTAAATTAATTTTGCATATTTATCTATTTTTAGTTATTAGCAATAAATTAGTTGATTGTGGAATAAATTGTGTGTGCTTAGATTATGTGTTTACATTATAGGCAAATGGAAGTGCAAATTCAAAGAAGAAATGTTGTGCAATGGGCTTGGAAAAATGAGGAAGGAAATTAGCTGTAGAAAAATAGAAACTAGTCTGAAATAGTGCATTGCTGTAGTACGATTGGAACAATAGAAGAGAAAAATTCACGCAAATCTCAGAAAAAATTTACGATCTGCAGTTTCCAAATATGGAAAATGCGTACCCTAGACGTCCAGTTGCTCTAGTTTTCAATTATAAAAGGAAGAGCACACAAAAGAAAAGAGAGAACCATCAACCACAAGAAAATAATGAGAAAATAAAAAGAAAATAGCAAAGAGAAGAGAAATTCAAGGGCTGATCAGAAGTTGCAAGCATGAAGAAAAGGAATCAAGAAATTTAAAAAGATCACTCGCCTCTATCTATATTCTCTTTGTTTTCTTTGATTCATGATGATGTATATGATGGCTGAATTGGTTTTATTTTCTGTTTTGATACAAATCATGAACTAAATCTATTTGCGGTTGAGTGAATGATAAGCTTGATGGTTTATTTACTGAAATTATTGTGTTGCTGCATGACTGTTATAGCATTTTGTTTTGATAATGCTTAATTTCATTCACTATTTCGGCTGATCACCCATTTAGTAATACAAGCTAAGAAAGAGCCACAAAAAGGCCGGTTTAGTGGAAAATACCAAAGCAATACTTGGTTTTAGATTAGGTTTCCCAAGTTGGGTTAACTCAATTTGAATAGGGCTATACTTAATTTAAAATTAGTAAAATTAGTGATGAACTAGACATAGGGATTTACCTTGTAGGGTAATTAGGAACCTTGATCGTATAATGCCATATCTTGTGTGATTTATCAACTGGTCATTATTAGGTTGCATATAGATATAAGAAATCCAACAAGCGATAGCAGATGATACATTAGGATTTTGTCCAGTGTGTAGTAATTGTTGTAGCAACGATACTGTAACAAAAAACAAATAATCAATACCATTAAGTGAGTTAATTCACTTAACTACATCATTTTTAATGATTACATCCTTGTGTGAGACGTGTTAATTTATTTTAGTGCACTTTATTTTCTATCATTTAGATTTCTTAGTTTAATTTAGTTGTTAAAAAGAATTTGATTTATTTGAAATTGCACCACAATTACTTGCTGTAGTAATTCTTATAGCATCAGTCCCTGTGGAGACGATACTCGAATATTTATCACTTTATTACTTGTTGTGTATACTTGCGCACTGACACCTATATATTAAGAAATCACCCAACAGTATCCTACAACATTTCCATAAGGTATTTTTGCCATTTCAAGCTTCTCTTCATTGGTTTTTGGACACGGTAAATTACTAAGCCTGAAATGAGCTGCAAAGGGAGTCAACACTAGTTTAGAGTTTAACATATTGTATGTATCAAGTACCCTGGTCAGGTATTTCTTCTGTGAAAAAAACATAAGTCTAGCAGATCTGTTCCTTTTAATTTCCACCCCCAAAATATTCCTTACAATCCCCAAGTTCTTCATGTTAAACTTAAAGCTTGGGATTTACTTCAAATCTTCTATTTTTTTCATCTTTTTATAGGTTATCAACATGTCATCTACATAGAGAAGGAGATATATGTAGAGATCATTATGTAACAGCTTGTAATACACACAACAATCATAATTGCATCTCAAGAATCCATGTGAGATGATGAATTCATCAAATCTGAGATACCATTGCCTAGGGGACTATTTTAATCCATATAAAGATTTTTTAAGCAAGCACACATGACCAAGCTTATTTGCATCTTCGTATCCTTCAAGTTAAGTCATGAATATCTTCTCTTAAAGTCTTCCATGTAAAAATGCAGTCTTCACATCAAGTTGATCAAGCTCCGTGTCTTGTACTACCGTGAGTGACAGAATCACGCTTATTAATGCATGTCTGACTATAGGAGAGAATACCTCATTAAAATCAACCCCTTCCTTTTGTGTATACCCTTTTGCCACAAGCCTTGCTTTGAATCTTCTTGGTTCTGAGCTGGTCAAGCCTTCCTTGATTTTGTAAATCCACTTGTAGCCCACAATTCTCCTTTTTGCTGGCTTTTCAACTAATTCCTAGGTATCATTATTGTGCAAGGATGAGATTTATTCATTCATAGCCTCCTTCCATTCCAACTTGAACTTACTTTAAATTGCTTCATTGAAAGTTTTTGGTTCTTCATCATCAACTTCCTGTGTAGCTTTCAAGGCATATGCAATGAGATCAACATATCCATATCTTCTTAGTGGTCTGATTTTCCTTTTTAACCTATCTCTAGTTAATTAGTATCCCTAAGCTTGTGATTGAGAATCGTATTTTGATTGTGATTTCTGGTGATCATCTGACTTATCAGTGATATCACTTGAATCTGTAGTTTCATTTGTTTCTCCCTGATTAATAACTCTACCTCAACTGGAAGATCGTCTGTGCCTCTAAAATCAGTCACAAAACTCCTTTGAATTGACTCTTGCTTATCAATTCTTCTTCATTGAACACCACGTCTCTGCTAATTATACATTTTAGAGGACTAACATCTGTACACCAGATCTTATATCCCTTAACGCCTTCTAGATATCCTATCATGATGCCCTTTAAAGCCCTAGGAGCTAGCTTTCCTTGGGTTATATGTGCATAAGCTAGACAGCCAAAAGCCTTCAAATCTCCATAGTTTACAATCTGTCTAATCCATTTCTCATGAGGTGTCTTAAAATCAAGAGCTATAAATGGACTCAAGTTGACCAAATAACAGATTGTTAAGAGAATTTTTGCCTACAATGACTTAGGAAGCCTTGACTGAGCAAGCATGTGTTGTGCAAATTTTATTGAACTCGCAAGTGCACGAATCTATTGTAGAATAGATTAATGATGATGAGTGTCGATCCCACGAGGAGGTGGATTTTAATTATGTGTAGAATAAATTTTCTGAGTTGCTGATTAGATTTATAATGACAATTATGTAGGCAATGTATTAATTTAAATTAAAGTTGTTGGAATAAACTATTAAAATGAAATGCTTGGATCTCCGGATCTGTACTCAACATGCACCATCAGCTTAATATTCATTATTAGTACCAATTAAATCATGAAGGGGAAACTTCCACTCATCATGAACCACACTCTAATAGATATGGTGATAAGGGCTTCCCGTGCCAAATAGTAATAACCTTGCCTAGGGAGGCGGTTATTCCAGCCGATATCCAGACAAGATTATTACTATCTGTCTACGAAAAGTCAAAACAACCACATAAATTAAAGGGGAAGGAAAAGTAAATTTACCAAATTAAGCCCATGGAGCATGTTGAGACTTCACCTTCAACCCAAGTTTGAAAGGAAATTAGCCTCTCATATTTGAACTAGGGGTAAAATGGGAATTTTATTAAAATACGTAGAAAATACAAGATGGAGATGGAATTACAGAAAATGGAGCTCAAAAATGGATTCAGGGGTGTCAAATTAGGGGGGGAACCCCCTTTTTATAGATACACTGAGTAAATCATGGCCATCGGATTAAAACAATTTGGACGCTCAGGATTGCGCAACGTGGCAAGTTCCTATTGGATGGAACACATCATCAGGGCTCTTATTCTGTGTATATGCATGTACCGTACACACATTTTTTCGATCCACTAACATTCTGCCACGTCACCGGTCAACATTTTTGGTCCAATAGGGTCGTGACACGTCATCAGTCAACGCCACATCATCAGTCAATGCCACATCATTCGTCCAATCAAATGCCGCCACGTCATCGTATAGTGCCACGTCATCGTACAGTACATTTGAACGATCCGTGAATGTTGTCGCGGTATGCGATACCATATATATCAACCGCATCAGCATGCGCGTGAATGCGATCAAATAAATATGAACAAAGGCAGATCTGTATATGTGAAGCGCCATTTTTCTTTTTATGCTCCTCTTAAGGTTTTCGACTGTCCTGAGTTCAAAAGTGCTGTCCGTTTTTTCATCTGATCTCTCCTTTATTGTGAAATAACCATGATATCCCCTAAAATACATAAAATACTTAATTAAAATAAAACATACATAATTAAATTACAAGGGACTTAAAGACATAAAGATAGGTATGTTAGTGAAACTTAGAGTGTAAAATGATGATTTTCTCTATTATAAAAACACACTTTCTAGTACTCAACAGCATGCACCTCACTCTCTCCATAAGGGTCATATTCATCCTTTTCACCAACCCATTCTGCTAAGATATCATACTAACAATTTTATGTCTAGAAATTCTCTCTTCAGCATAATAGTTATCAAATCTTTTATTACAGAATTCTAAGTCATTGTCTGTTCTGAGTTTCTTTACCTTCCTTCCTATCTTATTCTCAACCAAGCTCTTCCACTCTCTAAACTTGTCAAACAGTTGGTCTTTACTATTCAAGAAATAAACCCAAACCTTTTTTGAAAAGTCATCAATTATTGATAAAAAATAGTTGTTACCACCTAGAGATATATGTTGTGTAGGTCCCCATAAATCAGAATGGACATACTCCAATTTATCTTTGGACTTATAAGTTGACCTTTTGAAACTTACTCTAGCTGATTTACCCAGTACATAGTCTTCATAAAACTCTAAGTTTCCAATCTTGTCATTCCCAAACACACTTTGTTTTTCCAGTTCCTTCAGACCCCTTTCTCCTATGTGACCCAAGCTTAGATGCCATAGCTTTGTCCTATCAATGATAGTATTTGAAGACACTCTAGCTTCACCACTGACCATATCCCCATCTAAACTAAATACACCATTCTTCCTGCTTCCTTTTATAATAACCTCTGAACCTTTGACAACTTTCATCACTCCTGACTCAATCTTAACACTACATCCCATTTGGTCAAGCATCCCTAAAGAAACTAAATTTCTTTTCAAGTTAGGCACATGTCTGACCTTTTTTAGCTCTCTTATAGTACCATCATGAAGTTTAAGATTAACATTACTATTACCTATGACCTTACACACAGTATTGTTCTGCATCATCACTTTACCTCCATTATAATCACGATATTCAATAAAGTAACTCTTGTATGGACTCATATAAAAAGTACAGCCTGAGTCTAAGACCCATTTACCTTTGTCTCTGCTGTCATTGTAATGCACATTCCAGCAAACTTATAGCCTTCTTCTTCTGCTATAGCTGTATCTCCATTATGACCTTTCTTTTTAGGCTTCTTTTCTAGATAATCTTTCTTGAAGTGTCCTTCTTTATGGCATAGAAAACACTTCAGATTCTTAGGTTTTTTTTTATTTTTCCCCTACTTCTTTTACCTCCCTTCAAATCTTGCTCTTGCTGTTAAAATTTCTCCTCATGCATTTCATAGATGATCTTGTTTCCTATGCAGTTCTTTTGTGTTAAGGGCTAACTTTACCTCATCCAGAGACAATGCTTGTCTTCCACACATTAAAGCATCAACAAAATGCTCATAGGATTTGGGTGAAGAGCTTATCAACAGAAAAGCCTTATCCTCATCACTTAGGGTTGCATCAATTGTTTCCAAAGTGTCACACACTTTGTTGAATTCATCAAGATGATCATCAAAAGATGAACCCTCTACCATCTTCAAAGTAAACATTTTCTCTTTTATATATAACCTATTTGCAAGAGATTTTTTTCATATAAATGCTCTTCAACTTGGCCCTTATATCGGCAACAACAGGTTTTTTTGCCACTTTCCTTATCACAGAATAAAAAAGACTCAAGATTATAGTCCCTTTGGCCTTCCTATCAAGCTCAGCACCCTATTCTGGAGTCTTTGATGAAGACACCTCTTTCCCTTCCTTCTTGGTCACAGGTTGAATAACATCACCAAGGCCTTATGTAACCAACAAAGCTTCCATTTTCACCTTCCACATATTAAAATTGTATTTTCTATTAAACTTCTCAAGATTGATCTTTGGTGTAACCATAGTTAGATCTTGATCTGTTAACCTTGCTCTGATACCAAATAGTGATTAATTGCCAAAAGATCAATAAACAACTTAACCACTGCCCAAGATCACAATCAAAACTAGAACAAGATGCTTTAAGCCAATCAATTTAACCTTAAAAGCCAATACCACATTAATATAAAGAACAAATGAGATCAATACACAACAGTAATCATAAAACCCAAAAATAATCACAGAATCAGCAAAAGATTTACATGGTTTGATTGTGCAAGGATGCACAATCTAAATCCACAGGAGAAGCCAGTAGAATGAGTTTTATTGACGATTCACGTGAAGATTATAGAGCAACAATAGATTGAATTACAAGGAACAAAATGACATTGACCCTCTCTCAATCTATCCAAAACACTCTTTTGAAAACCACCACAATCTGCTCTGTTAATCAGCTTATACTAGTTGATATGACAACCCAAATTTCACAAAATGCCTCCACGTGTATAACAGCTTTCTAGCTAACTTAATGCTCTTCACGTACCCGATCACATGCTCCACTTATTTACCAGCCAAAATGCCTTCAACCCTTGCCGTTTTGAACTTTAAGTAAATCATATGTTGAGCTCGTGACCCCCCTGAGCTAGATAAACATGCTTATACGCTGCCATTTAACTTCCCAGGTTTTTAGTTCATCATATTGATCCACACTTACATTTTACAACCATTTTTTTTGCCATAAATAATGAAATATTGTCTTAGACAGAGAGCAAATACTGTGTCCCAAAATAAAATTATTGGTAACAAGATATAACACAAGTCAAGATAAAATTATTGGATATAATTTCTTAAATTTGTGACCAAATTTAAGAAATTTCAAAGCGTTGTAACCAAATTATCTTAAAAAGTCAAATTTCTTGTAATGCCAAGTGTTGTTTCATGTAATGAATTAAGAAGGTATCTGATTATAGTTTATTAAATGGATAGTGCAGATTTGTTTATGTTAGAGATGAAGCTCAAATCTAGAGTTGGGACAATGGTTGAGATGGCAGTTACAAGTTACTGGTGAATATGACTCGTTTATCTTAGTACTTCAAAGAGCTGTATGACTACAATGTAACATTAGTTGAAGGGTTAAGTATTTCACATGATTTAACATGTGATTCACTTAATCAAAATGACAACTGAGCTAGATATTTTGAACAACAAATTAAGTAAGGCGTTGACACATGTTTAGTGGCTATTTTGAATGGTTGTTAAAGCCGTTGCACATGCAAAAAGCTCCTGGGTTTTGATAACAAAACCAAAAGTTTTAGTTGACTATTACAGGATCATTCTAGATGAATTGCTCTATCTATATAAAGTCATACAATCTATTATATTTAGAGTGGTTAAATTCAATTACATCTGTTCTTTTTCATTGTATCTTGTACAACTCTGAAGTAGTAAAAACTCATCTTTGTTTTCATAGTGAATGTAGGCTCATAAGTGGCCAAACCATTTAAATCTTTTGTGCAGTGTGTGTGATTGATTCTAGTTTACTTAGATCTAATTAATTAGTTTCCAATTAATTACATTAGCTGTATCAAGATTTGATTGGTTCATTATTGTTCTTGATCTAAAAAATTTGTAAGTAGATCTTTAGGGGGCTAAGATTAGTATCTTGCTGGTTTTTTGTTACAACAAATTGGTATCAGAGTCATTCTCCAAATTCTTAATCTCAGAATGGCAACACCTAAGTTAATGTCAAGAAGTTTACCGAGAAAAATGATTTCCACCTGCGAAGCTCAAGACAAGAGCCTTGTTAGTGCATCACGGGTTAAATGAGGCACTTAGTGAAATGTCATCATTGAAAAATCCAAGAAAAGTGTTTGAAGAAGATTTGGCAAATGTGTTTGACGGGGCTCACAGTGACATAATCCCATGTCTTGGTGATAGGGTGCTCATAGAAGTTGGTGGGGAGAAGACAGCAGCTAGATTGTGGAAAAAGCTTAAAGACTTGTATAAAAAGAAGTCTATAGCTAAGAGATTGGACACCAAGAAGAAGCTTTATACTTTACAAATAGAAGAAGTGTCATTTATATCATATCACATTGATGCTTTGAAGATCATCTTAGATCTTGAAGACATCAATGTGAAAATTGATAATGAAGACAAAGCCATGATCTTGTTATGTTCTTTATTAAATTCTTATGAGCATTTAGTTAACACACTTGTGTACAGAAGGCAAACTCTTACCATACTAGATGTCAAAGAAACCTTGAATTCTAAGATAGTAACAAAGAAAAAATCAAAAGAATGAGAAGGCTTGAATGTAAAAAGAAGATCTGAAAAGAGAGAAGATGTGAAAGGAAAAAAAAGAAGAGAAAAGATGGGAAAGGAAAAAAAAAAGATCGAA
This sequence comes from Luvunga scandens, assembly GCA_030449905.1. Classification (NCBI taxonomy): domain Eukaryota; kingdom Viridiplantae; phylum Streptophyta; class Magnoliopsida; order Sapindales; family Rutaceae; genus Luvunga; species Luvunga scandens. Next base: position 862,172 of record JASUUG010000095.1, on the reverse strand, counting down.
GTCAGGGCCAAAGAACTTGAAATGCTTCTAATGCCACAAGGAAATTCATTTTAAAAAAGACTGCCTTGAGAGGAAAAACAAGAATAAAAAAATCAAGAAAGAAGAGTGGTGATGCTATTGTTACATCAGTGATTTAAGAACATAATGGTTATGATTCAACTGGAGTTCTAATTGCTATAGATGGCCAAACCAGAGGTAATTAGGTTTAAGATTTTGGTTGTTCTTTCCATAAATGCCCAAATAAGCTTTTTTTAACAAACTATGAAGCGTATAAAGGTGGAGTTGTTATGATAAGAATGATGTTAGTTGTAAGGTAGTAGGTAAAGGCATAATTAAGCTGAAGACGTTTAAAGGCATGATTATAGAATTGAGGAATATGAGACGTATGCCTAAGCTGAAAAGAAACCACATTTCATTAGGTGTACTTGATAACATAAGATGCACAATTAACCTTGAATCTAGTATATTAAAGGTAATGAAATGGTCCATGGTGTTAATGAAAGGAGACATGAAAAATGGCCCATATATTCTTTAAGAAACAGTTGTTATAAGTGATGTTGGGTTGTAAAAAAAAATTTAGACAAGACAATGTTGTGGCATTTGAAGTTAGGTTATATGAGTGTAAGAAGGCTTAAAGAACTATCAAAACATGGGTTTTAGGAGAGGATAAGATAAAGACTTAGAAATTCTATAAAAAATATGTCCTAGGCAAGTCTTCAAGAGTTAAATTCTTTACTGGTGTTTAGATATGTAAAGGGACTCTAAATTATATCTATGTGAGTGCTTACACAGACAACTTTTTTTAAGGTGGGGCGCTAAGTATTTCTTATCTTTTATTAATGACTTTTAAGGTTACTCTGGGTGTATATCTTGAAAAGCAAAGAAGATGTGTTTGATCAATTTAAAACCTAAAAAACATTAGTTGAAACTCAGACAAATAGAAGGGTTAGAAGGTTAAAAACTAATAATGGTTTGGAATTTTGTAATAAGAGATTTGATGATTTTTGTTCTAAGCATAGGATTATGAGGCACAAAACAATGAGACATACACCTGAACAAAATGGATTAGCTAAAAGAATGAACAGAACTTTGATTGATAAGGTTAGATGTATGCTTATTCATTCATAGTTATCCATTTTTCTATGGGCAAAAACCTTAGCCACAACTTGCTATATAGTGAATAGAAGCCTTTCATCTAGAATAAATTTTAAAAAACCTATTGAACTCTGGTCTGGTAAACTAACAGACTATTCTAGTACAAGAGTCTTTGGTTGTCTAGCCTATGCTCATATTAAGTAAGGTAAATTGGAACCTAGGCTTTAAATTGTGTATTTCTTGGATATTCTGATGAGGTTAAGGGCTATAAGCTATGGTGCACTGATCTCAAGCCTCCAAAAGCCATTATAAGCAAGGACGTTGTGTTTAATAAGTTTGAGATGCTTCAAAAGTCAGTTCAAGTAAAGCCAACAACTATAGAGCCTAATAAATTAGAACTCAAGATTCATTTTGAGGTGGAGCTATCAAATAAAAGTACAAAACATAAACCAAGGGGCGAACCAGAACTTAGATCTGATATGGAGATTTCTAAACCAACAGAAGAATTTAAAGGTGAACAAGAAGTCAGAGATTATCAACAATGAGAGATAGAGATAAGAGAGTTATGAGGCCTCCAAGGAGATATGCATATGTAAAGTTGATTACATTTGTACTAACAACTCATGAGATTAAAATTGATGAACCAAGAACTTATTGAGAGGCTGTTAAGAGTGATGAGTCAAAAGAATAAAGAAAAACTATGGATAAGAAAATGTAATCTTTGGCAAAGAACAATACATGAGATCTGATTTAAAAACCAGCAAACAAAAAGATAATAGGGTGTAAATGGATCTATAGGATTAAATAAGGAATTCCAGGTGTTGAACCACAAATATTCAAAGCCAGGCTTATAGCTAAAGACTCAAAAAGAGGGCATCGACTTCACTGAGGTGTTCTCTCCAATGGTAAGACACTCCTCTTTGAGAATCCTATAGGCACTTATTGCTATGAATAACATGCATCTTGTATAGACGGATGTTAAGACTATTTTTTTGTATGGAGAATTAGATGAGATGATTGTGATGTCTTAGCTTGAAGGTTATGTGGATCCAAAAAGAACTGATCATATTCGTCATCTTAAAAAGTATTTGTATAGGCTTAAACAATCTCTAAGGCAATGGTACTTGAGATTTGACAATTTCATGACAAAACATGGTTTTTAGAGGTGTAACTTTGACTGTTGTGTGTACTTCAAAGACATAGAAATTGGTAGCAAGATTTATCTGTTGCTATATGTTGATGATATTTGATAGCATGTCCAAATATGGATCAGATAAATTGTTAAAACAACAGCTAAAGGAACTTTTTAAGATGAAAGATCTTGATACAGCAAAAAAGATTCTTGTAGTGGAGTTGATCAGATATAAAAAAAAGGTATTTTATTTCTCACACAACATAAATGCATTGGAAAGGTACTTGAAAGATTTGAAATGGAAAATTCTAAACTAATTCAAGCTCCATTAATATCACATTTCAAACTTTCATGCCAGCAGTGGCCCAAAACTGATGATGAAAAGGCTAAGATGGCTTTAATTCTATATTTAAGTGCTGCTAGATGTTTGATGTATGCAATGGTTTTGACCAGGCCTAACCTCTCTCATGCAATAAGTGTGGTTAATAAATATATGTCAAATATAAGGAAAGAACATTAGAAGACTGTTATGTGGATTTTAAAATACCTAAATGGCACAGTTGATTATGGTTTGGTGTTTAGAATTGGTACAGAATGTGCTATCAGTTTGGAAGTTTTGCGGATGATGATTATGCTAGAGATCTAGACAAAAGAAGATCCTTGACTGGTTACTTGTTCATACTCAATGGTTGCACCATAAACTGGAAAGCCACATTACAAAATGTTGTTACTTTGTCAACAACTAAAGTTGAATGCACAACAACGGGTGAAGCAATAAAAGAAGCTATTTGGCTTAAAGGAATGGTAACTAAATAAGGGTATGGGTATAAGCAAATCACAGTCTATTGTGATATCTAGAGTGCAACATGTTTAAGCAAGAATCAGATCCACCATGAGAAAACAAAGCACATAGATATAAAGCTTCACTTTGTTAGGTTAGACGTATCAAGGGGTGGTTAAATTGGTGAAAATACACACTGATTATAACCTTGCTAACATTCTCACTAAAGTTGTACTAGGTACCAGGTTTGAGTTCTACTTGAACTTAGCTGGGATCTGTAGAATATAAATTGCAAAAGTATACTAAAGACGTGGATTGAAGAATACTTTATTTGTGTTCAAGGTACAGAATGTTAGAGATGAAGCTCAAATCAGGAGTGGGACAACGGCTGTCATGACAGTTACAAGTTGCTGGTGAAAATAACTTGTTAGTCTTGGTACTTTAGGGAGCTATATGACTACCATGTAATGTCGGTTGAAGGATTAAGTATTTCACGTGATTCACTTACTCAAAACAGCAAATGATCTTGACTTTTTGAACAACAGATTGAGTAAGGCGTTGACACGTGTTTGGTGGCTGTTTTAAATGGCTGTTAAAGCCATTGCGCATGCGAAAAGCTCCTGATTTTGACAACGAAACTAGAAACTTTAGCTGACTATTACAGGATCTTTCTAGATCAATTGCTCTCTATATATAAAGCCATATGATTCGTTATTTAGAGTGGTTAAGTGTAGTTACATCTCTACTTCTTCACTGTCTCTTGTACATCTTTGAAATAGTAAAAACTCATCTCCCTTTTCACTGTAGATGTAGGCTCATAAGCGGCCAAACCACTTAAATCATTTGTGCAATGCGTGTGATTGATTCTGGTTTACTTAACTCTAATTAGTTAGTTTTCGATTAATTACATTTGCTGCATCAAGATTTGATTAGTTCATTGTTGTTCTTGCATATAAATAATTTGTGATTAGATATTTGGGGGGTCAAGATCAGTATCTTGCTAGTTTTTTTTTTTTTTTTTTTTAAAGGAAAGGGGGGTGGGCAAGCCCAAATCAATTTTTACCCCCTCCCCACCCCCAAGGCTCGAACCCGAGTCCACACAAGTGAGGGGCGACAGATTGCACTGCCAACCAACTCGGCTACGCCCTTGGGGGCTATTTTTAAATTAATCTCCATAATATCCTTATGGAGACTCGAACCCTTGCTCTCACAGTTGTAAGTGCAAGAGTTCTCCCACTGGGCCAAAGGCCCATTGGTAGTATCTTGCTAGTTGTTGGTTCAACAATTTAGATTTCATACACCATAGATAAACTTAATTCATAAATTTATAGCTTTTATATATTATATAATGAGTAATAATTTAGTTGTTGACGAACAATATCACATGGTGTAGGTCTAATTAATCCACAGCTTAAACACTAGTCATAAAAAATTTTAGAATTCTACCATACATCCAGACGCTCACCATATAGTAGACACTGATGCTCACTTCGTTTTCTCATCACTTCATTTTCTCTGTCTAATTTATGTTTTTAGGTTTGATTGAATGTATTATTTTAGCATTTGTATTTGAATTCTAATTGTCCACGGAATACGATATATAGTAGGTTTGGTAATAAGCTATAAACCCACCATGAGCATGACAAGTTTTGGTAATTTTTTTTTCTTTTCTGGTGCTGCGAATTTGATTTAAAAAAAAAAAAAGGTCGGTACCAAATCCAACCTCTTGTCTATTCATTCCTGAACATATTATTTAAAGATAAATAATATTTGATCCAAAATTTTGTTAAATTGAATTTAACGATTTTTTTTTTATTTGAACGACGGCCCATCTGCTAGATGAGAGTTGGTGGACGATGGACCATCTCTCAATTTTTGTTTGACTTTAAAGAAAAAGAAGTCAATTTTATTAATTTTTGTAGTTTCGTTAGATATAATTTCGGATTAGATATCAGCGTTGTTATTTGAATTTTTAAATATAATAATGATATGTGTGTTGTTGAACTTTTCTTTTCCCTTCTCATCTTTTCGTATGTCCTCGGTACACTGTTGAGCAACTGATCACTTACGCTGCGATATCTTCTGCAACTATAATAGAAAAAGACCTTGACTATGAAAAATAATTTCCAATACAGGAACAAATTCTAGAAGCTCTTTTAATGCGTCAACTACGTTTTGATGTTCTAAGAAATTTTCATGTATGATATAAAGTTAAGATTTCAATAATCAAAGGGCACTTGACATTAATTAATAAAATTGTAAAATTAAGTTTTCTTTTTGCATTTTGACCTATTTATTAATCTTTATAAATTCATTCTTTTTTTCCATTAATATCTTTTTTAAAGCATAATAGTTTCTCTCGTTTCCCAACTCTTTCCTTAAATAATAATCCTTCATTATTCCCAAACATTGAAACAACTTAAATAATTTCATTATATTTGTCTCTCAAAATTCTTAAAAGCATAAATAGTACTTTGAAAGCCAGGATGGAAAATACTAATTCCCTAACTGAATAGGAAATATGAGAACTATGTTGGAATTGATTAATTAATCAATAGTGGAGGTACTTAAATAACTAACTAAATATAATTATTTAAAAATCACTCGATCAAATTTTTGAAAATAAAAATGTATGACAAATTTCTTGTTAATGCTTGCAGGATATGTATTACATGTAGCTGTTTGGAATTCAAACATTATTCGAACGAGTGAAGATGGAATTGAATTGCAAAATTCAAATCCAGATCTGGATCTAAATGTAGATGCATTCGGATCCGTATCTGCATTGAAGTTTTGATATTCGAATCCATAAAAAAATGTATGAAATCAGATATGGGTAATATCCGCACGGATTATGGGTGGGTATTTTAGATATCCAGATCCGAAAATTATAAATTCAAATATAATTTGAAATTCAACAATTTATCTACTAATATCAAATAAAATCCAATTATAATTTAACAATCAACAATTCAATATCAGTTCAACATAAATAACATATAACAACACCACAAATCTATAAATAAAAATTTCACAACATAAATCTAACATGAAAAATAAAAAGAAAATTTAAGGTAAAACGATTCATTACAATATTCTCTAATTGTTATTATTATTTTTTTAGTTTCTTAGCATATTTTTCAAAGTCAAGGAATATTATAGCACTACTATGAAAATAACTTTTATCGACACTTTATGTTTTGACACTTTGAAAAAAGTATCAGTAATTACTTAACTATGCACCATTTTTCACTTTTAACAATATAGGTGTTACAAATTACTAATACTAATGTATCACTAAATTAAATATTAGAGATCATTGGTACTGAAATATCATAGATTTAAAAAACATCATTATATTTTTTTTTTATTTCAATCATTATAATTTTTTTTTTATTTCAACTCGAACTTGAGACTTCTAAAACCCTAAACTTTCATATCTAGATCACAAAGCATAAAAACCCCACCGAATTAAATTAGGAATACAATGTTATATAAAAAATTAACATATAATAAACCTAACCCTAATTCCCCTTCTCCATTGTGCAAGAGAGCCCACGCTACAGCCGCTGCCCAATTTCCCTTCCTTTTCTTAACTTTTTCTTCTCTATTATGAAAGACGGAGAATGACCATGCTATCCCTGCTACCAAATGCCAACATCCACACCTAAGCCTGAGCCCACGCCGCCGCCGATATCACTTCCATTCAAGTGTTTCGACGCTGCAGCTTATAGTCGTTCTCCATTTGCTTTGTTTGCTGCCTCTGGCTTCATTCTCCTTCCAAATTCGTTTGCTGTCGGCAGCGACATAAGGTAAGAGTTGTAATTCTATCTTCTTTTGAGCATGGGTAAGAGGCGTTACAAGCACTGAAACTGTTGAGGAAAAAGTTTCAGACTAGAGCAAGCACTTGCTCTCTTCAATCTTTGTACTTCTCATTTTTCCTTTGAATTTCATTTCTGGTTGTCCAAAATTTTTGAGTTTCTTTTTTTATTTAAAAAAAATAAAAATAATACATTCTATTATTTATTTACAGGAAGCAATAAGAACACATTGAAAGCCCCCAAGGGCGTAGTCGAGTTGGTTGGCAGTGCAATCTGTCGCCCCTCACTTGTGTGGACTCGGGTTCGAGTCTTGGGGGTGGGGAGGGGGGTAAAAATTGATTTGGACTTGCCCACCCCCCTTTCCTTTTAAAAAAAAAAGAACACATTGAAAAAGGAAAGTTTTCTCCTTGTGGAACCCCAACTGGGCTTAATCCAAGAGAGCCTTTTGACCTTCCACTTGGTAAGAATTAAGAAACTAAAAGAATAAAAAAACTCGTTTTCATTCATTTCATTGCAGCACCAATTGGATTTTCTTTAATTTCTGGCTTTTGTTGGTCTTTGTAAAGCAAGAATGTTCTATAATAATACTTAAGACATGCTTTAGAGGAGGAAAATAGAGGAAAGAGTTGATTTGCAGCAAACCCTCAAGCTTCAAAGTAGAAGATTAATGGGGCTGCAACTTCTTGATGTTAAGAAGCATCATCATCACAGGGCTCTTTCTACTAGCAGTACAATTCCTTCCCCCACTTATGCTCCCAGTATTTTCCATTAAAATCTTGTCTTTCCTCCACTTCGTGGCAGCAGTACAGAACCTTTACTAAGTACTAATCTCGATTTGTTTAATTTTTAGATCAAACTAAAGAGACTAAGAGTTTCATTGATTTTTTTAACAGAGAATGGTTCAAGCCCTTGACCACATGAATGCATGTTTTACTTCTTAGTAGGATGATTATATTTGATTTGAGCAGTGTTATTGCGCATGAATGCATGTATAAACTTGTTGGGATTTGTTTTGAAATAAGATTAGAAAATGAAACTCAGGAATGTAAGGTATGATAGTTGAATTCCTAGAATGCTGATTATTAGGATCAATAAATGCTGCAATATTGTCAAGGAGTTTTCATTATTTTATAACAAGCTCTCATTTCCACTGTACATTAAATTTTAATATTAGCTTGTAACTATCTGGCTTGTTTATAATATGGTATGTGTTTTCATTCTGACCTTTACATAGGTAGGTTACTATATATTAAGCACTTACGTGCTTGTTTTCTATATGTATTATGTTCATATAAAAATAAATATCCGCTATGATAACAGAAACGAAAAGAAGGCGGTGGTGCTTCCTGTTGAAAGTCTTATGAATTTGTCTCCACCTTTGGCTTCTAAAATTGGGTTGTTAAGTGCAAATAATAAGGTTAATTCGTCTTTCTTTTATATAGTTATTTATTTCTATCTTTTTCATGTTGAATCATGTATTTTCTGCAAATGTAAAAATAATAATAAAGTTTTTATATTTTTTTGCTGATTTTGGGAGTTGGCATGCAGGGATTCAATGGAAAAAAAAGAAAGAGAAATAATGAGAGTGGTGGAGAAGCCAAGAGCAGTGATTCATGCGAGAACAAAAAAAGGTAGAGCAATGGCCAGTCTATATGTGGGAATCTTTGAATAGGAAGCCCGGATGGTATGAAAAAGATAGGAGGCTCCTAATAATTTTTCTATCTAATTTTTCTTAATTGTCAAGTGCTTCTACTACTTTTTATTATATTTTTATTATAATACTTTCGACAGGATGTTCTGTAAAACACTTGTCATATATCTTCAATTCTTGAGATAAATTATATATCTAGAACCAATTTGCAATGAGGGACATAATTGAAAGAAATATATGTCTTAAAATTCAGCAAAGCCCGTACCATGCTAAAGTGTATGGCTACTTTCTAGGCTGCTAATGTCTTGTTTAAATTTAATTGTATTTATTTATTACTTAATATGGTGCAACAATTACTTATGTACTAGTAAAGAAACTAGTGTCGCGCAGGCCTAATTTTAAAGCTGGATTACAATATAGTTTATTTATTTATTTATAAAACTTGAAAGAATTTCCTCATTAACTTTAATCTTGGCTATTACTTTAGCTTACTTTATATAATTTATTTATTTATTTAAAAGAGGGGTTGACAAAATAGCGAATGAAACTGTAACATTCATCTTTGTTTGGTTAGCTTTAGCCAAAGTTGTGAAATATGGAAAGAATCCCTAAAAACAAGTGGATGATAGATGCATATTGATTTGATATAGAGAGTTAACAAATATAGATTGTCTTTATATACAATTTTGAATTTACGTTTTTTCTAAGGATTACACAGTTTCTTATAAATGTCTTTTTAATTTATAGGAGGACCAGCAATTGCTAATCAACTAGAAGACGTTCCAGTGATTCAGGATTGATTAGGATTAGTTGTGAGTGGAATGTTTTCAAATTAATACATATGTTATTATTAATTTAAAAGTTTTTCATATAAAAACAAAATACTGAGTTCACATGTATTATATCTATTTCTTGTATAAATTTGAATAAAATATTTGCTAGAGTAGTTCTATGAAATTGTGATACTCGTCAAACATGATTAATAATTTAGTCTGTGCACGCCATACACAACCAAATCCATTGAATTACATAAATAGATTTTGCTTAGAATACTAATATAAGCATAAATTATCATTAGCATTAACAATGTGAAAGCGTTCCATGTAATTAGTGTTTGGTCACTAGACTATTAAACTGGAAGATTAATAATACAATTTCTAATATTTTATTTCAATATTGGTTGTAGATGCATTGACTGCATTTTAGTTTTTAGAACTATAATTGTTGAGTCCAATATATTTGTGTTGACTTATTCACGGCTTCTAGTAGTCTTTATAGTTGTGGCTAATACTATTAAATATAAGTGTACTGGAAAAATTATTTCACTTTATAGGAATCCATTGATTTATAGAATTCATTGATTACAGGAGCTGTAAGTGTTTTCCAGAGGTACAAATTTGTTATTGGAGCTATAATCATAATAATTGATATTTTGATATATTAATTGATTTTATGTACTTGTAGGTGAGGAAAAAAATGAAGTCGTGGATTGATATTGAGTGACCTTGTACTTTTTTGGTTGGATAATGTTTGTTGAAACTAATTTAGTAATTTGTGGTCAAAAACTTAATTTGGTACTTTTTTTTTTTCCAAATAGTGTAATTGAATTATGTTAATTTAAGTGATGAATTTGGAATGTTTGTTATGTGAATTGTGTTGTGAGATTTGGTATATTTAATATATTTTGAGTTTTTTTCTTAATTGCAAAAAAAAATGAAAATATAATTAAAATAAAAAATATACTATTAACCAAAAGCAGGATAATATCACTAAATATTGTACTCACATTAATCACTGACATATAAATTGTATCATTAAAATACTAATACTATAATGTCATTTTTTTGGTGATATTATAGTGACACCTTCCTTGGTTTGCTTGTTATAGTGCATTTCATGCATTAGTTTTGCATTGTTTACTCCTTTTATTATCAATGTTTTGCACTTAATAGTTGTGATTTACTTGTGTTTTATTTTTGTAGGTGCAATTCTATTGATTGGTGCTAAATTGAGCTATAAGATAATGTTTGATGATGAATTGACTCCCTGGAGAAATTCTCAATTTTAGAAGAAGTTTGTTAATAAGACGTGGGCGCGTGACAGTCAGTTTCAAAAGAAGTTTGTTGATAAGGCGTGAGTGTGTGCTGTCAACTGCGGACTTGACGTTTTTATTTTAACGTGTTTTATCTTTTTATTACTCTTGTACTTTTAGATAATATTTTAGATATTTTTATTTTTATCCTTTTTAAGAAAACTATAAAAAGGGGAGATAAATTAGAATTTGAATTGGATTATTAATTGTTTTTATCTTTTTTAGGATTTTCTTTTTTTCTCCATGAGGAACTAAACTCATTTTTCTGGTTAAAGGTTAATGAAGCTTTGATTCACCATTACTTTGAGATCTTTCTTGTGCTTTTAATTGTTTTATTGTATTTGGGTATTTGTTTATTCTCTGAATTATTGGCATGATTATGTTTGTTAATTAGATAATTGGCCACTATTTAATTATCAATTTAATCTACTGCAAATTGAAAGATTCGTCGTATGAAGATTTTGATGTTTGTGGCAAATAACATAGCAGTGCGTTGTGTTATGGGAATAAATAATCTAATTTAAATGAATCATCATATGCTTTTGTTAATTAGGATTTGGGTCTCTCTAATTTTTAAGGCTGTCAATTGATTAAATCATATGATCGTATCTAGGGTTGTCTATTGATTAGAGAAATAACCAATGGTCGTACCTTGGTTATCGACTAATTAAGGAGAGATTGGCTATTAGAGTATCTCAGTAGCTATAACCAGTCTATTCATAAGCAGTAATGATTTATAGTTGTATCGATGATCAGTAATCAAATCAAAGCTGAGTTAATTCCTTCAACCAGTGTTTTTTCATTTTGAATTACACCTTTAATTTGCATTCTTATTAATTTAATTTGATTTTCATTATTGTCAACAATTCCCTAATTTACATTTTCATTTTAAAAAGGATTTAATAATTACCAGTTTATGTGGACACGACCCTGCTCAATCACTATACACAATCTTGTTTAGAGTAGGTATTTATATTTGCTGGCATGGTCCATTAACTGAACCCGTTTTATACAACCTTTGGCCAAAGTCAAAACAGAATTAAGCCGTTTGAATAATTAACTTCTATAAACATTAAAGAAAACAGATATGATTTCAGCTATTTCAAACGGCTCCTCATTGATTTTTTCTTCAAACAATTCATTAATTAATTTTAATTTTTGATCCAAACAAAGAATAATTTTTCATCTTGATCCTTCCTTTTAATAAAATATAGACTGAACTAGAAGATAAGCAAAAAAAAAAAAAAAAGCACTCTAATATAGTATGTTCATCCTCTATTATATTTAAACTTTTATTTTTCTATCCTTTCTAGTTTGGTATTATTTTACTAAAATGAGAAATATCTTATTCGAAAAGGACTCTAAAAATAAATAATTTTTTGGATAATTTTAAAAAATTAATATTCAAATGATTGTGTTCAATAACATTTTTTTCAGTAATATAATTTATCCTTAAATGATTGCTTAATTGATTGCCTCCCAGCCGTAAAAACAAAAACTCAAATATTTAAATATAAAGGGATACGTTTAATATCGATAAATTAATTTATAATTTATCAATTCTAAAAACCATTGGTCTTTAATGAGCCATAAAAGTTTTAGGATATCTTGTGTTATAAACAAAAAGTAGTTTAATACTATTAATAATTTAGTAGTTTAGCATTGTAGCATTAGAGTAAAGGTGGCATAATGGATCATGACACAATTATACGAAAAGAACTTTTTCGTATTTGTGTTGATAAATATTGAAACTATTAATAAATAGGTTGACACAATACGACATGATAAATAATCATATTGAATCAATGTTTGACCATTTCACCATTATTATACGTTTATTGACACAATTTTCAATTTATATATGGTAATATATTATTGAAAAAAATAACTAATATATGATATACTAAACACTAAATTAATTATTCTTATTATATTCATATTATGTTATAAACTTATTCATGCAACATATATGTCTTGTTAATTTATTTATGACCTATTTTTTAAGAATAATGTTGCCATATTTATTATTTTTGAAATTAACTTTTAATTTTTTCTATTAAATATGTTAAATGGGTCAATATGATTAATAGGTATGGCATTCATGTTTTGATGTCTCAATATGATTAATAAATTAGTTGTTGGTTTAAATTTGATACGATACGATAAGATAACACACACGATTGCTCTAGCAGGGTCCTATATGACAGAAATATAACATATATAAATTTGCTTGCGATTTCAATAAAATCATGGGGCCCAATTGTTACCCCAAATCAATAAAATATTGGTAAATACACTCCCCATCAATCGATCGTAATCCTCCCCTTTGTATCCTCACATCACTCAAATCTCTCGTCTTCCAGTTCTCCGATCTTTCCACATTCGATCACCGGTCTCCGGTATCCGATCTCCGACATAAAACAAGATCTTGTTTTCTCTTAAGGTCAGTGCATGGAAGTTGATTTTTTTCCCTTCATTTTCATGAAAAATATTATCTGTTGTGAATTCTATTGGGTATTATGCTGCTTTTTTTCTTATTCTTGGGTTAATTTTCCTGGGTATTTCTTAAATTCGTTATCCTGCATATGACACATGGCCTTTTGTTGTATTTAGTAAATAGTTAGCCTTTTTCTACCGTGTATTGTAATTTTTGCTACTGCTTTAAATTACAGTGACTAAATTTGAGTAGCTGTTCGATACGCTTGTCCTGCAACAGAAGCAAATTAATTCAACAAAACACTCTTCCAGCGAGTGCCAGCTCCAAATATGAAAAGTTAAGAGCAGATCAGAAGTAAGAGAAAAGAAAGGAAATTATAGAGAGAAAAGAGAACTGAGTATTTTCATTGTTTTGTTTTGCAAACCTTATAACTCTTATATGCTTTACGTCCAGCAACCTCTAACAGAAGGTGGTTAAAAAAATATCAGTTGGTAAACAAAAAAAAAATAACAAAAACCAATAAAAGATTCTAGAAAGGAATTCACGACATCCTACTTCTCAAGCAACAAAATCCTTCAGTCAGCTGGGTGGTTTCCTTACTTGTGATGGGCCTGCAATGGGTTCTGTGTTGGGCATAGTTGTATCTTCCTCCTGGTGTATCACTGTTTGTTGGCAGCCCGTTCTTCAATAGGTTCCACAAGATAAGGATTGGGCATTGCTGTATCACTGTTTGTTTAGTTTTTGAAATTGAATCCATTAGAGTGCGTTAAGAATCATCTTAACTATTATCTGTATTACTACACTGACAAAGTTGAGATATAGCGTATGGAATGTGGCGGATGACATGGTCTTCTGGTTATTAACCTTATCATTTACCATGAAAGTACTCTGACGGAGCCAAAAATTACATTTAGAGTGATAATTTTTAACAACAATACATACACAAATTTTAACAAAATATATTACTTTTAGGGACTGAGTTTTGGCCTTTTATCATGCTGGAGACCATAGAATTCTTTAATTTTTAAAGGGGCAGAGGGGAAAAGGATTTGACTTAATGAGCGCAGTGATCATGAGTCTTTGGGGCAGAAGCTTAATTAGGTTCATCAGGATCGAGTTTTTTTAAAAAAAAAACAATTATGCAGGTATTTATGTATATAGCTATGACCTTCGGACTATTTTTAAATAGTCTATGTATATAGCTAATAAGCTAAGTTATATTATGCAGGCATTTATGTTTAGAATTTTCTAAGATTTATTTTTAACTTTTTATCACCGCAGTTGTAAATGAGGTTTTGGGAACAACGTTCACTCTTAAACACCCATTTATTATTATTGTTTCGTACAGGAGAGTAGACATCGAAGTAGGACTATATTCAATGGTTTTGGATGCAAATCAAGTCACTAACTGATGGCACAAACCTACAGAGAAAATGAAACGGGATCATAGACCACAATTTTAGCTGAATATCTCACGTTATGCCGTGGGGCAGGGTATTGGCATTAGTGAGAGGAATGATATATTTATGGTATATAGCTTAACTATAGTTTAAGTAAAGGTTCTGCTTCGTTGAGTCTACTTGTTCTGATAATTACTTATCCTTTGTGTCATATTTGAATTTGACCGTCCTTGGGTAAATTTCCATGTAGATGATAGAATGTCATGTCATTGTCCTGTATGAAATAAGTAGTTTTTTGGGAAAAAAAAAACTCACAATTGTTGAATTGAAAATGCAAGCTCCATCAATGTGATGCTTTAAACCGTGCTTCTTTGTAATCTCTCCATCTCTTTCGGTATGGTTTATAGAAAGACATAAACACCACTGCAACTGCAGTTGAGTACTACTTACAAGAATTATTAATAGAAAATGAAAATTAATGATCAAATAAATTGTAGAGAGCAATGAATATTGTCAATACATGATATATGGAAGCATATTCTCGTTCCGATATTGTTCCATTTCCTTGCGGAGCTCTTCGGTGTAAATTTGGAATAACCAACTAATATTATATGAACATCCAACAAATGCTAATCAACTAAAATCATATTTCAAATTCATCTCATCAAACAAATGAAAACCTACAGAATTTGTTTTTGACACAAATTAGAAAATACTAATGAGAGCAACTGACAGTTAAATTTCAGTGATGTAATTAATTTTTTTTTTTTTAAGTTACAGTGATGTAAGAAAATAACATAAAGGATAGAATTGACGACATATGGATAAAATATTTATGTGTAGTGTGACTTGTACCAAAGTCCTTTTGAACTAATCTTAAGGAAATATTATATTTACCCTTTAATAATGTCTTTTTTCCGTGATTCATTTAACAACATGGATGAAATAAAATATTAAACATATATTAAAGACAAGTTTAGTGGTGAAAACCAATTCAACGAGGAATGACAACTAATCTGTTACTACTTCTTGAAGATTTTTAACTTTTGTGTCAATGTTAATTAAGGAATTACTTTTGGATGTCAAAAAAAGTTAAAAAGCTTGAGGCTGACAATTATTTATCACTCATCACTCATTATACACAGGCCTCAAGAATTTAGATGGAGTTTATGCTATGATATTGTACTAAACATATAACAGAAAAGTCTTAGCTTAAGCAAACTTCCAGAAACTCTAACCTTAATTCAATTTTCTGAAAGCTCTTTCTGAGTTATGAACAAACACCCCAAAAAATCTCTTTGTTTAGTCCCGTGGAAAAACACATGCAACCTTGATGCAAAACCAAAAGTATAAAATGAGATGATCACTTACATCCTTCTTCTCCATTGTTGCTAAGAAACCTTATTTCTGACACTAAGGCAAGCCAACAATAGTTAAAATTGGTTCCTGGCAATTGAAGATAGCACTCAATATGAGCATCTTTCCAAGCTTAGGCTCCATTGGAAGCATGGCCATATATTGTCCTACATTACACGGTCGGTATGATACAACATACTCAAGAAACATAATGCAATTTTAGGAGTTACTAACATAAAATTTTAGCGAAGACAGGACCATTAGCCTACCCAGGACAGTCAACTCTGCATTCTAGTCCAGCGCCCCTCAATAGCATTTTGAACCTACAGGAAACTTTTAATTGAAAAATAATGTAAAATGAGGTAGAAGTGCAAAAATTTCACAAGCAAGGTCAAAGAGAGAGAAGCAAACAGATGCATTTTATATTTTCTCCAAGGAAAACAAAACAGCAAACGTATAGCATATCCAAGCATACATAGGAAATATGTGTCAAATTGACCTTACTGCTAGTAATTCAGGTGATTGAAGAGCCCTAGATAGGAACTCAGGAATAATCCCAAGTCTTAAGCTTTTAATTTGCAAACAAAAAGACTGCAAATGTGTCACCAAAATTTGTGGAAGCTGATATTCAGCAAAAACATCATATACACATCTAGGATGGAGATGTTAACATTCTCGTGGTTGCACACGGCCAGCCCTTCCTCAGTACTAGATTTTCATATTATCTATCATGTATAAACAGACACGCGTGTATGAGAAAGAACTGCAAGAAAATACAGAGTAAAGAAAACGAAAGGCTTTTTTCTTTTCCAACTTTGATGGTAATATAAGACAAAAGATGATAACAGTTGCAAAAAGAGAGAATGACAGCAAGAAGACACAGAAATATTAACTAGATTAACAAACAAAAAAGTTCAAACAAAAAAAAGGCAAGGCAGAGAGATTCATGTGCAAATGATTACGCAATTACGGCACTTCCCAATTAACTTAAAAAAAAAAAAGTGAAAGCCAGCTATTTATCTACTAATTCAGTTTTAAAGCAAAAGGAATATAAATAAACGATAAATCTGGTCACTGTGGTGGCTCGAAGTCTCGAGGCGATTTTGTGGAGTATTGCTGCCAGTGCCGTGGTGCCGTGGTGATGGGTGGCTAGCGCGACAAGGAATGGTGATGGAATCCTCTCTAGTGCGCGACTATTGATTTTGGTGACTGGTTGGCAGGCGGTGGCGCAATGCCGTGGTGGTGAGTTGTGACAGCGTGAGAGAGGCTTGACGGCGTGAGTTCATGACAGAGGCTTGATGCGGTGGCGCGTAACGGCGTAAGTTCATGCAGCGGTCCTTGGAGTAGGAAAGTGTGAGACGTGAGGTGCTGGAGCACTGGATTGAGAGCAGCGGTGCCTCTCTTTCTTTCAACGTTGTAATGTTAATTGTCAGGGACTTGGAGTTTGTTTCCGCGTCTCGTGAGTTTGAGATGTGAGGTGTCCACCTGTGAACGTGTGTGTGCGTTTTTTTTTTGTTTTTTTTCACGGTTAGTGATGCCTTTCTGTTAGTACCAAAAATTAAAATGATTTTTGTTTTAAACTTGAGAGAAAAGAAAATCAAATCTCATCCATTAAAATTGATTATTATACCTGTCTTAAGATTACAAAATGATTAACAAAAGTTTAGCTAAACACGGGGTCCAAATGCTTTTGCCTTTCGATCGGATTTTTTTCCAGAACTTATCTTTCTATCTTTAAAGTCACCATCTCTTTATATTTATTTTGAGAAAAAAAAATTGGGCATAGATGGCCGGTCTTTCTCTTTCTTTCACTGTGCCTTAATTAATGTCGCCATTCGTTCAAACCATTAATAGATAATGTTTGTTTTAGAGCAATAGACCACCGCATTTTCTTTCTTTTTTCATGTCTATGTGTCCTTCATAGGGACAGTTTTTTTAAAAAATTTTTTAAATTGCAACTATCTTTACCTGAAAATGATCTAATTCATAAATAAGACCCGACTTTGTACTTAAAAAAAAAAATCGGTATTTTAATAGTAACACAAGTCAATGAATATGCAAAATGTAAGAAGGGTTCAAAGAAATATTAATTATTCATATTTCCTTACAGATTCAAAACGCTCTGGAGTTCTGACTTCAACGCTACACTAATTCACACAGTAAACACACAGAGAGAAGAGAAAGGAAATAGTTGCAGACTCTACGGAGAGAGTAAAGAATGATTCTCGAATTGCTGTTGTTTCATATTATGTTCTTGTTATCATCTCCACCAAATTACGTTGTAGCAAAACCGCCACCTTTATTAGCAGCATCTAATTCTTCATCCACTTACAGAAATGTTACTGTTTTGCTGAACAGAGCATATTGCTATTACGACGAAGTTTGGTCATCTCTTGAAGATTTTCAACGTGAAGATGGAGTTATTGTTAACAGATATGTTGGCTTGCAAAAACCAAATTTCGTCTTCTCTCGAACCAGAAACTTCTGCAGAATCGCCAGCAACAGCCTTGCCTTTATGGCCTATAATCCTACTGATTTCATTATTCGAGGTGGCTGGTGCCAGCTGCCTGCGTCTCTCGATAGATTCATGTTTGCCATAGAGAATCCTCAAGATGGGGGAGGATTGAATCTGATTAACAGCAGAGACTTTCAAGATGTCGAAGGAATAATGAAGCTGGATTTAGGTTTCTCCTATACGTTGAGGTAAAAAAAAGTAAAAATAAATAATTAGCTACGTCCTCGTATACTTTAGAATAATGGTATTTAAACCAAAGAATCTGACATAACGGTGACAAAACAACAGCAAGATCATATGGTATTATAGTGTTCAGTAAAAAGTTAGCACTATCTTTCAATTAACACTGTAATATACCGCACAGTTTTACGGTTATTTTATACTCACGTGTCTTCCTTCGTTTTGTTCTATTTTTTGATTCTTTCTTAGCGGCTGGTACAATACATCATGTAAAGACTGTTTGATAGGAGATTTCAGCTGTCATCTCATCCGCGGCTCATCAACGGGTTCGCAAGACTCACTAGCCTGCAGCGGTTATGGCCGACTCATATTGATAGGTAAACCAAATGAATCTTGGTAATTACCTTAGAAACTATATGCGGTAAGGCAAAAAAGGTTCATGCTGAAGAAATAAATAATAGTAGAGTAAAATAAAAGTTTTAAGAGGACAGAAACGAAATTGATTCATCTGATTCAAATGTCATATATATGGATTTTAAGTATTCACTTCTATATTTAAAAAATTTACATGTAGATAAAGGTCATGATGCCATATATGTATGTTGAATAATGCTACACTT
The DNA here is from genome assembly GCA_030449905.1 of Luvunga scandens. Classification (NCBI taxonomy): domain Eukaryota; kingdom Viridiplantae; phylum Streptophyta; class Magnoliopsida; order Sapindales; family Rutaceae; genus Luvunga; species Luvunga scandens. Next base: position 843,092 of record JASUUG010000095.1, on the reverse strand, counting down.
GCATAGTCGGGATACATAAAATGTATCACAAGTGGCATTGATATGTCCTTCATTTATTGGTGACATAAATATTCACTTAAGGATAAATAATTTAAGTCAACCAACACACTACACTTGGCAAGTAATGACTGCTAATACATCATTTGGGATACAAAGTGTGATAAAAGAGCGGTTGAAATATACTCACAAAGTTGGGAAACAAAGTTTGAATCCCAATTCATGTGACATCAGTGCAAATTCATCACTTGGATGAACAGTGATATGCTCAATAACTAATTATCACATGACCTTATGAGATAATGCCATATTATTTGCCTCATCAGATATAAACTTTGATAATTCAATAACATTACATTTACAAAGTTCGAATGCTAAGTTTTAACTTTTTGGACATGTACCAAAACCACATGATGATATGCAAACTTTATATAATAGATCCCCTGTGTATTTGTAGCTACAATCAGCACATCGCTTGTATTTCTCTTTCAAGTTATCGGCACAATGATGTTGCGGATCATAAGAAAGAAAAGAATGGATATCAAACTCAAAGAGAGGTTCTTCAAACAAAACGGGGGTTTACTTTTACAACAAATGTTAGATTCATACGATGGCAGCGTTATTGACCGATGCAAATTGTTCAGTTCAAAGGAGTTAGATAAGGCAACTTACCATTTTAATGTGAACAGAATACTTGGTCAGGGAGGCCAAGGTACTGTCTACAAGGGAATGCTTGAAGGTGGAAGAATCATTGCAGTAAAGAAATCCAAATTAGCTGTAGATGATGAAGAATTATTAAAGCTCGAAGAATTCATTAACGAGATTGTCATTCTTTCGCAAATTAATCACAGGAATGTGGTCAGGCTCTTAGGATGTTGTCTGGAGACCGAAGTTCCTTTACTAGTTTATGAATTTATACCCAATGGAACCCTTCACCAGCATCTTCATGATCGTCATCAAAATGGAGAGTTTCCGCTAACGTGGGAAATGCGTTTGCGGATAGCCACAGAAGTTGCGGGAGCACTTTCTTATCTGCACTCGGCAGCTTCCTCTCCAATTTATCATCGAGACATCAAGTCAACGAATATACTCTTAGATGAAAGATACAGAGCAAAAGTTGCAGACTTTGGGACCTCAAAATTTATTGCTATGGATCAAACTCATGTGACAACAAAAATACAAGGGACCTTTGGGTATTTGGACCCAGAGTACCATCAATCAAGCCAATTGAGGGATAAAAGTGATGTCTATAGTTTTGGAGTAGTTCTTGTTGAACTTTTAACAGGAAAGAAGCCAATATTTTCGACAGGTAATAATTCACAAGAAAATGTAAGTTTGGCTGCATATTTTGTTCATTCTATGAGAAAGAATCGTCTGTACAATATTCTTGATGATCAAGTGATGAAGCAAGGAAAGAAAAATCAGATCGTGGCATTTGCTTACCTTGCAGAAAGATGCTTAGACTTGAATGGTAAGAAAAGACCTACAATGGAAGAAGTTTCAATGGAGCTAAATGGAATTCGAGGATCCAGTAAAAAGAAGAGAGCAATGTTTGGTAAAATTATCAAGAGGTTGAGTTTGAAAGAACGCAAGTGAACCAAAGCATAGGGGCTTTTTATTCTGTTTCTTTTTCTTTTTTTTCACTTTCTTTTATTTTGGCCACAAAATGATTTACAGCACTGGTACCCAATTGAGATTGTTTCGGCTTATAAATAAGTTCAGTTTAACTGAAAAGACATCTTAGTGTATGGTGAGTTACATTGTTTGAGATTAATGTTTTAAGCTTCAGCAGTAAATATGTCTTTCATAATTATTATTGTTAAAGTATTGTATTCATTGTATTACATAATTGTAGCAGAGCACTTAAATTTTCTGTCTAAAGCTCAATATAGTCCACATTTTTAAAAATAAGGGCTTGTTAAATTTAATTTAATGAAGCTAAAATAATCATTTAAATTATATATTAGTAATTTTTGCATTTAGTATTTAATATTCAATATTACCATATGTAAATAATTAAATAATTTTTATGTTTAATATTTAATACTGGTTAAAATAAATTATTGTATAAAAATGTGATGTTTAATCTTATGTTAATACTAGTTCAAATAAATTAATTGATTTAAAATTTTAATATTTAATATAATATAAAATTATAGCATAAAAGTAATTACGAATTTAAGTTTTTATATTTATTATATGTTAAATATTAGTTTAATTGAGAAAGAAAAGAGCAATAAATAGAACAAAGAAAAGAGTGGCAAATAGAACAACAATTTTTCTTCTAGTCGTATCTTACCTAAACCCACATCAAAATAAGAATTAATAATCGCACTACTTTTGGACTAAAATTTGGGCTAATCTGTTAGTCCCGATAGCCTAACATGACATTGGATATAATTAATTTTTTAGTCTTAAAATCAAATTCAATCCCACAATTTATCCAGCTCCCAAAAATGGGCTTAGTTTTGGAACTAAAACTTGGGCTAATATGCTAGTCCTAACAACCAAACATGACATTGGATAGGGTTAACTTTTTAGTTCTAAAATCTAATCCCACAATTTATCCGCTCCCAAACATAGCCAAAAAGAATAAGCTATTTTTTTGTCAGAGGAATTGAACATTTTACTTTCTTCTTCATCCTCGGATAAATTTTTAGCCTACAATATTTTGAATATTATATAATTCAACTGCTTACTGATTGAATAGTAATATAATTATAGATTTATAGGTGTAAATTTTTTTAATAAAGTTACATGAAAATATGAATTTATTTTTACGAGAATATTTTTGATATTATTTAACAATTAAATTTGAATTAATATCAAACATTTTGTACTAAACTTAATTTCTTTTTCAGTAAATTAAATTTGAAAATCTTATATACAATCCAACCAAATACCAGAGACCAACGATTACACACGAACCATATACTTTCACTCCGCACATCTTGCCAAAACCTTGGAATTTTCTTTACGTTTATATATATCTAATACGTGGGCAAAAAAAGTTAAAAAAAGAGCAAGGTGATGTTAACAATAAACTGTACTCATTAATCTATCAATTGATTACAATTTACTTATAAAATGATTAGGATCCCTTGCTCATCGGATCACTCCTCAATTTTTAACGATTTTATGTCATGTATCATATAATAATAGTAAATAAATATAATTTAATTTATTTATATTTTAAATTTATTAACTATCAATCAACACGTAAATTATTAAAAGAGAATGTTAATCCTTTATAAAATATTTTTGGCAAGCTGATCTTAAAAAATATTGTGGTTGGAATATCATAGTCGTCGCCGAATATAGTACGTTTAAGGAAAATATATACAATTTCATTTTGAGTAATGTTACATATACGTGAGGGAAAAAAAATAATGTTAAGCGACTATTAACTTTAATCCGAACAGTTGGAATGTATATATAATAACCTCTTTCTCCTTGAGGAAAGACAAAAATGAAAAAATATATCCAAAAACCTAACTTGGAAAGCTTTTATTGTGACGCAAATGTAGAAAATGAGAATACTAATATTAACGCATCCAAGCTCGTGTATTACACGCACATTCACATGACAACGCTAGTTTTCATTCTTACAGCAGCTTTTTTTTTTCTTTTTCAGAACCTTAAAGGTTTGAGAACAATTTATCAATAAAAAATAAAGGGCAATTGAGTATTGTCTATCAAAAAATACATAGTGCTGCAGGAATGCAAAAAACTTAAAAAAACACTATACACGAATGCAAAAAACTAAATGATTCTCGTCTTTCAGTTCCAATTAGCTTAATCAATTCATGCATGCCAAATTTTGCTTACCAAGTTTTTCGTCAACATAAAAGGACTTCACTTTTCAGTTTTCACATTGTCCTCCCCTTTGAATCAGTACCATCAATAATCAGCATACCCACAGGCGGATAGAGATACTTTGACACTGGCATCTTCGGAGGGAGAATAGGCAACGGAGCTTCAAAGTTAAGCACACGAATTGCCTCCCTGATGGAACCCCTGAGACTTTCATCAGGATGAGCACACCACAGCCCAACAATCATCAAACGCTCGACCTCTTGCTCATCAAGCTCTCCGCATAGTCTCGGATCGGCCCCTTGGAGGAGCTTTCCATCACCATAGAGCTCCCAAACCCACTGCAACAAAGACACATTTCCTTGTTTGGCCATTGTTTGGTCGATGTATTCTCTCCCGCAAGCGATTTCCAAAACAACAATGCCAAAGCTGTAGACATCAGATTCTGTTGGGTCTATCTCATTGGGTGGTCCAAGCTCAAATTGTATTAGTTTGGACAATTAAGTAATTAAAAGAAACATGAAATGGGCAAATGAAAATTGTCATGATATTTGTCTATATAAAGAATATAAAGTTGTGGCAACTTAATCAGTGTATGGTACAAAAGACGAGAGAAGAAAAGAAAGAGCAGTGGAGGCTATTACAGTTTAGAGACAAGATTTTAATTTTTAATTGGGTAATCGGAAGGCGAAATTAACTCCATTTTCTCTCAAATTTTAAGGGCAAGTTCATGGCACTGCCCTCTATGATTCTATTAGTCTTGATTTTTATTTTATCATTTCCTTGGCTATTATTTGAGATAGCCACTTGTTAGAGACATTCCTGGCATCGCCCTCTACAATCCTATTGGTCTTAATTTTATTTTATCTTCTCGTTGGCTATTATTTATAGATACCTACTTGTTAGAGAGACAGATATTAAGCTATTATTGTAAGCCAAAGATATTGAGATTTTTGATGTTGTTAGCTTCTAATATAATATAGAGAAGAATTTGTATTGTAATCCCATTAATATAGTAGAAGATTTTATCAGACTACGGTCCTGTAGTTTTTCCCACTTTCGGTTTTCCACGTAAAAATTTGTGTCTCTTCTGGTTGGTTTATTACTTTGGATTTTATTGGTTTATTTTTTTGCCTATTTATTTGTGATACACATCTTATTTTAATCACACAAAGAGGGAAAGAGTTTGTTTTCGCTTAATTCACAGTTGCTTGTGTGAGTTCCTTTCCTAACAAAGTGGTATCACAGTACCAGGTTGTGCGTTTTTATTACTTGTGTGGTTGAAATGGAGGAATCCTCGGCACACATGAGTAAATTAAAATCATGGAATTATGGCATTTGGAAGTCTAAGATGGAAGATTTGCTATATATGAAAGACTTACATGAGCCCATTGAAGGCGAAGAAGCTAGACCCACCTATTTAGATGATAAGAAATGGGCTCAACTAAACCAAAAGCCGTGGGTACTATTAGGTCATGGATTGATCAAAATGTCTACCACCATGTTGCAAAGGAATCCAGGGCTAATATTCTTTGGAGAAAATTAGAAACAATTTATGAGCAGCCGACAATACAGAATAAAGATAAGTTAATGAAAATGCTTGTTAACTTGAAGTACAAGGAGGGGCGCAATATAACTGAACAAACTAGTGAGTTTCAGGGGTTGGTTGATCAGTTGACTACTATGAAAATTATTTTAGATAATGAGTTGCAAGCATTATTGTTGCTTAGTTCTTTGCCTAAAAGTTGAAAGACATTAGTGGTGTTAGTGAATAATTCAATGCCGAACGGGAATTAACCTTGGACATGGTTACAGATAGGTTGTGGAATGAAGAATCTAGAAGAAAGAGTGTTGGAGCAATTCCCTCTAAGTTAGATGCACTTGTTTTAGAAAAGGAAGAAAGGTGGGGGATAAGCCAAAATAGAAATTCTCGCCAACAAAACAATGATAACCACAGAGGAAGATCTAAGTCCCAGAGAAGAAACCTTAAGTGTTTTCATTGTCAAAAAATAGGTCATGTTAAAAAGGAGTGTAGATGGTGGAAAAAAGAACAGGCGAAAGAAAAGGGTGATACGTAGAAAAATGACAAAGAGAACACTACAGCCATAGTTGATAGTGCTATAGGTATTGTTTATAATGAGAGCTCTGTAAATCTCACTTGTCATACGAGTGATTGGGTGTTTGATTCGGTCTTTCATTTCATGTTACTGCGCATCATGATTACTTCACATCCTATGTTAATGGTGACTATGGCCATGTTCGGATGGAAAATGAGAGGGCATCCAAGATTGTGGGCATAGGAGATATTTACTTGGAAACCAACATTGGCTGTAAGTTGTTGCTTAAAGATATTAAACATGTACCAGATATTCGCCTTAATTTGATCTCTACAGGTAAGCTTGATGATGATGGTTATACTAACCAATTTGGTGAAAAAAAATGGAAGCTCACCAAAGGTTCCCTAGTGTCAACTAAAGGAAGGAAAGTAAACACTTCCTATGTAATAGAAGCCAAGATTAAGAAAGAAGGTGTGAATGTAACTATAAAATATTCTGATACTGAGACATGGCATAAAAGACTAGGTCACATCAATGAGAAAGGGTTGGAAACTGTTGCTAGAAAAAAATTTCTTCCCAGCTTCGTAGGTATGTCTCTTAAGACTTGTGTTTATTGCTTAGTTGGAAAGACACACAAAGTAGCTTTTAAAAGTTTTTCTCCATCTAAAAAGTCGTAAATCATTGATTTGATTCACACTAATGTTTGCATGATGCAAAGTAGATCAATAGAGGGTGCACTTTATTTTGTTACTTTTATTGATGACTTTTCTAGAAAATTGTGGGCTTTTACTTTAAAATTTAGAGACCAAGTGCTTGATATATTTAAGTTCTTCCATGCTTATGTTGAAAGAGGGACATGAAAAAAATTAAAATGTGTCAGGACAGATAATGGTGGTGAGTATAGAAGACCATTTGAGTAGTATTGCAAATCTTATGGAATCAGACTTAAGAAGACCGCACCTAAGACCCTACAACAGAATGGTGATGTAGAAAGAATGAACAAAACAATTGAAGATAAGGTTAGGTGTATGCTTTCTGATGCCAAACTTCCTAAATCTTTTTAGGCGGAGGCTATGCGCACTACAGTTGACTTGATTAACATTTCTCCTTCAGCTCCCTTAGATGGTGATGTACCTGAGAGAGTTTGGACTAGGAAAGATGTTTCTTATAAACACTTAAGAATGTTTGGTTGTAGAGCATATGTTCATATTTCTAAGGATGAAAGATTGAAGCTTGATAATAAAGCCAAGGAATGTATTTTCTTAGGCTATGAGCGTAAAGAATTTGGATACGGATTATGGGATTCGGTAGCAAGAAAACTGATCAGAAGTAGAGATGTGGAGTTTCTTGAAGATCAGATAGTTGGTGATGTAGAGAAAAGTGATGAATCTCAGTCATCTCTAGAGATTCTTATCATTTCCAACTTTAGTTTCTCCACTTATAGTTCATGATAATTATGGAAGAGATGAAGAGGATAATAATGATGGTCCAGCAAAACCAATTGAGAAAACACCTTTAGAATTACCAGCACCACCAGTTGAGCAAGAATTAAGAAGAACTACTAAAGAACGGCGACCTTCCACTAGATATCCTCCACATAAGTATGTGATGCTTATAGATGGAAGAGAGCTAGAATGTTTTGAAGAAGGCATGTCTCATCAACATAAAAATGAGTTTGTTAAAGCCATGCAAGAGGAGGTAAAATCCTTGAATAAGAACCACACTTATGACTTAGTGAAACTGCCTATAGGAAAGAGGGCATTGAAAAACAAATGGGTTTATAGGTTAAAAACTAAAAATAACTCACAACAGTAGTATAAGGCTAGATTGGTTGTGAAGGATTTTAGTCAGAAAAAGTTAGTGGTATAAGAAATTTGATTTTTTTTATGGAAAATCATGGCTTCTGCAAGCTACGTGTGACCACTGTATTTTCGTGAAGAAGTTTGGTAATAATGATTTTATCATTCTTTTGCTCTATGTGGATGACATGTTGATTGTTGGCTAAGATGATAGTAAGATTGACAATATGAAGAGAGAGCTTAGCAAGTTTTTTGTAATGAAGAACTTGGGATGAGGTGAAACAAATTCTTGGCATGAAGATTTCCCACGATAAAAAAGCTGGGAAGTTATAGTTATCTTAAGAAGCATATGTTGAAACGGTTCTTGAAAGATTTAACATGAGCAAAGCAAAATCTATTTGTTCTCCACTTGCAAGCCATTTCAAGCTTACCTCTGAGCATTGTCCTACAAGTGAAAAAGAGAAGCAAGAGATGAAAGGAGTTCCTTATGCTTCAACAGTTGATAGTTTGATGTACGCTATGGTTTGTACAAGACTAGATATTGCTTATGCAGTTGGTGTTGTAAGCCGGTTTCTTTCCAATCCAAGCAAAGAGCATTGGACAACAGTAAAGTGAATTTTCAAATATCTCAGAGGCACTTGCAAAGCATGTTTATGTTTTGGTGGTGACAAACCTATGTTACAAGTATAAACAGATGCAGATATGGTAGGAGAAGTCTATTCTAGAAAATTCCTATTAGGATATTTGCTCACATTTGTAGAGGAAGTAGTCTCATGGCAGTCTAGACTTGAAAGAATGTGTTACCTTGTCTACCACTCAAGCGTAGTATATCGCAATCACTAAATGTTGCAAAAAAACCTTGTGGATGAAGAATTTCCTACAAGAGTTGAGTGTGAAGCAAGATAGCTATGTTGTGCATTACGACAAAGTGCCATTAACTTGGCAAAGAATTCGATCTATCATTCGAAATCCAAGCATATTGATGTAAGGTATCATTGGATACGAGACGTGCTTGAGAAGAAACAATTGCAGATTGAGACGATTCACATAAAAGAGAATGGATCAGATATGATGACAAAGTCATTGCCCAAAGAGAATGTGAAAAGTTGTATGCAGAAAACAAGCTTGGCGGTGCCCCCTACATGATCTGGAGGGGGAGATTTGTTGGGTCCATCTCATTGGGTGGCTCAAGCCCAAATTGTATTAGTTTGGGCAATTAAGCAATTAAAAGAAACATGAAAAGGGAAAATGAAAATTGTCATGATATTTGTCTATATAAAGAATATAAAGTGGCAGCAATCTAGTTAGTATACGGCACAAAAGACGAAAGAAGAAAAGAAAGAACAGTGGAGGCTGTTACAGTTCGGGACAAGATTTTAATCTTTAATTGGATAATCGGAATGTAAAATTAACTCTGGTTTCTCTCAAATTTTGATGGTAAGTTCATGGTATCGCACCCTCAACAATTCTACTAGTCTTAATTTTTATTTTATCTTCTCGTTGGCTATTATTTGAGATAACAACTTATTAGAGAGACAGATATTAAACTGCTACTGTAAGTCAAGGATGTTGAGATTCTTGATGTTGTTAGCCTCTAGTATAATCTATAAAAGAATTTGTATTATAATCTCATTAATATAGTGGAAGATTTTATCGGACTACGATCTTGTGGTTTTTCCAGTTTTGGGTTTTCCTCGTAAAACTCTGTGTCTCTTTTGGTTGGTTTATTACTTTGGATTTTATTGGTTTATTTTTTTGATTTATTTGTGGTACACATCCTATTTTAATCATACAAAGAAAGAAAGAGTTTGTTTTCGCTTAATTCGCAGTTGATTGTATGAGTCTTTTTCCTAACAGATTCTTTGCTGGCTTTCCCTGATATGGCACATTCAGGCGCCATGTACCCCAATGTTCTTACCAAAACGGTTGTTTGAGACCCTTTGCTATGTTCTACAAGCCTTACCAAGCCAAAATCCTCCAATCTTGGCTTTGAAATTTGAATCTAACATGATGTTGCTCGATTTTATGTCTCTATATAGTATATGTTGGTGTAATTTTAGAATATGGAGGCAAATAAAGAAAAGAAAATAGAAAGGTTTGGGGCGTGTGTCTACACTTTCCTTTACGGTTTTATTTGCCCTCACCACACTTGGTTTGCTATAGAGTTGAATGGCAAATTACCCCTAAGTAAAATTTTAAGCCCATGCTTACATATACAACTAGCAGAAATAAGATTCTTCCTAATGGAGGGTACATGAAAAACATTATAAAAAGTAACTTTCTTTCCAGAAGTGAAGTTAATCTCAGCTACTCCCTTTCTTGCTACCATGGCTGCATTATTGTTCCCCATGAGAACCATTTGTCCTTCTTTTTCTTCTTTATATGATAAGAAAAATTTCTTATCATTACAAACATGAATGGTTGCACCTGAATTGAGCCACCACTCGCAGGACTTAGTTTTAGCCATATTGGTTTCAGTAATCATGCCAATTTGCATCTCGGAAACCATAGCACAAATCTCTTCAACTTTCTCCTCAATGACATTGGCTTTTTGAGTATTTACTTCCTACCTTATCTTCTTGAATCTACATTCACTTTGGTGATGGTCTTTCTTTCCACAAAAGAAACAATTTCTAGAAAACTTTTGTGTGCTATTGGACTTCTGGAATTTCTTGTCATTCTTCACTTTGAAATTCTTAGAAAATTTACTAGCTTCAACGACATGAACCTTAGTAGAATCATTCTTGTCCTTGGAATCTCAAGACCTTGTGTCTTCTTGAATTACCAAGTGCTTTTGTAATTCTTCTAAAGTTATGTTTTCTCTACTATGTAAAAATTTATAGAAGCCCCAACTTGAAATGATTCAGAAATTTCAACTTTCAATTCTCGAAGCTTAGTAACAATAATTTGTAATTCATGTATTTGATCAAGAATGGATTTTGTGTCTACCATGACAAATTCAAAATATTTAGAAACAAGAAATTTGTCCGTACCTTCTTTCTCTGTTTTATATTTATACTTTAGTGCATTCCATATTTCAACAAGAGAAGTCATCGAGTTGTAGAAATCATAGAGCCTATCAGAGAGAGTGTTGAGTATGTGACCTCGACACATCACTTCATCATCTTCACGTTGTTTCTTTGCTGCCTTAATAACTTCGGTATTATCTTCTCTTGGTTCTGGAAATGGGTCCAATTTTGGATCAAGAATATATGCTATCTTGAGAACGTTGCGAAGAAAAAATAACTTCCCTTTCCAACGAGTAAAATTAGTGCCATCCAAACGATCAAGATGGACACTAGGATTAAGGAATGAAGACATATTCTTCTCAGCCTCCATTACAAACAAAGTAAAACCTTAAAGATTGTTTGTGTAATTTTAGAATATGGAGGCAAATAAAGAAAAGAAAATAGAAAGGTTTGAGGCGTGTGTCTACACTTTCCTTTAAGGTTTTATTTGCCCTCACCACACTTGGTTTGTTACAGAGTTGAATGGCAAATTACCCCTAAGATACAACAAACCTTGAATACAATCTTTAGTAATAAAATTGTATTCCAAGAATATATATATTTCAATATGTAAATCTGTATATTTTTTTATTGATATTAAGTGTTTTTTCTTAATGAAGAAAGTGTCTTTTCATTGAAAGATTTCAACCATTAACCGTGGCACATCTTCAAAAGACACAATTCAGTTTGAAATTTAACTACTTCTAGAAACAATCGGTTAGCTGATAACTTAGTTATCGGATCGCCGTTAGTTTTCAGTACCTTCAACATCGTATCTATTCACTATCGACTAGCTGTTATCTCAATAATGGATTGCCGTTAACCTTCAGATTTCGACATGCTCTCTGGAAATTATCAGCTAGCCGGTATCTTAATAAACAGTTAGTCGTTAATATCCAGAACAATAAATATTATTTCAAATTTTAATATTGACAAATATTACAATATCTTTTACAATACACACTGATCCCATTCTTCTTACAGGTAAAGTAATCCTGCAGCAAAGTCTTGAGCAATTTTATACTTCAACTCCCATGTTAAAAACCTATTTTCATTGAAAAGATGTGAATCCAAGCTGCCATTAGGCATGAATTCATAAACAAGCAACAACTCATTTTTCCCATGGCACCAACCCAAAAGTTGCGCTAAATTCCTATGCCTCGATCTCCTAATGATTTTCATTTCAGAAGCAGACTCCTTTATCCCCTGTTTCGAACTTCTTGACACTCTTTTCACTGCAACATAAGCATTTGTTTCCCCTGAAATTCCTATACAGACACCACCGAAACCTACCTATCCTAGCTTCTGTTCATCACTGAAATTTTAGAATTCTACCATATATCCAAATGCTCACTATATAGTAGACACCGATGCTCATTTCATTTTCTTTGTCTAATTTACGTTTTTAGGTTTGATTGAATATATTATTTTAGCATTTGCATTTGAATTCTAATAGTCCATTGAATACCATATATAGTAGGTTTGGTAATAAGCAATAAACCCACAATAAGCATGACAAGTTTTGGTAATGTTTTTTTTTGGTGGTGCGGATTTGCTTAAAAGAAAATGCCGGTACCAATCCTACCCTCGTCAATTCATTCCTGAACATATTATTTAAAGATAAATGATATTTGATCGAAAATTTCGTTAAATTGAATTTAACATTTTTTTTTTGGTTCGGGCAAGGGCCCATCAGGTAGATGAGAGTTGGTGGGCGATGGGCCATTTCTCGATTTTTGTTTGATTGCAAAGAAAAAGAAGTCAATTTGATTAATTTAGGTAGATCTGTTAGATATAATTTTGGATTAGACAACAGCGTTTTTATTTTAAATTTTAAATATAATAATGATATTTGTATTTTTTTAATTTCTCTTTTCCTTTTTCTTCTTTTAGTATGTCCTCAGCACACTGTTTAGCAATTGATCACGTACGCTGTCATATCTTCTACAAGTATGATAGAAAAAGACCTTGACTTTGAAAAGTAATTTTGCAATGTAGGAACAAATTCTACAAGCTCTTTTAATGCATCAACTACATTTTGAAATATGGTATTAATGTTCTAAGAAATTTTCATCTACGATATAAAGTTAAGATTGCAATAATCAAAGGGCACTTGACATTAATTAATAAAATTGTAAAGTTAAGTTTTCCTTTTGTATTTTGACCTATTTATTAATCTTTAAATTCATTCTTTTTTGTCCATTAATATCTTTCTTTTCTTTTCGTTTCCCAACTCTTTCCTTCAATAATAATCCTTTCATTTTTCCAAAACTTTGAAACTACTTAAATACTTCGATTATATTCGTCTCTCAAAATTCTTAAAAGCATAAATAGTACTTTGAAAGCCAGGATAGAAAATACTAACAGAACAGGAAACATGAGAGCTATGTTGAATAATTGATTAATTAATTAGTAGTGGAGGTACTCAAATAACTAAGTAAATTTATATGAAAATTAGTAAATTACTCGATCAGATTCTTCAAAATAAAAAGTACGATAAATTTCTCGTTAATGCTCTTAGGATATATATTACATGTAGCTGTTTGGAATTCGAACATCATTCGAACGAGTGAAGATGGAATTGAATTGCGTACTTACCCATCAAGCTAATTTTTTTATTTTTCTTTTTTTAAAAAAATCTGTTTAATATCGTGGCCCATATGTATTGGATGTTGGCTTTTATCATGCCCGAAGCATCTGTTTATTATTCTGGTCCATTTCTTCGGCTCCAGCCGAAGCCCAGTCAACCCGACATTTTTGCGCCATATCAACCCGATAGATTCCCGTTCTTATCATTTATCAGCTCGATAGATTCGCGGCCTTTTTACTTGTAAACCTGATAGTTTCATCGTATGAATGGTAAAATTCGGATCTCGATACAGATATAAGTGTATTTTGGATTTAAATTTATATCGATATTTAGATCAGTAAGAAAATATATGGAATCAGATGCCTGCAGTTAAATTTTTCAGATATCGTAATCTACGTAATAATAAATTTAAATGCAATTTTAAATTACAATAATTTATTTAATAATATAAAATAAAATTTAATTATAATTCAATGATCAATAATTCAACATAACAATACTATAAATCCATAAATTAAGATTATCAAACATAAAAAATTAAAAGGAATCTAAGATAAACTGATTTATTACAATATTCTCTAATTATTATTATTATTATTTTAGTTTCTTATCATATTTTTCAAAGTCAAGAAAGATTATTGAGTTAATTATACTTATACATATTAAATAAATAATTTAACTTAAATATTTTTCAGTTAAAATTTAATTAAAAAAATGTGAACCTAAATATTCATGGTTTTGGATATATTTAGATTCCGATTCAGATCCAAATCCACAGAGATCTTAGATTTTATATTCTCAATCTGTAATTTTCAATATACAACTCTGAATCTTCTGAATTTTTGCGAATGGAGAACGAAAACTGAATTTTTTTGCCATCCCTGATTTGCTCCAACCTTTGGCCAAAGTCAAAACAGAATTAACCCTGTTTGAGTCGTTAACTTCTATAAACACTAAAGAAAACAGAGATTATTTCAACTATGTCAAACGGGTCCTGATTGATTTTTATTTCAAAGAATTGATTAATTAATTTAATTTTTTATTACAAAAAATGAATAGTTTTTCATCTTGATCCCTCCTTTTAGTAAAATATAGACTAAACTAGAAGATAATGGGTTAAAAAAGGCACTCTAATGTTGTATGTTTATCCTTTAGTTTATTTTATTTTTCTATCTTTTCTAGTTTGGTAGTATTTTACTAAAATGAGAAGTCTCTTATTGGAAAAGGACTCGAAAAATAAATAATTTTTTGGATAATTTTAAAAATATTAACATCCAAATGATTGTGTTGGATAACATTTTTTTTTCAATAATACAAAACTTTATCCTTAAAAGATTGTTTAATTGATTTCCTCCTAGCCGTAAGAACAAAAACTCAAATATTTAAATATAAAGGGATACATTTAATATCGATATATTAATTTATAATTTATAAATTCTAAAAAACCCTTGGTATTTGATGAGCCATAAAAGTTTTATGATATCTTGTTTTATTAAAAAGGAAAAAGTATGTTAATACTATTAATAATTTAGCAGTTAATATTGTAGCACTAGTAATAAAAGTGGCACAATGGATCATGACATGATTACACGAAAATAATTTTTTTATATTTGTGTTGATAAATATTAACAATATTAATAAATGAATCGACACTATACGATATGATAAATAATTTTATTGAATCTATGTTAGACCATCTTATCATGATTATACATATGTTGACACAATTTATATATGTTAATATAATATTGAAAAAATAACTAATATACAATACACTAAACACTAAATTAATTATTTTTGTTATACTTATATTATGTTATAAACTTATTCATGCCATATATGTGTCTTGTTAATTTTTTTATGACCTATTTTTTGAGAATAATCTTTCCATATTTGTTATTTTTAAATTAACTTTTAATTTTTTCTAATAGATATATTAAATGGGTTGATATGATTAATATGTTTTGTATTCATGTTTTGATAGCTTGATATGCTTGATATGATTAATAAATTGGTCATATCTATATTTGTATAAATTTGATACGTATGATAAGATAAGACATGATTGCTCTAGCAGGGACCTATATGACCGAAATATAAACTATATAACATTAATTGTGATTTCAATAACATTATGGGCCCCAGTTGTTAACCCAAATCCAAATTAATAAAATATTGGTAAATCCTCTCTCCATCAATCGATCGTAATCGTCCCCTTTAGATCCTCAGATCACTCAA
This sequence comes from Luvunga scandens, assembly GCA_030449905.1. Lineage (NCBI taxonomy): Eukaryota > Viridiplantae > Streptophyta > Magnoliopsida > Sapindales > Rutaceae > Luvunga > Luvunga scandens. The sequence goes on along the minus strand of JASUUG010000095.1, from coordinate 827,590 downwards.
ATCTCTCGTCTCCCAGTTCTCCGATCTTCCCACATTCGATCACCGATCACCAGTATCCGATCTCCGACATAAAACAAGATCTTGTTTTCTCTTAAGGTCAGTGCATGAATGTTTATTTTTTTCCCTTCATTTTGATGAAAAATATTATCTGTTGTGAATTTTAATGGGTATTATGCTGCTTTTATTCTTATTTTTGCGTTAATTTTCGTGGGTATTTCTTAAATTCATTATCCTGCATATGACACATGGCCTTTTGTTGTATTTAGTAAATAGCTGGCCTTTTTCTAGCGTGTATTGTAATTTTTGCTACTGCTTTAAATTACAGTGACTAAATTTGAGTAACTGTTCTTTCAGTTTTTGTAATTGAATCCATTAGAGTGTGTTAAGAATCGTCTTAACTATTATCCGTATTACTACACTTACAAAGTTGAGATATAGTGTTTGGAATGCGGCAGATGACATGGTCTTCTGGTTGTTAACCTTATCATTTGCCATGAAAGTACTCTGACGGAGCCAAAAATTTCATTTAGAGGGATAATTTTTAACGACAATAGATAAACAATTTTCAACAAAATATATTAGTTCTAGGGATGGTGAGTTTTGGCCTTTTATATTACTGGAAACCATAGAATTCTTTAATTTTTAAAGGAGCAGAGGGAAAAAGGCTTTGACTTAATGAGGGCAGTGATCATGAGTCTTGGGGACAGAAGCTTAATTAGGTTCATCAGGATCAAGTTCTTTTTTTCTTTTCCTTTGATAAGTTCGGTGGGTACATCTGTCCTGCTTTCCTTTAAAAACCTCTTTCTCTAACGGTGCCTAGTAATAATGGCATTTTGATGATGTCATCTACCATATAAGTTGGGATACAAACTGTGACCTTAGGATTATTTTTAAATAATCTATGTATATAGCTAATAAGGTAAGTTATATTATGCAGGTGTTTATGTTTAGAATTTTCTTAGGTTTATTTTTAACTTTTTATCACAACAGTTGTATATGAGGTTTTGGAAACAACGTTCACACTTAAACACCCATTTATTAGTATTATTTTGCAAAGGAGAGTAGACATTGAAGTAGGACTATATTCAATCGTTTTGGATGCAAATCAAGTCACTAACTCATGGCACACACGTACAGAGAAAATGAAATGGGATAATAGACCACAATTTTAGCTGAATAGCTCACGTGATGCCATGAGGCAGGGTATGGGCATTAGTGAGAGGAATGCTGTGTATATACCATATAGCTTAACTATAGTTTAAGTAAAGGTTATGCTTTTTTGAGTCTACTTATTCTGATAATTACTTATCCTTTGTATCATATTTGAATTTGACCTTTGTGAAAGTTTAAATATATTTTCAGAATTTTCTTTGTGCCAAGTAATTGAGAAGCAAGCTAATGAAATTGGACAAGGTGGTATTACCTGCACGAGAGCATCATCAGATCAATGGAATGCCTGCAGGTATGATTTGGCAATGAAGAGGTGCAGTGAACAGTCCTAAAACAGGAGTCGTTAGTCTTTTTCTTTTCTCATATCTTTAAGCTAATTTAAAGAATTTTGTAAATTTCAAACTGTTTATGGGTATTATGCATGATGTAGTTGAGTACTTGAGTTGTTTTCCTTTTCCTCCTTGCTGATGTTTACTGGATTTTAAGTTATGGCTACTGTAATTATTGAATATTTTTACTTGACTGCAGCTTCTCGCAGGGCAAGTAATTGAGTAATTTGTGAGTTTATTTTACAGTTGCCAAATGGTTTTTCCAATTCAATGCTATTTGTCTACCTGTTATAATATTTATATTGCTGTTTGAGGATTCTTTTGTTTTTGTGTTGTTATTTATAGTTTTCTTGAGAGAGTATTAATCTATTACTTTAATGGTATAGCTTGTTACTTTTTAATCTTTTATGCTTCAGCATTCCTGTTTCTGAAACTGCTCTCGTTTATTACTCCTTGATTAAGCAACAAATATTAGATGTGGTGCTATACTCATCTAAATCTAACACTTCTATATAAAAAATCATTTAGTAACTTCTTTTAGCTCAAAAAACATATTCGTAACCGTGTGTGTTCTAACAGGAATTGATAGTGCAAAGAAAGGAACCGATTCTAAAAATAGAGGACTTAGGCGTGTATGGACCACTAAGGAAGAAGAAGCATTATTAAGCATATTGGAAAAAGCAGTTGCAGAGGGTTCTCGTTGTGATAATGGTACTTTCAAAGCCGGTACTATGACTCGAATTGAAAAGGAATTAAATTTGTTATTACCAAATTCTGGATTGAAGGCTAACCCACACATTGATTCTAAGCAAAGAAAATGGAAAAAGCAGCATAGATTAGTTTTCAATATGTTGAAGACAAGTGGATTTGGATGGAATCACGTAAAGAAGTGTGTAGAGGTTGACAATGACGCGGTTTGGCAGTCGTTTGTGCAGGTTAGTGTACTCTATACGCTATTTGGCTTGAGAAGAAATTAGCAAATTGATTATTATTGACTTGTGGAATCGAATGTAGATCCACAGTGAGGCGAGAGGATGGAAAGACAGGCCATTTCCAATCTATGAAAGGCTTGTCAATATCTATGGAAAGGACTGTGTAACTACACATGGGGCTGAAACTCCAGTCGATTTGGTTGAGGAAATTAACCGAGAGGAGATTCGAGAGGAAAATGGTGTTGATATTATTGTGGTTGAAAAACCGAGTTCTCCCTTGTCAGTGCACCAACCCTCAAGTTCTCATCAAATCGATCGAATTAGCTCTGAAACATCTAGTAGGAAAAGGAGAAAAACCCAAACTGGCTCCAAAACATCAAGTGAGAAGAGGAGATCTGATAGCAGTCTGACAGCTGGTATTGAAAAGATTTGTTCAACAATCGAGCAAGTGTTTACCTTATATAATCAAAACATGGAGATGCTGGTTAAGCGAATATTGGACGATAGAGAAGATCGAAGTGATATTGTTGATGAGCTCGCAACAATGGGACTTGAACAAGATGAGGAATTTCGAGCTTTAATTCTCATACTAGATAAGCCTTCTAACATTTCTGCTTTCAAGTCTTTAAAGGCTGAATGTAGACTAGCATTTGTTAAAATGCTACTTGACGGTAGACTAGCTCGATGTTAAACTACTAGGCTGTTCTAGATGATGCTTATTTGTCTCAGTTGATGGTAGTTTTGTTTAGGATCATGTTTTCATCTTACAGCAGTAAACTTTTATGGTAGTTGTAAAATAAGTATTAGTTTTTTTATTTAGAAAAACAAATAAAAGTTGTATATAGTCCAATATGGTAATGTACCAAGCATAGCATCTTAAAATCTCCTACGGTGCAATAGCTTTGGTTAGAGCAAAGCCCAAAATGGCATATACAAATGATTGTTCAGCCAATGATGGATTTCGTGCAGCGGAATGAAACTTCAGAAAGCTTCTAGTCCAGAATAAAAAGAATTCTTTCAAACATGGCTTTACAGGAAATCTGACGCTGTTTTAGTTAGTAGAGCCAATAAGAGAGGTGTTAGGGTTTTTTATAGGAGAGTGAAGTATTATTCTTAATAGAGTTATATGTGTTATGTGCACGTCAGACGGATCACCTAAAATAAAAAAAGTTACAGTATGTGAAATAATTGAGATTTTGTTTAGAATTGGGTACTGTAACTTTTAAATTATAGTTGTTGTGAAAAAAAAGACGTAATTATAAAATAAAAGTTAATAATATTTAGTAAATATAAATTTTAAATAATAATTTTAATAAAATTATTGAAGATATAATAAATTGGTTATCATACAAGTGAAATATCATATTAATATATTTTTTAAGTTATAACAATAATTGTTTATCAAATACTTCATTGTTTTAGTTTTTAAGTTACAGATGTTTAACTTCAATTCTAAACGTACCTTATATGTAACATAATCCAATCTTCTTTGTTGATGTTTTGATTCAAGGATTTTCTTTCTTGTCAGTCGATAAGAGTTCAATGGTTCTCCAGTTATATCACCGTCATAGATCTGATAGTTGATGTAAAAAGTGTGTTCTCCACTTGTTCATAATAATAGTCTCTATCTTAAAGGAATGGAATTTATGTTTCTTCCTTTAAAAAAAGAAAATGTGAAACAGACAAAATAAACAAGAAAATATGCAAAACTTCTTCTGGGTTCGCTTCGATTGCACTCATTCCCCATCCCTTGCCCCCTTTTTAATAGTGTTTTTTGAGTTTCATCAAACTGAAAAATAGAAACAGAATGATAAAATTTTGATATTTTGTATTCTTTTTAAGGATCCGGTTGGAATAGCTGCGCTCTTTCCTAGGATAAATGGACCCTAAATCTTTATAATTTCTGTTTTCTTCAACATAAGCATGGGGTCGAACTCCATTTGAAAAAAAATAATGATGAAGTAAGAGACGGCCAATTATTTGAAAACCGATCAATTGAGGTTACGAGTTACAACCACTCGTGGGATAAAATAAGAGACATAATTACCAGGTGAGGTGTTCCTATGTACACCTTGAGAACATATAGCTGGAAAGAATATGAAATCGATCATTATAATATACCGTCGGGAAAATAATTGAAAAAAAGAAATTCTCCTGTTGTTCATCAAATTAAAATTCATCTTAAAAAAAAAATTACCCTTAGAAATTTATATTGATGAGTGGAGAGCTTTACCACATGACCGAGAGCAAATATTCATAGAAACCAAAATAAATTTATTTATCAGTCTATTTTAACAATAGAGAAATTTAATGAATTTTGAATCACAAGAGGGAAAAATTATTAATTTTCTGAAACAAAACAGTAAAGACTTTCAACATCTTATTTTGCATAATTGAATGGGAGTTTGTTAGGGGTGGATACAAAATGTTGCTTTTTTTAAATAACAATGCGGGTATTTTTGTCTTAAACTAATTTTTTTTTCTTTTGGTCGCCCACGTTATAAATGAATAAAGGTATAGTTTATTTTAATTAACCAGTAGATTTCGCTGCTTCCTCTTTATCGGGAGCCCCCCCATGTTTTAAATGAACAAACGTTAACTTATTAAAATTTCATAGATTCGACAACTTTCTACTGATATGTTAGTTATGAAAAAAAAAAAAAGCTATATAGCTATTGGATAAAAATTAACAATATAATGATAAATAAGATTTTTAGTTAATAAATATATTTCTTTATCACAAATGTAGATACAATTAAATTCTCTTTTAAATCATGGCGACAGATGTTTATTAAATAATTTAAGATTACTGTTTTTTCAACGATAATACCAATTGCATTTCCATCGCATGTCTCCATTTTCCACTTTCTTTTTGGTCGTTACTTATCTTATTTGTTAAAAATCTTTCCTTACTTTGACACGCGGCGCTCTGGCCCTTTTTCCCAGCTACAGGATGAGAAAAGTTATTATTTATAGGTTAAAATTTCATGTCCATCTATTATAGGGATAGTGCTCATGGCAAATAAATCGCTTTTTTCAAAATTTTAAAATTTAAAAATGTTGCTCGAGTGAAAATAAGATTATTTTAATTTTAAGAATAAATTAGGTGATCTTTTTAACAACAATATAACCGTATAAAAAGCAACTATTATTATTATTTTGTTTGCACGGTACTCAAAAACCTATTTTGTCTTCTTGTGCTGTCACGTAAGAGTAGTTTCAAACTTTCAATGGTAGATGCGATAGTTTGATAATTAACACTACATTCTTTGTTGAATGTTTAAATTGTAAAAAATCAAATGTTTCGAATTTTTGAGACATAAAATTCAGATAATTTTTTTTTGTAAATAATTTAAACAATTAAAAAATGGGTGGGTTATTTCAACTTAAAAGTTTGACAGAAAATTAGACATCAATATCCAAAACTAAACATCAATATCTAACTCTATTTGTTTTAATCTAAGGAGTGAGATGGCCTGCAACTTGATATTAAAATTCAATTAATAAATTAACTTAAAAAACAAAACTAGCATCATGTTACTTAAAAAAAATTAAATAAATAATTATAAAAACTATGTATTTTATTTTCCTTCTTTACACTTTGGTTGCCACTTTAAAATATGTGCAGTTTGAACTTTAAATAAAAAGTAACTAGAATACAATTTAATTTTAAAGTTATTAGTTACTCGAAAATAACAAAACTTAAACTTTATCCATAAATCTAAACCAATATGACATCAATCACTTATTAATGATAAATTTGATTTGTTATTTTAATTTATTTAATTGCCATGGCATACACTTGCCATCCAAATATTCAATTCAAGTTACAACATTTTGCCTTGATTGTGATATGCAAAATAATTAAGGTAATTGATTCATTGATGATCTTTTTATTTGAAAGGGATTGTTGACTAATGATTGATTAATTATTTAAATAGAGAAAAAAGGGATAGAATATCTGAATACGGAGGAGAGAAAAAAAGAACGAAAGACAAAATTATCATAAACTTATAAATAAATTATAAGAAAAAGTAGGGGTCGAAAAATAAAAGATAAACGGTAGTACTATGCAACAAATGTACTACAGTTTTGTCCAATTAAGAAATAGGCAACACTATGGGAAAGGGAAACAAGCAATTAGTTGACCTAGAAAAGCTTGTTAATAGTTAGACCTAGAAAAGCTTGTTAATAGTTAGAAAGACTTGTATAGGCAAGTCCTACTTTCTACTGAGATGGTAAGACCGATCGTTAATATTCTGTTACTTAGTAAAGTAATTAATGAGTCTTATTGTGGGACTCATATTTATTTTAATATAAAACTTTTTTTGATCTTAATATGGGAATCACTTAAAGTCTGCATTAGAATCACTTGCCAGAGCGCCAATGAATGATCCTACTACCTTGGAAGGCTTAGTTGATGGTAATGGCCTATATAATTTTTTCTCCTATGTTATTAAGGGCAAGCTACCGACATAATTTGGCTCCAAAATCCAACAAGAATGATTTCTAAGTTCAATTGTGAGCAAAGTAAGCTTTTGGAATTACTTTTAACTTTACTTTTTCTCTTTTTCTTTTTTTCTTAAATCACATGTTTGACTTTACTTGATTTGTAATAATATAGTTAACAATCTTAACCAGACTGAACCTTAACCATACAAGTGTAATGTTAAAACTTCAAAGCAACGAATGTCAAGCCAATAAATCCATTGATCCCCTATGGGCGATTCTTTTACTTTTGTTTTTTAATTTAAAGAAATAATACTTTACGCAACTTCGATTTAAAAAAAATGAAGAAGCATAGAAATAACCATTTGTCTTTCCTTTTAAATTCAAAGTGCTAGGCAGCTCTTTTAGATTTCTATCTCACAGTTAACACATAGCGAACGAGTAACAGATTGAAAAATGATTGTGCAGTTGGTGTTTTGGGCTTTATTGCTGCTTCCTTGTCCAGTAAAATCAGTGGCCGAAGAAGTAGCAGCGGCACCAATAACAAAGCCTAACTGGCCACCCAGTTTTGGAAACAATATTACAATTCCATTTCCATTCGGAATTGGGGAAAACTGTTATTTTGATCAGCATTATGCAAATCCAATAAGCCAATCCTGAGACATCAACCTGGAAGTGCTTGAATTCTTACTCGAAAAGAGCACAATGAGAGTAAATCAACTTGTGATCAGTTCTTGTCAGGATAATACTGGAGAAGCAAGCTTTGTTAACCTGGAGATGCTCCCTTTTTACTTCGCATGCTATCACAATATATTCTCCGGCATCGGCTGCAGCAACCGTACCTCAATGTCGTCAGCTGATCATGACTTTCATTCGTGGTGGTTGCTTCTCTATTTGTGATCCAAGAAACGAGACAGAAAATTATAGCTGCAATGGAATTGAGTGTTGCAAAGCAGGGGTCCCTTGGGCTCTCAAAAGTTTTAATATTTCTATAAGCAGCATTATTAAATAATGCAAGTATGCAACATGCCACGGGATGAGTATTTGCGCAGCAAACCCGTGCGGCACTTAGTCGACTTCTAGCACGCAAGTCGCCAAGTAAGCCTTGAACACTTCTCGGAATAGCTAAGCGAAGAATGCTTATGTAAAAGCTAAAGAGAAGAAAGAGCAATGTGGCCAAACTATAAAGCTTTATTACTCATAAGAGTGATTTACAAGAGAGATTACAAGAGAGCTTGAGAGCTTGTGTGTGCTGGAATTGTGGTGTGTTGTGTACAAAATGGCAAGGCTATTTATAGAGTTGGATGGAAGGCTCTAGAACTAGCTAGAAATTATAGCCAACTGCCTAAATATCTAATTGAGAGTTGCAGGGTATTTACAACTTGTAGAGTCCCTTGGGTTGACTTTGCAAACACTTTTGTATTTCTGAGCCCGCAGCAATCTTTGGCCTCTTATTGCGGGAGACTTGAGCGGCCCGTGACAAACAGGTAGCAGCAGCAGCAGCCAGGAGGAGGAGAAATGCAAATATGCAACTATGCATTTATGGCAGAAAAAGAATGGTTTAAAAGCAATTTTAAGAGTGATAAAGGTGTTCAAGATCGGAATCAAGATTGCATAAATAATGCAACATATATTGGATTGGAGGATTCCCAATTCATCTTTTGGCAAGTTAGAAAGGGATGAATCTCCAAAATTTACATCAACATCTCATTGTCAAAGTGATGAAAGTGGGCTTTTTAGATGTTCATGCAAGGAAAAATACCATGGGAATCCCTATCTCCACGGCGGTCAAGGTAAATTTCTTAATTAAATTATATTCTAGCTTAATTAAGCTGAGCTTGGAATCTTTTCCATGGATTGGGTTCCTTAAGCACATTTCGGTATAGAATATTATGAATGATACCAGAGCCAGCTTGACAGATTTGGATTCTTAAAGCCGGCTTAGTTTTCGCGAATTAAGACTCCAGTTGGTATTGTGGTATTTTAGGCTTTCAATCATAATTGTTGTAAAATAGAAGCCGTAACTTTAAAATAAATTGATATGACTTTAAATGATAATTTAAACGAAATCAGTAAAAATTAATATAGGCTTTTCAAAATTGGAGATTGGTTTGAAGGCAACTTTAAGAGTGCTAAAGTTATGTTCAAAATTGGAGGCTGGTTCCTGTTATATTGGGTTAGAGTATTTCCAATACATCCTTTAGCAAGTTAGAAATGAATGAATCAGCAAAATATAAATCAACATCTCACTGTGAAATTGATAGAAGTGGGTTTCTAGACGTTCTTGCAAGGAAAATTACCTTAAAACTAATTTCAAATGTCAATTTTATTCCATATCGCTAAGGTGAGTTCTTAATTATTTCTAAGGCTTGGCTTCCTAAAGTATTTGTCTTTTGGATCTAAAATTTATAAATACTACGTACCAGATAACCGGCTTAGCTGCTGTCAATTAAGTCAATTTGTTTTGGTACCGAACTTTTTTACTTTTTTTCATTTTTGAAAGGGGAGCGGAAAAACATCTACTTAGTAACGGAACCACAAAACTCTTTCGCCAAGAGAAATTTCTTATTAACTCTATAGTTAATTTTTTTCACGACAGATATTGATGAGTGTAAGGATGGAACTGCCACTTGCTCTGAAAATATGCTCTGGGAAAACTATGAAGGAGGCTATCATTGCATTACTCCCATTACTCCCAAACGGAAAGTTTGCATTATCGTCAGTTTAGGTATGCTTAACCTTTTTTACCCCAAAATAAACAAGTTTGTATTATTTGGCAACTTAGCTTCTACTAAATAAACAAGTTTTACTGCTTGCTTCATGCTCTTTTGGGGATTATTATTATTATTATATATATATATATATATTTCAAGAAGTTGTGGCATGGCTCTTTATATAAAACAAGAGATAATGGCTTCTCTAGAGTTTGCTACTGCGTTTTAATTATCAGGATATGTTCAAAAATTAATATTAAGAGAACTATGTGATGGCGAGACGTCGGATATTGATATCTATGTATAAAATTTCATCTACCTAATTAGTTTTATCCTCTGGTAAAATTTCCTTTCATGTTGATCGTGGAGTTTTGGGTTAGAGAAAGTTTCTCAATTTCGTATTTTCATGGAAAAATTAATTTTTAACTCTTATTATTTCCTAATGCATGACCCCAACGCCAACTAGCACAAGAAATTCAATAACATGAAAAGAAAATTGTCAAACATTATAAAGGATTTATCTTCCAAATTTTACGTGCACATAATGTTCTTGATTCTTGGCATATGTGAATGACACAATGTTCTTGATTCTTGCTATATGTATAATGATCTTAAGTCTTATGATCTATGCATCACATAATGGTTTTGACTCCTGCCATTTGTATATATCATGATGCTCTTGATGTTAACAAATATTAATAGTATTATATACTGGCCATATCATAATAATATTGATTCCTATTATACGTGCATGTCAAAATTGCATATTCTTGTGATTCCTGAAAAACAGAAAATTCAAATTGAATGTTGAAGGTATTGGCTCGAGTCTTTTGGGTTCTTTTCTATTTGCTGGAGTCTGGTGGTTGCGTATCTGGGTATAGAAAAGATAGGTCATCAAGCTTAAAGAAAAGTTCCTCAAACGGAACGGTGGTTTACTTTTACAGCAACAGCTAATTTCATCTGACGGCAATATTGATAGACGCAAATGATTCACAACACAAAGGAGTTATACAAAGCCACTGTTCATTTCAATGTGAATAGAATACCTGGGCAAGGAGGTCAAGGCACCATTTACAAAGGAAAGTTAGCAGATGGAAGAATTGTTGCGGTAAAAAAAACCTAAAATAGTTCATGAAGGGAAGCATGAAAAACTCATTAATTACGTTGTGAGACGACCCGCCATGAAACCCCCAGGTGAGTCTATCTGGATACAATTGACTATACTGATATTAAACTTATTAATGAGAATTCTTTCAAAAATTTGGCAAAATCTTCCCTATAAATGTAATATTCCCAACCTACAAATTTATAAAATGAACACTCCCAAAAGGATTCAATATTTATCCAACATCCACAACCAACTTCCTCAATCAAAATACCAAATATAACCCAAACATCTACTGTCAAAATACAATAGATTATTCTTAATAACAAAATATAACGAAATTGTACAATCCAAAATATTCCAACAAAAACATTTATGATTCCTAGCACCATCACGTGGACGTAACTTCAAACTAACGATCATTGTTGGGTTGACTATTGTACCTGCAAATCTTCTATGAGGAGAAAAAGTATAATAAAATGGGGCCAAGATAAAACTTAGTGCGCTCAGTGAGTGAAAAACAGTTTTTGAAAATAATCTCATTTAAAAATAAATTAATTTTTTGCTAAACAATTTCATCAAATGTCATAAGAACTTAAATATTTAATTTAAATCATGTAGTGATATAACAATAATACATAATACTGCACAAAATCAAGAAAATCATAATACTTATAATATCAAATTTTGAATACCAAAACCACCACTAAGCAAGCACCCAAGGGAATAATCTCGTCATATCCGGACCTCCATGGACAGTGCAATGACGTACTATTTGAGTACTGTCATGTCTGAAGCTACAAGGATGGATAGGAAAGTGTCATCTTATATCTCATCATATCTCATATCTTGTCATATCTATGCAATGATATACTGTCTAGGTACCATCCTATCCAGAGCTAGATGGGTTATCTCATATCTTGTCATATCTATGCATGTATATATCATCTGTATCTCTGTATCTGTATCACTGCTATCATCATGCTGCATGCATAAGCCCCCAAAAGGCAAAAATGCCCAAATACACGACCCAAAGCCTCTATGTGTGTTTAGGCAGGCCTTGAAGACCTTTCGACTCATTTCTATCACTGTATCTAGAGGGGAAGGATAGTCTCTAACAATTTTAAAAAATAATCTTTATACTAATATTCATATACCTTTTAACCATACTTTTAAATTATACTTTTCTTTTCATTAATACATTGAAATCCACTTTCTTATCTTTAAAATACTATCATGTTTTATTCAAAGTCGATAGGAAAAACCATACACTATGCACTTTTTAATAACATATCAATACTTAAATAAAATCCATTTTGAGAAAATCATTAAATTCGAGTATTTAAAATACTTACTTTGCAAACATGCTTTACTATTATAATAAACTATGAAAATAGGTTTTATATATTCCACTCACAGTGACGATGCTCAAACTTGGCTATCATCCATGTTCGTAGGTTGGTTCTCGCTCACAGTTCCTCCTAAATCAAGAAAATGACATAATTACTTTTTGTAAATGCAAAGTACAACTAACAAGTTCAAAATAACATTTATCTGCAATAAAATATTTCGATATCTATAAAACTACCAAATACCCCTGCATCCATAAATTACTAAAATACCCCTCAATAACAAATTATCGAATTACCCTCAGAATCATAATTACCAGCCTATCCTTAATTTCTAAAATTAATAAAATATCCATGAAGTTTCAAATTACAAAATTACCCTCAAATTTTGAAATTATTGAAATGCTCTTGTCGGTCAACGGTGGTCGAAAACAGGATGAAGAGATTTAAAACACGATATTTTATAATGAGAAGAAGAAACTAATTCAAACACAACAATTAAAGGCCATGAAAATATGGTTATTTAATGCTTTATACCTTATATGTACAAAATATAATTAATTATACTATTATTTATAAATGGTATAAAAATTACATTATATAAACTCTTTGTTATACATCACTTATTAAATAAATTATATTTTTTATCTTATATCGCTAAATTATAATTACATTATTTGATTAAATTTTATAAAATTCGTAATGCATTACTGTTAATTTTGGTAATTTGAACCTCCAATGAAAAGTTAAGAAAAAATAATCTTCATATATAATGATTTATCTTATAATTGGTAAGAAACATAAACTCATAAAATTCAATTTAATAAACAAAAATGCTTAATTTCTATAATGAATGAATTCTTTAATGGGTGTCGAAGCAAGCAAATATAAATACCTACTCTAAACAAGATTGTATATAGTATTGAGTAGGGTCGTGTCCACAGAGACTGGTAATTATTAATCCTTTTTAAAATGAAAGTGTAAATTGGGGGATTGTTGACAATAATGAAAATCAATTTAAAATAATAAGAATGCAAATTAAAAGTGTAATTCAAAATGAGAAAACTCTGGTTGAAGGAATTAACTCAGCTTTGATTCGATTACTGATCATCGATACAACTACAAATCATTACTGCTTATAAATAGACCAGTTATAGCTACTGAGACACTCTACTAGCCAATCTCTCCTTAATTAGTCGATAACCAAGGTACGACCATTGGTTATTTCCTTAATCAATAGACAGCTTGAAAATTAGAGAGACCCAAATCCTAATTAACAAAAGCATATGATGGTTCATTTAAATTAGATTATTTATTCCCATAACACAACACACTGCTATGTTATTTGCCACAAACATCAAAATATTCATATAATGAATCTTTCAATTGGCAATAGATTAAATTGATAATTAAATAGTGGCCAATTATCTAATTAACAAAGATAATCATGACAATAATTCAGAGAATAAATAAATACCCAAAAAGCAATAAAACAATTAAAGCATAAGAAAGATCTCACAGTAATGGTGAATCAAAGCTTTATTAACCTTCAACCAGAAATATGAGTTTAGTTCTTCATGGAGAAAAAGAGAAAACCCTAAAAAAGATAAAAACAATTAATAATCCAATTCCCCCTAAATCCTTCTTTTTCTCTCCTTTTTATAGTTTTCTTCAAAAGGATAAAGATACTAATATCTAAAATATTATCTAAAACATTATCTAAAATTTAAATTCAAGATTACAAGAGTCACAAAAATATAAAACACGTTAAAAAAAATAAAAACGTCAAGTCCGTAGTTGACATCACGTGCCCACGTCTTATCAACAAACTTCTTTTGAAATCGACTGTCACGCACCCACGCCTTATCAACAAACTTCTTCTGCAATTGAGAATTTCTCCAAGAAGTCAATTTATCCTCAAACATAATCTTGTAGCTCAATTTAGCACTAATCAATAGAATTGCACCTACAAAAATAAAACCAAATAAATCACAACTATTAAGTGCAAAACATTGATATTAAAGGGAGTAAACAATGAAAACTAGTGCATGAAATGCACTATAACATTCTTTCAAAAAGAAATATAATTAATGACTAAATAAAAATGCAAATGATTCAATTGTGATGGTATATGAGAATTTGATTGATTAACAAAAATTAAAGCAATCTTTACGTTGATTGATAGTCAATCTTTGTATTGATTAATTAAGACGATGACAATTAATCATTTGTTTGCATTATTATTTTATTCTTCTCAAATCTTAGTAATGATTTTAACAATGAATGTAAAATGCATCTAATTCAAAGTCTTTTTTTGAAAAAAAAAAAAAGATCTAATTTGAAGTCTTATAGAATAATTTTATAATGATTTTCTTTACCATATATCCCCTCTTTACCAAAAGAAAAAAAAAAGTCTAATTGTTTTTTTGTTCTTTTATCTTTTACAATGAATTAGTGATTAAAAATAATTGTTTACTACTTATATATAAAAATTATTTGTAATAATAGGATATAAATTAGACCTAAATTAAATTAAGATTTAAGGAATTACCTGTAACTTGAGTAACTGGTAATTATCCTTTAAAGATACATCAAGGGTAGAATTGTTTTATTCTAAATCAAATGGTTCATAATAATTTCACTGTTGATATTGTAATTATTCAACAACATCATAGAGAAATCCTTTAAACTAGGCTTTGTATTGCCATTGCATTAGATAAATGAATAAGAAGACTAAATAATATAATAAAAACATTAAAAAAAATTTCGGATTTTAGAATCATCTAGGATCGTGATCTTGAGATTTAAGGATATCATAAAGATTTGATTTAACGTATTTTTTCCTTATGGACTAATTGTATACATAAATTAAGGTACTTACAATTTGAAATTTATTACTCACCAAATTACTAGAGATCATTGTAATTGTTGGACTATAAAACAATTTTGAAATCCCTTCATAAAATGCTACAAAAAGAAATTAAAGTTGTAATGCAAGTTATCGTTTCAAAAAAATTTCCTTAATTAATCGATTTTATTTAATTTCGAGACTGATACATGACCATACATTACTTGTCGTGCCATATACTCGCAAAAAACACTAATTTCAACCAACAGATACTTATAGCAAAACTTGAAATTAATTAATTATACACATCCTTCACGTTAAGTTGGACTTGTTTACACTTTCTTACAAGCATTTCTCATAATTAAAACAAGTCTTCTTAGATAAAAATCTGGTCCCCTGAGCTTTAATAAATTCAAAATGATTCTCATATGCATAGAATAATATTGACTTGTTTTGACTCGTAACTGTGAGATACAATCACACCACAATAGGGACTTTCTCTATATTCAATTTAAAATAAAAAATTATTAATGGCGATGATCTTTAACAAGTTGGGGCAAAACGTCATGTAAATGTAAATGTAACTATAAAACGACTACTCATTTCTTCACTCCAATTGGAAGATGTCAAAAAGATTCAAATAACTGGAAACTACATGGAAATAGTTAATATCTATATAAAACTTCTAAAACAAGTAGCCACAAATTACAAATTAACAAACGTTAACTTATTAAAAATTAATAGATTCAACTGCTTTCTATAACCTGACACAATTTTGTTTCAAATTCGACAAGAGGGATTTCTAAGTTCAAAGATTATGAACATGAGGTTTTTTTCCATAATTCTTTTCACTTTACTTGATGCGTAATAATAATATTCTTCATGCCTAAATCTTAACCGTACAAATGTATTCCCATGCATTTGATTATAGGGATAGTAATCATGACAAAATTATTTTTCATATTTTTACGTTACAACCACCAATAATAAGTTTTTATTGCCACAAGATTTGAATTTTCGTCTGAAGAAATAAAGGAACAGGCTAGTACTGATCAAGTCCAGCTTCAAAGGTTACAGAATTGCAGTTATATTCAACCTATTGGCACACAACAATTCTTTTTTGTTTTTTACCCCAGGAGGACGCAGTACACACATAAGTTAAAAAAAGAAAATCTCTTAGTACATCTCAAGAGATTTTATCAATAGAGAACTTAAATCCAAGCTGATACTCACACGACGAATAATTGGTAAGAATAACAATACCCATCTTTTTATTCAATTAAATATGACCCAAAATGTGACATATGCGCCTTAATTCCTTAATTCGACTGTGTTATGTTTTTTTTTTTTTTTTAATTTCATCGCTAATTTTTAAAGTTGTTGGAATTGGTACAAATCATTGCTGGTAATTGAATGTAATTATTAAATTGATCGTGCTCGAATAATTTAAATTTTTCATGACACAAAATCGAGTCAATTCGGATGCAATTCAATGGCCGCGTAGTCGGGTTCATTTCGGCACTTGGGTCCGGTATTAGCTTAATTTGTATTAAGCTCACCAAAAAAAAAAGAGAAGTGTCGGTTTCTATTTAAGGAAAGAATGAGAGAGAGCGAAACATTTCATTTTCTTTCCAAAAATAGAGAGAGAGAGAAAGAGAGAGATAGTTGACCCAGGTTTGACCCATTTGGCAGACCCAAACCCACGCGACCCACGACTTTGACCCGGCCAGATCTTGCTATTTCAACCACCTCACTGGCCAAGATTGGTACCGATTTGAAGCTTGTGAGCTGGCAGTTGTATCCCTACTATCACTGTAGCCGGTATCCAACCAGAACGCTAGTGATCGAGCTCCAAAACCAGTGGCTCAACCCATTTTTCTCACTGTCGATCTAGCTGGTTTTAGGCCACGCCACCACTTGGATCTTATTCCTCGACTCACCCTCATCATTTTCCGACCAACCACGTCACCTAAAACGGTCGGATCGCCACCAATCGACTATTAGAAAGCTCACAGTTTTGGGGAGCTTGATCCACCGTCGTCGCCTAGCGTGGTAGGTCACCATCGGCACCATTGGACTCACTGAGGTCAAAACTATCAGACCTAAGCTTCCCGTCACTGTTGACGAAGCTCAGTAACCGTTGACCGTTAGGGGTAATTTGATAATTTTATAAAATTTAGGTGTAATTTTATAATTTTGAAATTGGTGGACATTTTAGTAATTTTAGATTAAGGCAGTTTGGTAATTTGAGATTTTGGGGGTAATTTGGTAAATTAAGTTGTTAGGGGTATTTTGGTAATTTCATATTTTATGGGGGTAATTTCATAAATTCAAAACTTGTAGATAGTTTTGTAATCAAAATTGAGGGTAGTTTGGTAATCCGTGATTCTGAAGATAATTTGGTAAATTTTGATGTCGAGGGCATTTTCATAATTTTATGAATTCGAGAATATTTATTGCGAATAAACGTCGTTTCAAGTTTATCTGTTATAATTCACATTTGCGGATAGTAATTATGTTATTTCCTTAAATTAGAAGGATCCACGAAGAAGAATCAAACCACAGACGTTGTCGATATTAAGTTCGAACATCGTCACTGTGAGTGGAATATACAAAATCTATTTTCATTGTAATTTATTATGATTTTACAATATGGTAAAGCATATTTACGAGGTGAGTTTTAAAGGCTCAGATTTAAATGAATTCGTAGAAATGGATTTTTATTTGAGTCTTGGTATTTATTGTTAAAAATGTGTATGATTAATGATTTTATTACCGATTTTGAGTATATGCATGATAATACTTCAAAGGAAAGGAAATTTATTTAAAGTATGCTGACTGAGAAAAAGAAATGAGATTTTGGATGATATTATACGTTTATGTATATGTGCATAGTGATTATTTTTAAAATCATTAGACAATACCCTTCCCCTCCGAATACAGTGATACAGGTGATATGATGAGATATGAGGCTTTTAGGGCCCGTCTGAACACACATAGATGTTTTGGGCTGTGTGTTTGGGCACATTCACCTTTTGGGGCCATATGCATACGTTATGATGAATACAGAGATACAGATAATATAGATATTGAGATATAGATGATACAAATGAGATACAGACTTTTGGGGCTCGTCTGAGCACACACGGAGGCTTTGGACCGTGTATTCGAGCAACTTTGTCTTTTGAGGACCAGATTATGTATGCACATATATGATAAGATATGAGATGTTATTTCCCTGTTTATCCTTGTAGCTTCGGGGCTTGATTGTCCATTCATCGAGGTCCGGATATGATGAGATTATTCCCTTAGGTACTTGTTTGGTGATAGTTTTCGGCATTCAGTATTGATGTTATAAGTATTATGGATTTTATTGATTTATGTAGTATATTTGCGATACTGTTATTTGAGTATATGATTTGAATTTATTAAGTTATTTAAGTTCTTATGATATTTTGATGAAATTGTGTTTTGATATGGTATAATTATTTTGAGTAAAGTTATGTTAAAAAACTACTATTCACTCACTGAGCTCACTGAATTTTATACTCATCCCGTTTTATTATATTCTCCCCCCCCCAATAGGTGATTCGCTAGTACAACAATTGACCCAGCAACAATAGTTATTCTGGAATTATGGCCACGTGATGTTGTTAGGAGTCGTAGATGTAATTTTTGAGATATTTTGGGATTGTATTATTTGATACATTTCGAGAATTGTGGACAATCTATGTATTTTCTCTGATTTTGGATATTTGAATAATTTGGTATTTTGTTAAGGAGATTGGTTGTATTTGAAATTATTTTGGGAGTGCTTATTTTATAATTTTACAGATTTGGTTATGTAATAATCATAAAGGAGACTCTGCCGAATTTTCAGCAGAATTCTTATTAATAGGATTATGTCAGAGCGATTAAATAGAATTAGGTAGACTCGGCTTAGGTGTTCGGCGCGGGTCATCTCAGTTGGTATCAGAGCGTGATTTTAGATTCTGTAGACTTTACTGTCATAATTAGAATAAGTTTTACAGTTACTAAAGTGGGAATTATTATTTTTTAGGCACCATCATGCTCCGTCATAGCAATAGATATGGTCGAGGCTGTGATCGTGGTTGTACTAGGCTAGTAGTTGGGTTGACTCCATGCGTTGTACCTGCAGAAGAAAATTAACCTATGAACAAGGGCATAGTTGAGTCCTCAACACATGAGGTGGCACAGCAAGTACCAGAGAATATGCCAAACATTGAACAGTCATTTGATAGGCTAGCGCAAATTATGACAACAGTAGCGCAGAATCAGACTTATGCGCATGACGGTCATGCTAATACTATTGAGTGCGTGAAAATTTTAGGGGCCAAGAGCTTTAATGGTTCTACAGATCCACCCGAGGCAAAGTTGTAGTTCATTAAGTTAGAATGTATTTTTGATGTAATGAAATGCTCAGAAAAGGATAGACTTTCCTTTGCCACTTTTCTACTTGAGGATAGAGCCTATCGTTGGTGGCCGACAATGGAGCGTCGATATCAAAGGCATGATGCAATTACTTGGGCTTTATTTCATAAGGAATTCTACGATCATTATTTTCCAGTTGTGTACCAAGGTATTAAACGAAGTAAATTCCTTCAGTTGGTTCAGGGATCCATGTTTATTGAGGAGTATGAGAAGAAATTTATGGACCTCTCAAGATTTGCTACGTCTATAGCGGGTGATGAAAGAGAGAGATGTAGGTAATTTAAGGAGAGTCTCTGATTTAAGATACGTACGACCGTGACTGCATTACGATATATTAAATTCACAGAGGTAGTTGAGGCAGCAAAGAGAGTAGAATATAGTATTTCGGAGGGATGTAGAATTCAAGCCTTGAAACAAATGCATAGTCAGAGTTGGATAGAGGGTGACTCTAGTAGTTGGTTGCCCAAAAAATGAGGCACTCATGCCAGCTACGTTGATAAAATTCAAAGGAGTCAGGGTACAGGTTCCAAGAGAGATTCAAGACAGACTATCAGTTATAGTTCAGTTCAGTGCAGTAGTCAGTTGGGAGTAATGTCAGGACTCAGAGATAATATGTTAGGAATAGCGGAGGACATCGTGGTGATCGTTCGAGGAATATGCAGCAGACTTCTTGCCCTTCGTGTGGCAAGAATCATCAGGGCCAGTGTCATGTGGGAGATAAGGTGTTATTTATGTGGACAACCGGTCACATAAAGAGATCTATGTAGATAGCTTGGTCACATAAAGAGATTCTGCCCTACTTTGCCTCAAGGTGACAGTTTTGCTCAAGGAACAAACCCATAATATCAATTTCACTTTAGACCAGCTTAGGGTCAGAGAGGTGTACAAACAGGGGGTTCTACATCTACGTTTAGAAACTAGACGACTACTCTAAGTCAGAGAGGTCAACTTAGTAGACCTCATACCCATGCTCGAGTTTTTACTTTGACACAGCAGGAGACTCATCTACGCTAGAAATTCTTATGGCTAAGCTATCTATCTTCGGTCGTGAGGCTCATGTTCTTGTTGATACTGGATTCACACATTCTTTTATTTCTCATATGTTTGCCATGCATGTAGAGCGAGAGTCTAAACTACTGGATTGTGGATTAGTTGTTAGAACACTTACTGGAGGGTCACTACTTGCCGAGAGTGTGTATTGAGTTGTATGATCAGATTGGGTGAGCATGAACTCGGGGTAAATTTGATTATTTTAGATGTTCGATATTTTGATGCTATCTTAGGAATGGATTGGCTTGCATCTCACCATGCTATTATGGATTGTTTCGAAGAGGAAGTTGTGTTAAAAAAGTCAAGCAAAAGTGAGGTGAGATTCTGTGGAAAGCATAAATTATTACCCTCATGTGCCATATCGGCTATTAGTGCAAGACGGTTGTTATGAAAAGGATGCTCAGCTTATCTTACGCATGTGATAGATGTAGAAGCTAAAGAGTTGATATTAGAGGATATTCCGATAGTGCAAGAGTTTCCAGAAGGAAGCCATTTAACAGGGCGATTGAGTTTTCTATCGATTTAGTCCCTAGGATGGCTCCTATATCTATATCACTGTATAGGATGGCTCAAGCTGAATTAAAGGAACTTAAAATTTAACTACAGAAATTGGTGGATAAAGGATTTATTAGACATAGTGTATCCCGTAGGATGCTCTAGTTTTGTTTGTTAAGAAAAAGGATGGTACCCTTAGACTCTGCATTGACTATAGGTAGTTGAATAAAGTTATAGTATGTAATAAGTATCCCCTTCCGCATATTGATGACTTATTTGATCAACTTCAAGGAGTAAAAGTGTTTTCTAAGATCGACTTGCACTTGAGGCATTCTCAACTTAGAATCAAAGAGGCTGATGTTCCTAAAATAGCATTCATAACCATTATAGACACTATGAGTTTCTGGTAATGCCATTAAGGTTGACTAATACTCTAGCAGCTTTTATGGATCTCCTGAATAGGGTATTTTGCCCTTATCTAAATCAGTTTGTAATTGTGTTCATTGATGATATTTTGGTGTATTCTTGGAGTTAGGAGGAACATGCAGAGCATTTGCAGACTGTTTTGCAGACTTTAAGACAAAAGTAACTTTATACCAAGTACAACAAGTGTGAGTTCTGGTTGGACAAAGTAATATTTTTTAGTCATATGATATCAGTTGAAGGCATTTATGTTGATCCTCAAAAGATCGAAGCAGTCGTGAAATGGGAACAATCTACAAATGTCTCAAAGGTTAGGAGTTTTCTTGGATTAGTTGAGTATTATCATAGATTTGTAGAAGGATTCTCTAAGATTGTTACTCATTTGACACGACTAACGAGGAAGAATGCTAAGTTCCAATGGGATAATGACTGTGAAAAGAGTTTTCAAGAACTTAAAAAATGTCTTACCTTGGCACCAGTCTTTACACTTCCATCTGGTAAAAAAGGTTTGTGGTATACAATGATGCCTCTAGGCAAGGATTGGGTTGTATGTTAATGCAGCATGGAAAAGTAGTGGCTTATGCTTCTAGACAATTGAAGAAGCATGAGAAAAATTACCTAACACATGATTTAGAGCTAGCAGCAGTGGTTTTTGCACTTAAAACATGGAGGCATTACTTATATGGGGTAACGTGTCAGATTTTCACTAATCATAAGAATATGAAGTATTTGTTTATTTAGAAAAAGTAAATTTGAGACAAAGGAGATGGATTGAGCTAATTAAGGATTACAACTGCACTATTGATTATCATTCGGGCAAAGCAAATGTGTTAGTTGATGCACTAAGTAGAAAATCCTTCAGCTCTATAGCTCACTTATGAGTGTCATATATGCCTCTGTTGATCGAACTAAAATCTTTGGGGGCCGAGTTGGAAGTTGATAATTGCGGAGCTTTAATAGCTAATTTTTGAGTTAGA
The DNA here is from genome assembly GCA_030449905.1 of Luvunga scandens. NCBI lineage: Eukaryota > Viridiplantae > Streptophyta > Magnoliopsida > Sapindales > Rutaceae > Luvunga > Luvunga scandens. The sequence continues at coordinate 805,297 of JASUUG010000095.1, read as the reverse complement.
TTGACTTTTAAGGGTGTTCGCGGATCAAATTTTACGGATTAGGCATCAATCCATATCTGATCCACGATTTTACGGATTCTAAATTTTCAATCCAATCCAATCCACAGATCAATGAAACTTAATCCAAATCCAATCCATACATTTGTGGATCAGATGCAGATTTAACTCAATCTATATCCAATCCATCATTTTGTAGATCTTTTTGCAGACTAAATTTTTTTTTTATTTTGTCCAATTCATGAACTAATTAAATAAAAAAATTTAATATAAAAATAACTTTACTACCAATCAAATTCAAAATTAAATAAAATTTAAATAAATTAAGTGTTTGAATAAAGCTAGAAATACATTTAAAGTTTTAAAGTACGACGCACTAAAAAGAAAAAATTTCATTTGTTTAAATCAGTATGTGAAAATTAATTATTTATGACGCTATATTTATTTATTTAATTATTTTTTATTTTATAGTATTATCAGTAAGTAGTAATGCCATATTTACAAGTTTAATTATTTAATTAAATAAATATTTTTTTATTTTTTTGTGGATTCACGGATTTTTACAGATTTACAGAAGTCAAGCCATATCCAATCCACTGATTGCAGATTTTTAAAATTTCAATCCATATCCAATCCATCAATCTACAGATCAGATTTTTGGCGCATCGAATTTCTACAAATAAGATGGATTAAGCGGATCAAATTGGATTATGAACACCCCTACCGACTTTAATTGACAAAGTTCACTAGATGCAAGTTCAGGACCCACAATAATGAAGTTGAGAGAGGATGTACAAAAAGGTTTACGAACTGACTTTGCGGTGAGAAATGATGGAGTCTTAGTCATGGGTGATAGACTGTGTACCTAATATTAAGGAGTTAAAAAGGGAGATCTTGGAAGAAGCTTATTGTTTAGCTAATGCGATGCATCCTGGTAGTATGAAGATGTACCCCACTTTGGGAGATCATTATTGATGGCAGGGCATGAAAAGAGAGATAGCAGAATTTGTTTCTTGGTGCTTAGTTTACCAATAGATTAAGGCTGAACATCAGAGGCTGCAGAATGTTCTCAGCAGCTTCCCATTCCTCAGTGGAAGTGGGAGCATATCATTGTGGACTTTGTAACGAGACTTTCATGTACCCAAAGTGAACATGATAGTGTTTGGGTGGTTGTTGATTGACTTACAAAATCTACTCACTTTTTACCATTTAAGACCACCTATTCGATCGAGAGGTTGGCGATTATTTATGTGGCTGAGATAGTTCGACTTCATAGAGTACCAGTGTCTGTTGTTTCATATAGAGACTCCCGATTCACTTCTAAGTTTTGGACCAGCTTGCAAAAGGCTTTAGGCACCAAGTTGAATTTTAGTACATCGTTTCATCCACAGATTGATAGTTAGTCAGAGCGTACTATTCAAACTTGGAGGATATGCTGCGAGCTTAAATTTTGAAGTTTAAGGGTAGTTGAGATGTCTATTTACCCTTGATGGAGTTTGCTTATAATAATAGTTTTCAAGCTCGTATCGAGATAACACCATATGAAGCTTTATATAGTAGAAAATGCAGAACTTCAATATGTTAGGATGAGGTTAGTGAGAGCAGGTTATATGGTCCCGAATTAGTTCAGGATACTAATGAGAAGGTACAGCTTATTCGAGATAGACTGCAAGTGGCCCAAAATAGACAGAAGAGTTATGCAGATAAGCATAGGCGGGAACTTGAATTTGAAGTTAGCAATATAGTTTTCATACAGATTCTCCTTGGAAAGGGGTACTTCGATTTAGGAAGCGCGGGAAGCTAAGTCCATGCTACATTGGGCCGTGTGAGATTGTAGAGCGCATTGGTCCATTAGCTTATCGATTAGCTCTACCACCCGAGTTATCCAAAATTCATGATGTGTTTCATGTGTTGATGCTCCAGAAGTACATGTATGATCCAAGTCATGTGTTATCGAGGCAACCAATCGAACTAAAGGAATATTTGACTTATGAGGAAGAATCGGTGCAGATATTGGAAAGGAAACACCAAGTCTTGCGTTTTAGAACTATTCCTTTAGTAAAAGTGTTGTGGAGGAACCACGCAAAAGAGAAGGCTACATGGGAACATGAGGACTTAATGCAAGCTCAGTATCCCCACATGTTCTTATCAAATGTGTAAATTTTGAGGACAAAATTTTTATAAGGAGGGAGGATTGTAACTTATGCACCTTAATTCCTTAATTCAACTATAGTATGTTATTTTTTTTAATTTCGTCGTAAATTTTTAAAGTTGTTAGAATTGTTACAAATCGTTGCAAGTAATTGGATGCAATTATTAAATTGATCATACTCGAATAATTTAAATTTGTCGTGATACAAAATTGAGACAATTCGAATGCAATTCAATGGACACGTAGTCAGATTTATTTCCTAATCGGTTTCGATATTAGCTTAATTGTATTAAGCTTACCAAAAGAACAAAAGAGAAGTGTCGATTTCTATTTAAGGAAAGAATGAGAGACAGAAGCATTTCATTTTTTAAAAAAAATAGAAAGAGAGAGAGGAAGAAAGAGAGAGAGTGTTGACCTGAGTTTGACCCATCTAACCGACCCAAACCCGAGTGATCCGTGACTTTGACTCGGCTAGATCTAGCGATTTCAGCCACCTCACTGGCTAGCTTGGTACCGATCTGAAGCTTGTGAGCCACCAGTTGGATCCCTGCCATCATCGTCGCCGGAAACCGACTAGAATACTGGCGATCAAGCTCCAAAACCCGCAGCTCAACCCATTTTTCTCGTTGTTGATCTTGCCGGTCTTAGGCCACGCCACCACTTGGATCTTGTTTCTCAACTCACCCTCATCTTTTTTTGACCAATCCCGTCACCTGAAACCGTAGGATTACCACCGATCGATTGTAGGAAAGCTTATCGTTTTGAGGAGCTTGATCTGCCGTCATCGCCAAGCATGGGAGGTCACCGCCAGCACCATTGGACTGACTGAGGTAAAAACTACCAGACCTGAGCTTCCCCGTCACCGTTGATAGAGCTCCGATCATCGTTGACCGTTAAGGATTATTCGATAATTTTACAATCTTTAAGTGAAATTCTGTAATTTTAAAATTGGTGGACATTTTAGTAATTTTAGATTACGACGGCTAAGTAATTTGAGATTTCGGGGGTAATTCTATAATTTGTGTTGTTAGGGGTATTTTGGTAATTTCATAATTTTCAGGGGTAATTTCATAAATTCAAAACTTGTAGATATTTTTGTAATCGAAATTGAGGGTAGTTTGGTAATCTATGATTCTAAGGATAATTTGATAAATTTTGATGTCGATGGCATTTTTATAATTTTATGAATTTGAGAATATTTATTGCAGATAAACATCTTTTTAAGTTCATTAGTTATAATTCACATTTGCGAATAGTAATTATGTTATTTTCTTAAATTAGGAGGATTTGCGAATGAGAATCAAACTACAAACGTTGTCGATACCAAGTTTGGACATCGTCACTGTTAGTGAAATATACAAAACCTATCTTCATTGTAGAGTACTATGATTTTAAAATATGGTAAAACATATTTACGAGATGAGTTTTAAAGGCTTTGATTTAAATGATTTTGTAGAAGTGAATTTTTATTTGCGTCTTGGTATTTATTGTTAAAAATGTGTATGATTAATGATTTTACTACCGATTTTGAGTATATGCATAAGAATACTTCCAAGGAAAGGAAATTGATTTAAAGTATACTAACTGAGAAAAAGAAATGAAATTTCGGATGAGATTATATGTTTATGTATATGTGTATAATGATTATTTTTAAAATCATTAGACAGTACCCTTCCCCTCCGAATACAGTGATACAAATGATATGATGAGATATGAGGCTTTTGGGGCCTGTTTGAACACATATAAAGGTTTTGGGCCTTGTGTTTGGGCACACTCACCTTTTGGGGCCATATGTATGCGGGATGATGAATACAAAGATGCAGATAATACAGATATTGAGATATAGATGATACATATGAGTTACAGGCTTTTGGGGCCCGTCTGAGTACACATGGAGGGTTCAGGCTGTGTACTCGGGCAACTTTTTCTTTTGGGGACCAGATTATGCTTGCACAGATATGATGAGATATGAGATGTTATTTCCCTGTCTATCCATGTAGCTCTGGGGCATAATTGTACTTAGATAGTATGTCATTGCCCCTCCGTCGAGGTCCGGATATGATGAGATTATTCCCCTCAGTACTTGTTTGGTGATAGTTTTCGGCATTAAGTATGGATGTTATAAGTATTATGGATTTTATTGATTTATGCAGTATATTTGCGATATTGTTATTTGAGTACATGATTTGAATTTAATAAGTTATTTAAGTTTTTATGATATTTTGATGAAATTGTGTTTTGATATGATATAATTATTTGAGAGTAAAGTTATGTTAAAAAATTACTATCCACTCACTGAGCTCACTGAGTTTTATACTCATTCCGTTTTATTATATTCCTCCCTCCATAGGTGATTCGTAGGTACAACAGTCGACCCAGCAATAATAGTTATTTTGGAATTATGGCCACATGATGGTGTTAGAAGTCGTAGATGTAATTTTTAAGATATTTTGGGATTGTATTAATTTGATACATTTCAAGAATTATGGACAATCTATGTATTTTCTCTGATTTTAGATATTTGAATAATTTGGGATTTTGTTAAAGAGATTGGTTGTTCGGAGATAGTTGTATTTAAAATTATTTTGGGAGTGCTTGTTTTATAATTTTGCAGATTTGGTTATGTGATAATTATAGGGGAGACTCTGTTGAATTTTCGGCAAAATTTTTATTAATAAGATTATGTCAGAGCGATTAAATAGTAATTGCATGCACTCATTCGTCAATTCGGGGTGGGTCGTGTCACAAAAGAATAACAAAATTACACTTAACTAGTGTGGTTGAGATTTCTCTCATATTGAGGAACAACAAGAAGGTTAAGATTATCTTTCGTGATCTATCATCAGCGACAATACTTATAAATAGTGGACGATGACCCTGGGACCAATCGTTCTTGCCTGGTAAAATTATATTAGAAAATTTAATCATAAATACATATATTAAAGGAAAAAGGGCACCTACACCCCCATTTATTGAGGAAATGGTCAGAAAGATTCTGAAGTTTTCAATGAGAGATATTAAGACCCTCTTTTGATCATAATACCCTTTGGCTCGATAAACCCAAAATAGTTGACCCCAAAATTGTATAATAAAAAGAAATTTAGCATTAAAATACATGTAATGATTATATGCTTTAAAATAATTTTAATATTTATAAAATATTTTTATATTTTACAATCTATTAGATATATTTTATTAAATTAAAGTAATTTTTAACAATAAATGGAACATAATATTGAAATAAATAAATAGATTAAAATTAAAATTACTTTGAATAGTCTGTAAAAATAATTTTAATATTATTAATAGGAAGATATTTTGTTAATTGTAAAGTCTATTTAACTCAATTTTATTTAAAATCTTTATATAAAATACAAATATATTATCAAAATAAGTATAATAATCTAAAAATAATTTAATATTATTATTCCACTAGATATATTTTATTATTTATATTAATTTGTACCAAATTAAAAAATTTTAAAGTCAATTTTTTAATTACTATATTCAAAGAGTATTATGATAAAAAAAAATGTCTTAGTCTCTCTTTTTAAAAGTTTGGTTTTTTTTATGGCCATTTCCTTAAACTTTGGAGGTGTAGGTGTCCTTTTCACTATATTAAAAAAAAAGATTTATAAATGAAATTCAACGGAATATAAACCTGCAAAAGGAGTTTACATTTATTGCTTGTCACTTATTTATGCATATTATCATGATTAATTGAATCATACACTCGGGAATTAGTGATGAATGAAAAAAAATAAAAAAACAGCACTATAGTAATCACCAGCATGGTAATCCGATATTTAGCAGTATGATTTTCGAACAAGAATGATCTTAATGTAGATTATGAGATGACACATCTCTTCTGTAAACAAGGGTTGAAATATTAAGATCCACTTCCGTTTTAGACTCGTTGGGATAAATGGTCCTCAACAAACATAATTTCTCCTCTCAACTGAAACTGCTTTTGTAAATTACTTTTGTAAGTACATGCTCCTGGTTTGAGATCATATATATAGATTCAAGTAGCCAATAGCAGTGCCCGTTCGGCTGATTGTGACGTAGACATTTTTAATGGCTCATATGCATCTCGCGGAATGGCTACAATCATTTGTAAATTAAGTAACTGTTGAAGATATATGACCTGTGCACGACTCGATATATTATCCGTTCACTGGAAATAATACATTATTGGCAAATTTATAAAATTCAAGTAGCCGATCGACAGTGACAATTACGTGGCATATGGATGAAGGATCAACGGCCAAAGTTTAATTGTAGATTAGTAGAAAGCGGGTGAATGGCAACTGTTCAATTTGTGAGAATAGCGTAGGAGCTTGATGGGTCCCCTGGCTCAAGACCATGAACAACTAACACCAATCATTCAAGAGAGCGTCACAATCAACAACATTATCGATTATTTAAGTAAAATTTTTGTTAGCATAGCTTTTATAAATAGAGTTTTTATTTTAAAAATTTTAGTTGTTTCACTATCAATAAAAGTTTTTATTAAAAATTATAAAATTATTTTAATAGGTAAATTTTTTAAAATTATGTTAAAAAAACGTATTAAAAAAGCTTGTCAAATAAATAGAGAATATTTTATATATTTTAATCTTTTTAGAATAGATATTTTAACATTTAAAATTTTTTTTTAAACCTTTATTGCCAAAAGCTTAAAATTTGGGCTTTTCCTTGTAGAGACAAAATAATTTATTTAATCTTCAAAAGCTCTAAAAAAAAAGAGAAAAAAGAAATAAAAAATTTGATAAGAACTTATGAGATTAAACAAGACTTATAATCATTAGATAAAGTTCATACCATACATGCATTAAAATTATGAATGCAATAGTAATTAAAGAGTTATAAACTCTTGTATAAATTAATGTGAACAAAATTTGATGATATCTCCACCCCATAATTTTTGTAAACCCAACGCATTTTCAAAAAATAATTATAAAAAGTACACATTATTTTTTTAAAAATTAAATAATAGAGAACTTTGAAGAATTAATTAATTAAATCTATCTTAATTTACATTTTTTGTGACTTAGATTTTTTTTTTATTGTATTTGATTACAAAGATTGCTTTGGCATAAGTTTAAATTGACTATTTTACCTTTATAAGGTAAAACTATCAAGAATTTACTTTAACTTCAATATTTTTCTAATTTTATACCAAACTCACTGTTTCTAATACTACTGTATTAGTATGATTTTTAATCTTTAAACTAACATAGTGTCTTTACATCATAATACTCATGTAAAATATTGGGCAGTCAATAAGTCAAATTTATGTCATTTACATAAAAGGATAATGAAAATAATGATTAGATTTCATTTAAAAATATTAGATTATAAGTCACAAAATTAAATACTTAAATTATTAGATACCATAACTCATGTTTATCGGGGACAATTTGGTTGTTTTATTTCATAATAGTAAAATAGTAAATAAAACCTAAATTACAGTTTATGACGAAAGATGGTCAAAGAAACTTTAATAAAAAAATTAATAGGAGAATTTAATTGATTAACTGTACGAAACTTTTATTAATTTATATTATTAAAAAACTTGTAAACTCATTATAATTATTTTCTAGAAGTGGGGTCGATTTACAAAAATAATGGGGTGGAAATATTCCCATTCGAAAAAAAAAATATCTCCGTAGGTTGAAAATACAATTAAATTTAAGTGAAATACGACTCATTGTGCATTTATACTAATGAGTTAAACGTTTTATTATCCATTGTGTTGCCATTTTATTGCCTACAAACTATTTATACGATCAAATGTAAGTGGCCACCTTTATTTTTTAAAAAATACGCATTTCGGTCTCCTAATTTTATTTTTGTAACACAATTTTGTAATATTATGCATAATCCAAGCAGATTAAAGGTCAGTTTGGGATTGTAGTTGAAATTCAATAAGTTACTTATTTCATAATTTTTGATAAAAATAGTGTTTGATAAATTTTGTAAAAACAGTTTATTTCATAGTTTTCTCTATTTTGTCAGCAGTTTTTAAAAGCAGTTAGGGGGTTGCTTTTTATAAGCAGCTTATTCAATAAGCTACCATACCTTTTTAAAATTCCTATTATAACCCTAGATTTTAATAAAAAGACAATTATATCTTACTGATCCATAAACCCTAATATATAAATCATACCTTTTTTTTTATTATATTTTATATAACAAATTATGAAGTTCTTTAAATTTTTTTAATTGAACTTTTTTAATGTAATTTTACATATTTAAGAAAAAAAAGATATGTATAAACAATTTATTAAACATACTCTAAAAATAAAAAAAATTAAAACTTATGTCTATTTTGGTCATTATATAATAAAGCAACAATTTTATAATAAAATTTACCAAACATATGTACTCTACTTTTCAAATTCAAAGCAACCGCAATAGCACTATTTATCAAACACCAAGCTACTTTTTAATTAGCAACCTATTTCATTTGCACAGTACAAACAACTTATTTCATCAACCTACGCAATCTCAAACTGGCCCTAAGTTCAAGGAACATATTTTTATACATAATTTTGGACATAATTTTCTAATTATTATTAAAGATGAATGGAAAGACATTATTAAAGATAAATGGAAAGTCATGATTAGATGGCATGAAACTATTAATTTCATTCACATTTTTCACTCCTCCCCTCTGTGGCTCTATTTAATTTTCAATCTCTTTTTCTTCTACTTTTGATTTTCTCTCTTTTGTCTTCTGTCGGTTGCAGGTCACTGAGTGTCTAATCTATTACTTCACCATTCATCTTCAAAAATGCTATCTCCATTTTTTTTCCAGGCAGATTAGAAGGTTTGGCTGAGGGATTTTGTTCCTCACTTGTATTTGCTTAGGCTAGTATCTCATTGAATTCCCTACTCCGAAGACATTGACAATAGCTGAATGTCCGAAAATGAATGGCTTTGGTTATGATGACCAAGTTACGCCCTAGCTCAATAGGGTGAAACAATCATTCCATGAGCAGGTGTGCCCCTGAGCATTTTACATTAAGCTTCACGGTAAAATTATATTCCAAGACCCAAACCAATTCCAAAGGGCTAACTATTGTTGTTATTATTATTTTTTATGTGATTACAGGAAAGGATTCAAAAGCAATAAGTGACGCGGGTAGGAAGGTTAACGGCAATCCTAAATTTTGTAACTAAGGTTGAGAATTCCCTCATAAGGTTCCATCAACTAAAGGTTTTCCCTTCCACATTGACGTGATTCAAATTGCTTCATTTGTTTCCAGAACCATATATTTGTACACACACATATATATATATATAATCATTTTTAGGTTTTGGTGCTCTCATTGTTTTATTTTTTTGTTTAAATAGACATGTTATTAAACTATACAATTTAATAATCACTTTTGAAAACACTATAAAACCATACATTTTAATAGTGTGTCTGCACTAACTCCATTGAACCACATGGTTTAACAACGTGTCCACATGAAAAAAGTGAGGGTGCTTGTACTAGAGAAGGACTCTACATATATATGCATATATAAAACCTAATGCTTTGATTAATATACTTTCGGTCAGACAACATCTCAAATGTCAAGGCCAAACTGCTTGGAATGTTAATTAATACATTTTGTAGTGAAGTTCATGGGGTAAGGTTGGCAATGGGATAGGATGGGAAAGGATTTGCCAATCCTAATCTTGTCTCATACAAGCAAGTGAGATAAAAAAAGTCCAATTCTTGTCCCTTTATTTAATTTTTTTTTGGGAGAAAAATTTATCCTAGTCCCATCCTATTAAATATCCTGTCCCATCCCATTATCCTGAATAAACCTAGATGTAAATAAATAAATTCTTACATTTTTTTCTTTTAAGGATCATCATAATTCAATATAGCAAAAATCTTGAATAAATACAAAGTAGAATAATTAAATAATAGTTTTATTTTGATTACATGCATGTTCAAATACAATTTTATGCTAACAATTTTTTTAATTTTCTGTTTTCTTTCATTGCAAATTAATATTAAGATTTATGCTTCAAAAACTATACATTTAAATGAACTAACTTTAGCCATGTTAAAATATCTAATAATTTAATAATATAATAATAAACCAAACCAATAGCTAGGGTTGGTAATGGGACAAGATTTACCAATCCCAATCTTGTCTCGTATTTGCAAGTGGGATAAAAAAGGTCCCACTCCGGTACCTTTATTTTTGTGAGGACAAAAGTATATCCCAATCCCATCCCAAACGAAAAGGGTCCTGCAAGATCCCATTCTAATAGGAAAAATTGTTATCCCTATCATGGAGTATGCGATGCACAATTTTGTATGCGATCATATATGTTCAAGTGTCAAGTGCAAATCGAGTCTTTGTTATCTTGTGATTCACCATTTTTTTTTCTTTTGAGTTTTCTTTTGAAAATTGGTTGTGCCCTTTTTATTATGGAATGTGGATGTTGGCCTTGTGCTGAACTACATAAAATTTCTTCAATATTCTTAGTTGTTAATGTTTTCATTGTTCATGTGATTAATATCTTAGCCATTTTATTGTGTTTTCTTTTGATAGGTACTAAGGTCTTTGTAGATTATTAAGTTGATATGATCTGATAGTATTTAAGTGTTCATGGCTTGAAATCATCACAAAGTAACTTTGATTAATACTTTAATTTACATTTTTTATGATTAAATGATGGGGAAAGGATATCTGCAGCCCAAGTTTTCAATAAAGAACACCAATACCCCTTTTTGACTATAATTCTAGTTGGCTCTATTAACTCCAATGATTTATAATAAATAAAAATAAAATATTAAAATAATTTTAATATTTAAAGAATAAATTTAATACTTTACAATCTTATATTATATTAAACTAAATTTTATTATAAATAGAAACATAATATTAAAATAAATGTATAAAAAATTAAATTATTTTCAATATTATATAAAATAACTTTAATATTATTAATACGTGAGATATATTTTATTAATTATAAAATCTATTTAACCCAAATATCCGTTTATAATTTTTATAATAAATACAAGCATATTATTAAAGAAAATATAATAATTTACATTTTACAAATTATTTTACATACTAAAATGTTATAATATTATTAGTATAATAGCAAATTAAACTTGTTAAATTATATTTATATTTATTAAAAAATTTTAAAGATAATTTTTTTGTTATTATCTACAAAGAGTTTTATAGTCAAAAGAAAATTCTAGCATCCTTTATTAAAATCTTAAAGGTCTATCTATGTTCCCAAACCTTGGGAGTGTAAGTATTCTTTTCCCTTAAATGATTGATAAGTATGTGTTTACATAGAGTACATATAACAAAAAAGAACCAACTATATACGATTACATGAATGATAAAAGACTTACTATTAGGTTGAATATTAGAACAATGGGTTCGGCTACGTTGGAGCTGCTACACTTTAAAGCCACTAATGATGACTGTAAGATTATAGTAATATGTACAAATTTAATATTTATCTATATGATCGTAGGGCCATCATCACCAATGTAAAAGCAACTCCAACATAGCTTTTGTCTAGAACAATATGTCCATGACTAAAATGTTTTAGCTCTGCGCATAAGATGACTAATTCTAATTGTTCACAATCTTCTTAACGAAATTGAGTTGTTGTGAGACGATAACAAGATTAAAAATGAATTCTCAAAAATATGGGAGGAAATTAAATTTTATAGTTAAAATTGCTTACATTATATTACCGCATAGGCACATTAAAGATTTGATAGAATATTAGCCTTGAACAATATTCAAATTATTGTCAAGTTATCGTGACTGTGGTGTCGTGATCTTGGTTATTGCAGATAGATAATCTTGGTGATTATAGGGATCATAATTTTGGTGATTGCGGGGGTCATGGTGTTTTCATTGTATGATGAACACTCTCCCAATCTTAAAGCAAGCTTCAAAAGTAACTCATGGAAAAGCCAAGACATATGATAATAAGTAATTATTACAATAATAAGATAATTACGGTAATTACTTAAATACGGTTATAATTAATTGAAATCCCTTGGCTACAACACAAAAGTTATGATGCAATAAGTAGTTGTTGCAACAAAATTACCGTAGTTATTTAATTTAATCTCGAGATTGATACATGAATTAATAGTCATTGCTTGTCGTGATATATAATTGAAGAAGAAACTAATTTCTCGATCGAGGATGCTTTATCTTCCATCGCAACATTTATAGCAAAACTTGAAATTAATTAATTATACACATCCTTCACGTTAAATGGGATTTGTTTTCATCTTTCATTTACAAAAATTTCTTCATAAATTAAAACACGTCTTCTTAGATAAAAATTTGGTCCCCTAAGCTTTTATAAATTCAAAATGATTCACTAAATAACTATTCCTAGAAGGAACATGCTTTAGATATGTCCAGCATTTTTGGCCATACCACACTTGGAAAGCAATTAGGACTTTCTCTATATTCAATTTAACAAGTTGGAGCAAAACGTCACGCAAATGTAAGTGTAACTATAAAATGACAACTAATTTCTCCAGTTGAATTGGAAGATGTCGAAAAGATTCAAACTAACGAGAAGCTCCATGGAAATAGTTAATATATATATATATATGATATGGGCGATCACCGTCCTCACTAAATCATCTCGTGTATTTAAACACCGAATTTCGAATGCCTCATTTTGCCACACATTCAAAATCGGGTTATGATTTGTAAGTCTTCTGAAGGGAGAGAGTAGAAACAAGAATAAAAGATTGATAGGTATACTTAGTTACACGTTATATTTCCCAAAAAAACTACCAAACATTTTTTTTAGACTTCACATCTTTCCAACACACAAAATAAATGTATAGCATAAGATTTGAATATTTAAACTTTTATTTCACTTAGCTATCTTGTGGAGATCATCTTATAGCCGTTATAATAAATTTTGTTATGTTAATTTATGAATGTCTGTCGTAGTTTACGATAAATTTACAAGACACAGCGAATAATTTGTGACGGTTAAAACACAACGAGGGACTATATTGATTCAATCCAAAGTTTTAGAGAAAGCCTGCTCGCATAAATCAGCCCAAAACCAATTTATAATTTAAATCATTCCTGCAGTTTCCTAATAACTGGCTCGCGGTTATAATGTCTAGTGCAGAAAGCACAGTTGGCATATTAAAGAGCAGTGTGCAGTCCTTGAGGCGAATTTTATACAGTAAAGCATACAAGTCGAAAGATAGCCAAAGGATAAATATATGTCCAAAGCTTAACTGGAGTTAGATCTTAAAACACAAAATACGTAACAGCAAATCCTTAAATTCTACCCAAAATACAAATTCTTTCCTTGTTAGGACTTTACTGAATAGATCAATGCTGGGATATGGTTGAAAGTCTGGCTGCAGTTGCGATGTTTCCTCCAATGATTTTACCTACATAAATGTAAAGGAAAATAAAAATCAGAAATGAAAATCTACTTTTAGTTATAGTTCTTCTTCTTAGTTGCTACTGATCAACAATTACTACGACTGCTATTACGGCTAGCTCTTGTTTGAGTAAAGAGAGATCTTTCTCTGCTGAAATGTACGACAATCCACTCTTATGCTACTCCAGTAATGAGTCTCTATTTTCACATTAGAAGGAAACCACGATTAGACTGGCATTTGTACAACCATCTTAATTAATTGTAAGCCTTTAAATCGTATCTTTTGAGAAAGTGGGAAAACGGATACCAAATTTGGCAAGTAAAGGTTCAGTTATTAGAGGAAAAGAGCCGAAACTCACTCATTCAGTCCATCAGTGCTAGTTAATGTTGTTGGAGTGTCTGCTAAACATGAGAAACATGCCCTTGTAGTTATTGAAGAATTGGGTAAAGGCGAGCTTTCAAGTGGACAAGGTTTGAATCAGGAGATTACTTTAAAGCCTCTTGTTGATACATACTGGTCTTCTCATTATGGTACATTAATGAGCATAATTTCTATGTTTCCATCTGTGGTTGATGTGCTTCAGATAATTGAAGTTGAAGGAAATTCTGAACAAAGATTTCAACCTAAAACACTATTGAAGTTGATGCAATCATTTGATTTCATATTTTGTTTATTCTTGATGAAAAATATTCTTGGCCATGCAAATGAGTTGTCCTGAGCACTACAAAGGAAAGATCAGGATACTTTGAATGCTGTAAAATTGATTGAGGTTTATAAGCATAACCTTCAGAAGTTGAGAGATGGTGAATGGGATTCTTTATTTGGTCAAGTTTCTACTTTCTGCGGCAAGCATGATATTGATGTTTTAGACATGCACGATTTATTTTTAATTCCAGGGCGGTCACGACGTAAAGCTTGAGAGATCACAAATTTACACTGGTATCAATTTGAGCTATTTTATACTTTCTTAGACAAGCAATTTCAAGAACTAAATAATCGTTTCAATGAGTCAAATACCGAGTTGCTTATTTGTTTGGCTTGTCTATGCCCAAATGATTTGTTTGCAGCTTTTGACAAGGAAAAATTACTGCGACTTGCTGAATTTTATCCTAAAGATTTTTCTACAATGGATCTTATAGCACTTGAGATGCAACTTGATGTTTACATTACGAATTTGCGATCTAGTACATAATTTTCAGGATTGAAAGGGATTGGTGAACTTGCAAAGACAATAGTTAAGACTAAAAGGGACAAGATGTATCCATTAGTTTACCTATTGGTTACATTGGCTTCAATTCTACCTGTAGCCACTGTAGAGAAAGTATTTTCAGCCATGAATTTTGTGAAGAATAGACTTCGAAACCAGATGGGTGATCAATGGCTGAATGATAACTTAGTTGTATACATAGAAAAAGATGTATGTGCTTGTATTGACAATGAAGCTATTATTCAACATTTTCAAAACATGAAAACACATCGAGAACTGTTGAAGAAGTTTTTAAAATGGTTAGGTCAATGAAATTGAATATTTTACTTATTATTTTTTCAGTTGGCTTTTATTATCTTGTCCAATTTTTTTTTTTTATCAATTTATATTAAGCCCCTTCGGAATGTACTTCTTAGGCCCGCCACTGCCGCCGCTCCATATCCTCGAAAGCTCATAGCCATTTTCTCAACTCCGGCAAAGGCCAATGTATCTCCAATTTGCGTAAGCTCTCTATGATCACATAGCTCTTCAGGACGCTTTTTCAAGTAAGCACAAGGGTTGATAATTAAGCTTTCAAGTTGTGGCAGGGCTCCTGTCCCCATCATCCACTCCTCTAGCCAACACATTGATTTCAGGAGCAAAATCTTGAGTTGGGGAAAACCTCCTGAGCCAACACAAACGAGCTTTCTTCCTGGATATGAGCTCTGCTTCTGTTTCAACACTTGAAGATGTGGAAGCTTTTCTAGTGTTGGCATGGGATCATCCTTTAGTTCAGTATTTGATAAGCTCGATTGGGTCAGACGTGCAGGAAATTGATATTCAGACAGGAGCACTTGTGAGAGCTGCCACACCTTGCTTTCATTCACTAGCTTCAAGCATTCAAGTTTGAGTAATTTGCATAGGCTTTTGGACAACACAGACCCATAATAACTCAAATCTCCAAATATTCTAAGAGTTTGAACATTAGGGAGTTTGCTCAATATATCTGGAGTGCGGCTACAAGGGTGAAAAGCTGATATGAAAATAAGATTTTTCAGGGAGCTACAAAATTTTTCCGGAGGTGCTGGCAGAGTGATGCAACCAAAGTTGAGATGCATGAGTTTATGCATTTTCCAAATTTCCTCAGTTGTATTATCTACGTAGCTTGATGGCTATCTATCCAGTGTATAAAGGTTTCGGAGGCTGCATAGTGATGAAGGATGGCTTTTCATGGAAGGAATATTCATCTTCAAATACCTCAAATGGAATAAATCTTCAGTCCCAGATGGACATTGGTCGAGAACTAGAGAACCCAAGTTCAATACCCCGAGGAGTATTGTAAGAATATGTTCAATTTCTTCTTTCCATTAGTTCATCCCCGCAAAGAAAAGCTAGTTTTTTAGGAGAACCTGCATCGATTTAAATGATTTATAAAATTTTATAACCGTTTGGCTCTATTCTACAACTAACAAGAAATGGCCAAATTTGTTGTGGTCAGGTATATTCATCTTCTATAATCAGGTGCATTTTAGGGAATTTCTCACAATCTTTGAGGGTAAGACGAACTCTGTCCGAAGAAGAGTTCATTAAAAAATGGAGGTACGTGTCAGAATGCTCTGAAGAATAAAACTCAGTCGAATTATCAAAAATGGACAACGATTTTGATTCATCGAGAAGAATATCTATACCACGGACCTTGACAAATTGTGTGATTTTTGCCATATCTACTATTGTAACGCATACTTTCCTAGAAACAGAGCATGTTTTAATTGTGCCTTCAGGTCTTCTCTTCACTTGAATGAAGCCTCCATTGATTTGTGTATTCAAATAATCCTCAGTTGTTTTCTCATTGTTGTGTGGTATCAAACCTTCAGCTATGCACAACTGATAAAATTGTCTTGGGGATATCTCATAGCCTGCAGGAAGATATACAAATAGAAGCTGCAGACTTTCAAGTGAAAAGGTAACTCCAACAAAGACAAAAATAGAAACTGCAATAGTAGATCCACTATTTCCATCCCATGTTTGTCTAATGACTTCACTATTTCCATCCTATGTTTGTCTAATGACTTACTTCCAAATTATAGGATAAAAGAAGGCCAGTCTTCATTCTTTGATCTAATCAATGTTCCTCCAGTGGACACTGAATTAACTGAATTATCTCTTTGTTTTGAAATAGGATGGAGTCAAGGACTCTAAGATCAGAAACAGTTATCAATACTCTGCTGCCATTCCGATTATCTTGAAGAACTTCTCTAAGATCATCCCATACACAATCATGACAGACAATTAGATACTTCTTGTTTGTAATGTAATCACGAAGGATAGTTTTTATCAATTTGTAATCTTCACCCATCATATCACTCAAACCAGATGCAGGCATCACAGACTTCATTATGTTGTCCAAATATCTTACTGAAATTGTAAGCTATAGACACCGTAATCCAAGCACGAGAATCTAAATAATACTTCAAATAATTACAGTTGTAAGCCTCTGAAGCAGAGACAGTCTTATCGAACCCACTGCTGTCAAGAACTGCAACTACTGAAAGCTGACGCTGTTCCTCTATCAGTAAATCTAACAACTCCTTGTCCCTCTTCTTAAACTCTGAACTTGAAGAAGTATCACTTTCTTCAGTTTGTATCTTCTTCTCTTTCTCATCATTGATATTAACATGTACCCGGTTGGGTGGAAGTAGTTGCATCCGATTTCTGTTGTCAGTGATTTTCCTTTCAAGTTCAAGAAAAGCCTTACAAGTAATGCTTGCACTTTCAGTTTCACTGGTTTGCGGCTGCATGATGTTGATGAAGGATGTGTCGATAATTTTCTGAGATTCATGAACAAAGTAATTGATGTCCTTTGGCATGCTCAAAATATTCGGTCTATCAACATCGTCTTCTTCAATATTACATTGTTCAATATTCCAGAGCTTAATTAGAAGCCGATTGATGTCGCCTTCACAGTCCCTCAGCAAAGAAATAACAATAATGATCTCGAATAGAATGTTTTGAAAATGTGGCTTTATATTTGTTGAATCCGGCAGCATTAACGTTCTTTCTTCACCTGCTAACACTCTTTTCAATCTCTTTGAAAATAGTTGGAGGTTCACGTCCATGGATTAAGATCCTCTCTTGATGAACTTTTCTTGAGTAGAAATTCAAGTGTTGATTGATAGTTAATAAATTTAAAAAATAAAGAAGTCCAAAATCCTATTCTTATACTATTACCATATAATACATGACATAAAATCGTTAAAAGCTGATGGATGCTCAAATCAAGAGAAGATCCTAATCCAATGTCCATATCTTCTCCCTTCACGAACATATCAAGCACACCTTTATTGTTAACACTAGCAATATGAAAACGTAATTAAAACATGTACTCTGCAAAAAAATCATACCAAATTTCAGAATTTTTTCCCTGTTAATTATTTCCGAACTTATTGAATTTCAGCAAAAATCATAATTCTCTAGCAAATCCTCTCCCTAACGTTTCTCTAATTCTAAATCCCTTAATGATGAGAAATTTTTTTTTCAAAGTTAAGCTGATCAAAGCTAAATATATAATTATTAGGATCTAAAATATCCGTGCCCAAATTTCATTAGTTATAAAATATATAAAATAAGGAAATTGACTGCAGCAAAAACTACAAAATCCAAATTCCTCATGTAAAACCTTATTTAACTTCTAATTTCATTACAAAATAGTTCACAAGTTAATTAACATCAACATTAATTATCAAACTTCGTGCTTTAATAAGCAAAACTCAAAAGAATTTGTAATGAAATCACTTACCAACAGCAGAGAAACAATTGAACTATTTTCTCTGCAGTAACGCCAATGATAATAGGAGAATCAATTAGATTAACAAATAGAAATAGAAACTTAATTTAGATCTATAATGCCCAATGCGTCTACCACTTCCTACATGAAAATGTAATTAGTTATCTGAATCAACGTTTCAACTAACCTAAAAGGAGACTTCTTGTTGATTGATTACTTCAAACAAAAAATAAGACTAATTCATTAACGTCATTTTCTTCCTATATTCAATTCTAATAAATAATTATTCTCATCGCTGCATTTGAATTCATGCTGTTAATAAATTCTAATGGTTTAACTTTATTATAAAAAGTAATGAGCACACAAATCTCTATGTAGAAAGAAAATAATAGTAATAGGAAAACTATAAAAAAATAATGTGTACTTTAAAACAGGTTACAAATATAGCTTTCCTTAAGAAGTTATTTACCCCCACTAATTGATTGATGCACATAGTTTAAACAAATATACCTTCAGGATACAATGATACACTTATTTGTTTTTTTTTTTTAAAGGAAAGGAGAGTGGGCAAGCCCAAATCAATTTTTACCCCTCTTTCCACTCCCAAGGCTCGAACCTGAGTCCACACAAGTGAGGGGGGACAGATTGCACTGCCAACCAACTCGGCTATACCCTTGGGAGCTTAACATATTCAGAAAAACAGCAATGATACACTTATTTGTTTGCTTTCACCGTATCAACAAAAGAAAACCTGAATACTCTCGAATGTTGTAAGTTTGACAAGAATCAACATATTGTTCTTGCAATAAACAATATATTGGATATTTGATGTATAAAAAATAGATGATATATAAAGAAATTTGTTTTAGGAAAGAAGGTTGAGAAAAGAGTGATGTAGAATCATTATTTTCATGTATAAATGCCCTAAACAAGCCCTCTACTTATATGGTTGAGAAAAAGCCCACAATAAGCATTTTTCAATTGAAAATTCTCATAATTTCATTTTCAATTTTATTTTTGAGTTTAGTGGTGATAATCCAATTGGATGGATTTATGAAGCCGAGCAATGCCTTGATTTCAAAATTATCGCTTCAAAATAGCAAGTGGAATATATATCTCTAAAATCTCAAATTTGTGAATAACATAGTGTGTAACTAACTTGTGTTGGTGGTATGTACTTGTGGGGAATTATAAATGTAGAGAATTGCAATAATAATAGTAAAAATTTATTGCGTAAAGTAAAATGTGGTTACAACTCTCTATGTAGGAAGAAAATAGGTAAACTGCAGAAAAATAATGTGTATTTCAAGACACGTTACAAATACTGCTTTCCTTAAGATGTTATTTGTCTCCACCAATTGAGTGATGCACATGGGTTAAGCAAATACGCCTCCAGGATACAATGAAGCACTTAATTGTTTGCTTGCGTTGTGCATTGACAAAATCAAATTACAATACTCTTGAATGTTACAAGCCTACCAAGAAACAATATATTGTTTCTGCAGAAAACAATATATTGGATATTTAATTCACAAAAAATAAGTGCCTTATGATAAAATTCATTTTAGAAAAGAGGGGTGAGAAAAGAGTGGTGTGGGATCATTATTTTCATGTCTAAATGGCCTAAACAAGGCCTCTATTTATAGACATAATTGTGCCCCTCTATTTGGGTTGTCATCTTTCATGATACCCCTTCATATTTGGCCATTAGATTAAGATTTAATTTTAATCAATGGTCCAAATTGAATCATCATGATTTCAAAAGCCGAACCATGTAAATTCTGGTATCCTTGTGTGATCATGATTTCTCAATTTTACTTTAATTGTATATCTGCTTCACCCATCAACTTTCTTTCACCCATTAATTTTCTAATAGTTGTATCATAAACATTGGTTGTATTTTTTGGAGTCTAGTTACTATTCACTAGAATGACAATATTAATGTATACAATACTATTTACATGAAACTGTGGAAGCAATTTGAGAATTTTGAATGGGAAACATTGTAGGAAGTTGATGCATTTGTTGCATTAAATGTAGAAGAGTTAGCAATCTTGGCCATCTCAAACTTGGCCATATGTCTGAACATGGTTAGAAGATTCTCTCTAAGTGAAAGCTACTTCAAGAGCTCAAATCAATGAACTTATGTTTTTGCGAGCGTTGTGTTACAAGTAAGCAATATAGAATGAAGTTTAGCAAATCTAATGCTAGAAAAAAATGCATTATAGACTTAGTCTATTATGATGTTTTGGAATAACCAGATATATCTTTGGGAGGTGCAAAGTACTTAGTGACTTTCATTGATGATTATACCAGGAGATATTTGGTTCATCTAATTAAGAAAAATTTAGATGTAATTTAAACATTTAAAGAATGCAAAGCACGAGTAGAACTTGAATATGAAAAAAGGATAAAGTGTTTTAGGATAGATAATGGT
Source organism: Luvunga scandens (assembly GCA_030449905.1). Lineage (NCBI taxonomy): Eukaryota > Viridiplantae > Streptophyta > Magnoliopsida > Sapindales > Rutaceae > Luvunga > Luvunga scandens. The sequence continues at coordinate 784,319 of JASUUG010000095.1, read as the reverse complement.
AGGGAGTATACAGATAATGAGTTTATTGTATTTTGTAAGCAAGAAACTATTCAGAGATAGTTTATGGTTTCATATATCTAGCAATAAAATAGAGTGACTGAGCGGATGAATAGAACTCTTTTGTAAGCAAGAGTCATGTTGAGGACTGCTAGTCTACCAAACTTATTTTAAGCAAAAGCATTCAAAACTAGCTATTATGTGGTAAATTGGTTGACATCTAAGTGATTGGGTTTAAGGCTTCTACGAAAACATGGATTGAGAAGCCAAATAATTACTTTTATTTGCATGCATTTGGATGTCTTTTGTATATAATGTACAATGCCTAAGAAAGAACAAAGCTAGATCCAAAATTTAGGAGATGTATCTTCTTAGGGTGCACTGACGGAGTAAAGGAATATCCTCTATGTGATCCCATTATCCACAAGATTTTCATCAGTAGATATGTTATTTTTATAAAAGATCCGCCACAAATGAAAGATGTGGTTGATATCAATGTAAAAAAAAAAGTTAGAGATTGTGCCAATTATATGGAAATAATTTTTAAAAGAAAGATTTAGATTGTTTTGAGGCAGCACCAGAGTATGAGAAATAAGAACCAATCAAGTTTGAGGATCCAAAAATTCATCGGTTAACTCGTGAGAGATGACTGCCAGTATGGCACTCAGAGTATGTTACAGAGGACAATGTTGCATGCTCTCTTCTAACAGAGGATGGAGAGTCATCAACTTTACATGAAGCTTTAAACAGCTCTGAAGTTGCTTTGTGGATGACAACAATGGAAGAAGAAATTGAAGCTTTACACAAAAATAAGACATGGGAACTTAAACCACTACCACATGGTAGTAATGCCATTAGTAACAGATGGATTTACAAGTGATGCAGATTAGGAATCCTCATCATACTTGAATTAGTTTTCCTTATTGTCTAAAGTTGATTATTCTTTTCTTAATAGTTTAGGAATTGTTTTGCTTTTTTCTTCATGGTTTAGGATATTTATGTTGTGCTTAATTACTGAAGTGGGAGTAGGAGTGAGGAGTATGAATTTCTTCAATTCTAATGTTGTTTATTTAAAGAGGGGAGTGGGAGTCCACTCCTTGGATCTCACTCATTTTTTAAGTGTGGAGTGTGATTCTCACTCCCATGGGGGGATGTTGGAATGGTAATCCACTTACGCCTCTTCTTTTTTTACCATTGCTTTATTAAATATAATAATTATATTTTATTAAAATTAAATAATGTTACATTATATTTATTTAAATAATATTATTTAATAATATTACATTTATTAAAACTAAAAATATTAAACTTATTTAGATATAATATTATTATATTTATTCGAAAATGATAATTTATTTAATCTAAGTTACAATTATTGAAAAATAATATTATTATGTCCATATAGAATTAATAATATTACTATTTATTTTTTAATTTTAATAGTATTATATTTATTAAATGTTAATAATTAATGATATTAAATAGTTTATTCTAAGAAAATATTAATTTTGTACTATATTATTAATAATAATGTATCATGAGTTACTCTTATCAATAATTTTTAATTTACATATTTAAAATTAAAATTAATAAAAAATTATGATTTGCATAATTAAGAATGCTAATAATTATTATTAATTTATATAATTAAAATTAATAATAAAATAAATAGTTTATTTTACAAATATATTTTTTATTTACTTTGTAATTAAAAGCTATAATTCTATAAATAAGGACAAAACTAGAATTTGAAATAATTTAGTTCCAATCTAAGACAAAGTGGACATATAAATGAGATTGTAATTCTTTTTATACTCTCATTTAAGTGTAAATAAACAATCTACTCCCACTTCATACTCTCAATACCAAGATTCCCACTCTTCAAGATTCTCAATCGAATCTAAAAAGTAAATGCCACCTTACTACTAGTATAAATAGCTCTCTCTTATAGCATTTGAATGCATTTTAGAATTCAATAATATTTTCAGTATTTAAAGCTTTGTGTGAGTTTTTGAATTTAGTTTATTCTCAGTATTTTGTGGAATCAATGAGTCTTAACTTCTAAATTCATGGTATTCTCTCGAGTCAACGTAAAGTTAGATGGTTCTATGACTCCGGTAGCTTTAAGAATCAACAGAATATTAGAACTTTAAACTTCCACTACATTGATTTGGTATCAAAGTCAAAAGCTTGGTTCTTAATTGTCCTCAACACCTACTTTTTTTTTTTAAACCCGCTTTAAGAGAAACAAAGAAAATTAGAAAACCAAAAACGAAATCTAGCAAAACCTAAGGCCACCATAACAACCGTCGCTTATAGTTATTGTCGTACTTTTCTGTCACCGTTTTCACGATCAACCACCACCAACCACAGTAAAAAAGAGCTGCCAATCATGTCCCATTCCTAAAACTTTCCTTTCCACCATCATAGCCATCGAAAAACAACTAAAATAATTGTAAAAGCTGTTGCTGTTGTTTTTCGGTATCTGTTGCAAGTTGGTTAGTACCATCTACATCAATCAACTCCTTTCTACCAACATAACCTTTCTAGCCATTCACCATTGCCAATTGACACATTGATTATTGGAATCGAAGCCTACACCAAACTGCCACTATTATCTCTAATTTTTGGCCAAAACACTACCGTTTTAGATAAAGCACCACCACCATTATACTCACCGACCATAAAACTTTTAGATCTATCCATCTTTGCCTTATTTCTGACCACCATCCCCAGAAACCTAAACATTTTGCTTAATTGCCCTTTTACCTAAAATTTTACTTAATTTTTAGTTTACCCCAGCTTTTTAAAAATCAAACTAGGAAAATGCCTCCAAGAAAAGCTCGTGGACGTTATGGCCCTCATGCAACAACTTACGACCAGGATGATGTTCTTAGAGATGATGCTATAGATAGCATGGCAGTAAGGATTGATATGTTAGCTGCACAAATGGAAAAGTTACTCCCTAAATTTCATCATATATCAAAACACGAAGACAAATCAAGTGAAAACTCTGCTAATCCATTCTATGAGCGTCGACATAGAATTAAGTCTACCAACGGTAGAAGTGGGAATTTGAATTAAAAATTAACATTCCTGAATTCTAAAGAAGAGGCTAGCCAGAAGAATTATTAGATTGAATTAATGCCACTAAGGAAGTTTTTAAATATAAAGAAGTTCCTAATAAAAAACTAGTCCCACTTGCTACAATCATGGAATGGCAACAATTTGGTGGTAATGAACAAAACTCACAAGGATGAGATAAGACAAAAAAAAGATTCACTATTGCAAAAAGTTAAAAAAGCACTTGTGTAGAGAACTTTTACCTCGCAATTATATTAAGCTGTTATCCCAACAGTTACAGAACTTAAGGTAAGGTAATTGATCAATAAATGATTACACCATAGAATTCTATTGGTTGGTAGTGAGCAATGACTAGATAGAGACAAAAGAACAATAGGTTTCCAATACATTAGGGGCCTATAATCATAGTTTTAAAACTTAGTTAAATTTACTTGATCCATACTATGTCTCAAAAGCACACCAACAGGCTTTGCAGTTGGAGAAGTAATTTAGTTGGCGTACTAGTGACTCAAACTTTTAGGGTTCTGGAAGTGTTCATAATAATTCAAACTCGATTTCTCAATTTTGTAATTTCACTCTTTTAAATAAAAGTAGTAAATCTAGAGAAAGTGGTCAAAGTAGTAAGACTTAATACTCGGGCTCAGGATTAAAATGCTTTAATTGCAAAAAAAGTGAGCATCAAATGATAGACAGTGAAAATGGAAGAAGTACGACAAAGGCTTATTCGCAGATATTGAAGAAAATAATGACTGCCAAGAAGAGGAAACTATAGAGTATGTAGAACAACCAATTTTTAATAGTAGTGGCAATACATAATCTGTTGAAGAACATAGGGATGCAGACCAATGTTGATGGTATATTATGTATTCTTCACTCCTAAAGGAAAAAACAAAGATAAATGTTTACCTCAAAATATTTTTCAGACTATTTGCACAATTGGAGGAAAAATATATTGTATAGTCACAGACTTGGGTAGTTCCGAAAATGTTATTTAAGAGGAAGTTGTAACAAAACTAAACTTAAAAACAAAACCTTATTAAACTTCATACAAGCTCATATAGCTGAAGAAAAGAAAACAGGTAACAATATCTAAACATTGCTTAGTTTCCTTATCCATTAGATCAATCTATAAAGACCAAGTTTGGTGTGATATTGTGGCTATGGATGCTTGTCATCTATTATTGTGTAGGCCCTACCAGTATGATTGAAACGTAGTGCATGATGGGAAAAGAAATACCTATAGCTTTATGTTTAACAACACTAAGATTGTTCTTCTTCAGAAAAGAAGATCACTCTCAAATAAGGCTTGGGTAATTATTTATTAGGTAAGAAGTCGTTTATGGAGACGAAGAGGCATAATATTTTATTGAGAAAGGAGAGCCAAAGTAATTCAAAGATACCTAAAGTCTGACACCTATACTGAAAGAATTTCAAGATTTATTTCCTAATGAGCTGCAATATGGTTTACCACCTCTTAAGGATATACAACACCAAAATTGATTTGGTACCGAGATCTACATTATTAAATCAACCTTGTTATCGTATGAGTCCTATAGAACATAAGGAATTAAGGTGTCAAGTGGAATAATTACTAAAAAAGGGCATTTATTCATGAAAGCCTCAATCTCTATGTAGTCCTTGCTTTGTTGACTTCAAAGAAAGATCGTTCTTGGAGAATATGCATGGACAATCGAGCTATCAATAAAATTATAGTTTGATATCATTTTTTTATCCCATGATTGGATGACTTATTAGATTAGATTAGTGGGGTAACAGTTTCTACCAAACTTGATTTAAAGAGTGGCTACCATCAGATTTGAATATGACTTGGAAATGAATAGAAAACAGCCTTTAAAACTAGCAAAGGTTATACAAGTGGTTAGTTAATGTCATTTTTAATATCTGATGCTCCGAGTACTTTCATGTGAGTTATGATTCAAGTTCTTTGTTCTTTCATTGAAAAGTTTATGGTTGTTTATTCTGATGATGTACTTATATATAGTACCAAATACGAACTACATTTGCACATTTGAGAGAAGTATTTTTAGTTTTAAGAGTAACAAATTAATACACTACAGAAAACAAGTGTATTTTCTTGACAGAAAAAGTATTATTTTTATGATATGTGTTGTCAAAGGATGGTATATTTGTTAATCAATTGAAAGTGGATATTATTCAAGATTGGCCACAATCAACTACTTTATTTACTGTCAGACGTTTCTACGAATTAACATGTTTTTATAGGCAATTCGTTCCTCATTTGAGTACTATTATGGCAGCAATCACTAATTACATGAAAGGAGAACAATTCTTTTGGATGGAAGCAACTACTAAGGCATTTGAGGTTATCAAAGAAAAGGTGACTACTGCCCCTGTACTTACCCTACTAGATTTTTGTCTCAGTTTTAAGGTGCATTATGATGTGTCCAAAGTAGGCATTGAAGCTATTCTTAGCCAGCAGAGTAAGCATATAGCTTATTTCAAAGAGACGTTGAATGGAGCCAAAGCACATTACAACACTTATGACATGGAGTTTTATGTAATGGTCCAGGTATTAAAAAATTGGCGTCATTATTTGATTCATTGAGATTTTGTTTTATATGCTGATCATTCTGCATTAAGACATCTTAATGGTCAAGATAAGCTTTCTTCTTGGCACGCCATGTAAACAGTATTTCTTCAATAATTTAATTTCGTTGTAAAGTATACTTCTGGCGATCCAACAAGGTAGCAGATGTACTTAGTCAACAATCTTCTTTGTTGATACAAATGCATAATCAAGTCCTTAGATTTGACACATTTTAAGAATTATATACTTTTGATCATTTTCTTCGCTCTTTTACTAGAAGACATTGATGTAGGATTCCACTTAGAATGTCACCTGCATGATGGATTTCTTTTCAAAGATAATAAATTACATGTTCCTCATATAAGTTTGAGACTTAAGATCATTGCAAAACTACATAACAAAAGGCATATTGGTCATGACAAAACTCTAACTCTAATAGCCAACACTTATTTTTGGCTTATTACGAGGCATAATGTCTATCAATATGTTAAGACTTGTCGCATTTGTCAAGTTTCCAAGGTATTGCAACTAAAGCTAGATTATATATAATGTTGTCAATTCCAACACAACCTTAGGCTAACATTAACATGGATTTTATTTTGGGATTACCCCGTACTTAAAGAGGTATGGATTCAATATTTGATGTTGTGGATCGCTTTTCAAAAATGGCTAACTTTATTATGTGCAAAAGGACTACAAATTCCTAGATTATTGCATGCATATTCTTTAAGGAAGTGTATAGATTGCATGGTTTACTGAGTTCTATAATATCTGACTAAGATACATGATTTCTTAGCCATTTTTAAAAGACATTATGAAAGTTAACTAATACTTGCCTAAATTTCAGAAGTACTTTTCATCTATAGACAAATGGTGAAGTTGAGGTTGTCAATCGCTCATTAGAAATCATCTACATAGTCTAGTTGGTGATAACTTGAAGTCGTGATGAAAAGTTATACTAAGTTGAGTTTACTTGTAACTATTCCATTAAACATAGTATTAGTGTAAGTCTTTTTCAAGCGAATTACGGATGTAATCTATAAGTGGTCATTGACTTAGCCCCACTTTCAGATTTAGTTCGCAAATGTTAATGTACATATTTTCATAACATTGATTTTGATGATAAAAAACTAGGTAAATATGTTGGAGATATTAAAATTGGTTAAGTTCTTAAAATTTTTATGATATTTTTGGGCAAGTTTAAAAATCTAAACGAAAATGGATAACCGTTACTATTAAATTGGCAAACCATTTTCTTAAGAGAATTTTATAGTTTTGATTATGGAAGATAATGGTGAACTATTTATCAGAAAATGGTTAACCAGCAAATTCTGGAAAGCAAACTCTTTGGAATCGATAAACCGTTTATTGATAATGGCTAACTAAGAAATTCTAGCGAGGAATCAATTTGCAACCAGTGAATCATTTAGCACAAACGACTAGCCAAATATGTCTTGTAGGTTTTTGAATTAAACGACAAATTGAAAACTTAAAATGATGAGCCGACTATTCAAAATTTAGCTTAACGGTAACTTGCACAAAGTCAAAACAGTGATTCTATAGCAAATAACGATGATCCAATTATTCTTCGAAACTAGTTTTCTTCTTCAACTATAAAAAGTTGAATCATATTCAACAATTATCATTGAGCTTGATATCGTGTTTTTAATCCCTTTAGTGCTTAAAACTTGTTGTCCTTTCATTAAATCATACTTTGGGCTTTCACTTGTAAACATATACATTGTGTGGGGGAAACTTTTTATAATCTTTATTTTTGAGTAATTTTAAGTGTGAGAAACACTGAGGTTTGAGATAATCTCTTGTTGTAAGGTTGATTGACACCTTGGAAGTCAATTATAAATATTTTAAAGCCTTAAGGAGTAAGGCTTAATTAGTGGAATTCTCAAGCCCAGTGAGCTTGGAGGCATGGACGTAGGCGGAGTTTGCTGAACTATGTAAAAGTATTGTGTTTATTCTCTCCTCCCTTATCTTTTTAATTTTGTTTATTGTTAATTTTTTTTTTACTAATTTTATTAAAACATTGCTTTGAATTGTTGTGTGATTTTATTTGCTTAAGTTTTTAAAAGCCTAATTCACCCTCCTCTTGGGTTGTATAGTTAGCATTTCAGCAAAAGTAGCAAGGTAGAAGACTTTGTTGAGAAGCTTTAGGAAATTCATATAGCTATGCAAGAGTATTTGAAGAAGACTACCAAAGATTATAAAATTGTGGTAAACAAAAGGCGTCGAGTTTTAAAATTTCAAGTGGTAGATCTTGTTTGGGCTATCTTCATCAAAGAGAGGTTCTCAGTTAGAGGGTACTACAAGCTTATAGTTAGGAAAATCACACCTTTGGAAATTATAGAGAAGATAAATCCTAATGCCTACAAATTGAAGCTTCCTAGTCATATTTGCACTACAAATGTTTTAAGTGTCAAACATCTTATTCCTTTCCGAGGTGATCATGATAAAGATGCTATTAATGACAATCTAAATTTGAGGGTGAATTCTCTCCATCCTTTGGGGAGCTATGTAGATTAGTAATCCTTATTATACTTGGATTAGTTTTTCCTATTGTCTAAACTTTATGATTCTTTTCTTACTAGTTTACGAATTTGTTTTTCTTTTTCTTTATGGTTTAGGATATTAACACTAGTATAGATAGCCTTCTCTTATAGTCTTTCAAGGCAGAATAGAGTTCTATAATAGTTTTAGTATTCAAAGTTTTGTGTGAGTTTTTGAGTTTAGTTAATTCTCAACATTTTGTTGGATCAACGTATTTTAACCCCTAGGTTCACTGTATTTTCTCAAATAAATGAGAATTTAGATAGTTCCTTTATTTTAGTTCCTTGTTATATGCTACATTTGACTTAAATCTAGAGCGATTGGATGTGAAAACTGTATTTCTCTATAGAGAAGTTGAAGAATAGATCTATAGACTCTAACTAGAAGGTTTTGTTGAAAAAGGAAAAAAGAACTTAGGTTCACGGTATCTTAACCCCTAGGTTCACAATATTCTCTAGAGTAAATGTGAATTTAGATAGTTCATTTATTTTGGTATCCTCAAGGATCAATAGGATATTAGAACTTTAAACTTCCATTGCGCTAATAAGATCAAGTGTGATGCCAACCAAGTGGAGTGGTATCGTGCAAGATTGGAGGTGAAAGAATATGCTTAGAAACAAAGTATTGACTTCAACAAGATATTTTCCTTGGTGGTTCGACTCACGACAGTTATAGTAGTCTTCGCTATGTACTACATTTGACTTAAATCTAGAGCGATTGGATGTGCAAATTGCATTTCTTCATGGAGAACTTAAAGAAAAGATCTATATACTCCAACTATAAGGTTTTGCTAAAAGAGGCAAAAAGAACTTGGTTTGCAAGTTGAACAAAATCTCTATACAGTTTCAAGTACGCGCCAAGATGTTGATATATGAGATTTAATTCCTTCGTCATGAGCTTTGGATACAACAAACTTAATTCAGGCCATTGTGCGTACTACAAGATATTTGAGGATAATGATTTTATTGTTCTGCTATTGTATGTAGATGAAATATTGGTAGCAGACCCCAACGAAAATAGAGTCCAAGAGTTGAAGGCACAATTGGCTAGGAAATTTGAAATAAAGGATTTGGGACTAGCAAATAAGATTCTAGAGATGCAAATTCACCGAGACAGAAATAATCGTATGATTTGGCTTTCTCCAAAAAATTACTTGAAGAAAATCTTACAGTACTTCGACATGTAAAGCCAATTTCTACTCAACTTCTTGTTAAGTACAAGTTATCCTTAATTATATGTCCTAGCAATGAAGTAGACATGATTGAAAGTTTGGTGTTCGCCATGGTATGTACTCGAGTAGATATTACACAAGCAAAGGGAGCAGTAAGTGGATATATGGAAAAACTTGGTAGAGTGCATTGGAAAACTATAAAGAGGATTATAAAATACATCAAATGAACCTTGGATATTGCATTATGTTATTGAGAATTAGAATTTACTATTAACAGCTATGTGGACTCAAGTTTGCTGGAGATCTTAATAAAATAAAATCCACTACTGGCTGTGTTAACACTTGTGGGAGGAGCTATAAGCTAAGTTTCAAAATTGTAGATTGTTATGGCATTATTTATGATAGAAGTAGAATAGATGGCAGCTACACAAGCTTGTAAAGAAGATATTTGGATACAAAGGTTATTGGAGAAACTTGGGCACAAGCAAGAGAAAATTCCTATGTTATGTGACTGTAAGAGTGCCTTGTACATTGTAAGGAATCCATCTTTTCATTCTAGGATAAAGTACACAGGTGTTAAATACCAGTTTGTTTGAGAAGTAATGGAAGACAAAAGTGTGGATTTGCATAAAATTAATACCAAGGATGACTTAACAAATGTTATGACAAAGCCAATCACTACTAATAAGTTTGTTTGAAGCAGATCTTGATGTGGCCGAGCCAAAATACAAGCAACATGAGAACGACGAAGAAGAATAGATGGTGCAGAGACATGATTGATTCTCAATCAAATCTCCAAGTAGGAGAATTGTTGAGCATCTGCATGCAGATGGCAAGCAATTGCACAACTTTTGACTTTGGCACCGAAGCCATTATTTTTGAAAACTTTGAAAGACTTGTTGAATCGTGGCCAAGACTTTTGTTGTGAAAATAAATTCGTGCATGGTAAGATTCGACTATAAATAAAGAAGTAATTTTCATTTGAAATCATCCCATTTTCTTTGATTCATTTTCTTTTTTTACAAATAGAAGTCGAGGGTTGAGTGAGAGAATTGAGTTTTAATAAAGTCTTGAGTGATTAGTGAGTAAGAGATTGGGTGTATTAGGGTTTTGGGTAGTCAACTAAAATATTTTAATATTCATAATCTCGATTTCACTAGTAAAGTTTATTCTCCTGTCTTTGCCTGTGAACGTAGACTAAAGGTGGAATCACATAAATTCTAATATTCTTGTGTGATCATTGATTCTCAATTTTACTCTAGTTTTGTGTTTGCTTCACCCGTTAATTCTGTAACAATTGTGACAAGGACGTTGTAATGATCTAAAATAAGTAAATAGCATTTCAACAAATCTACAAAGAGATCAACTAGAAGTCAAAAAAAAGATAGTTACGTTATGAATGTCATTTTCTTCATAGATAATCAATTACGATGTTGAACTCCTAATGAAAGAATTAGGTTTCTCATTACTTGAAAAATTAGATTCTCATTTTCTCTCATGGCTTGCCTTGCAATATAGAGCAATGTTATAGATCTACATTTAAGTTGTGATATTTTTCTATTAGATGGTAGAATAGAATAATAAGTATACTAAAGGATGATGAATGTGAAACTATTTATGACTCAATTCTACCATCCAAAATATGAATGCCACACCAATTGAGATACAAATTTTGGGATCCCTTACATTACTCTTAATAAAATGTGATTGGCAAGGTGATATTTGCATATATAGCATAAAATTTGTTTGCTGTTGAGACATCCGTTAATCCAAAATTTTTTTTGTGAAGTAGTGATATTTGACCCCTCAATTTATCTTATAAGCTCTTTCGTTTCAGTCAACCTTATTTATTTTCAGAGCAAAACTCAATTATCACTTTTTTACTTTTTTTTTAATAAACAGCTCTTATTCAAGTTCTTCGAGTGTCCTTTTCAACTCCAAATTTTCAACATAAATGAAGGCAAGTTTGTAATTAGAGAAGTCAAATAAAAAATTTGTGATTTTTTAACAGTCCTCATTCAACGTATGGGCCAATTATCCTATATGTGATTGAAAGAAAATGTATTTTGGTGACTAATCTCAATTTGAAAATAATATAAAAATTTAGGTAGAATAACGGTAGAATGCAATTTAAAAGATTTCAGCTTTAAAATATTTTTCAGTTTAAAAATGGGAGTGAATCCATTTAAACTCAAGGAATTTTAGTAAGGGTTGTTAAAAAAATTATGAATCTGAGGAATTCCATAAATAGTATTGATTGAAAAGTGATGACTGATGAGATAAATTGAATGAGTCAAACATTACTACTTTCATTTTTGGAAAACTGGCTAAACCCATAATCCAACTCAAGAATTAAGCTCAATCTTAACGAGTCAACTAGGTGAGTTAAGAAGATAGAATGAGGTTTTTTTTTTTTTTTAAATACATAAATCTCAAGCAATAGCCTCAGCCTAGTCCAAGAAAATATAAGCTTTTGGAACCACTATAAAAATAGTAGTATTCCACTCCTGCAGAATAGTGGGAAATTGGGAAGAATTTAGATCTGTACAAGTAAGCTTTTAATTAATTTTTATTTTTATTTTCTTATAACTATTAATCATAATGTTATAAAACCTCAGCACAAACTCAGCAATTGTGAAACCTCTTTTTAAAGAATTTGGAACAGAAACTTCATAAATTGGAGCAGCTGAAGAGGAAATGAATGTTCCAAAACCTTCAAAAGCTTATAATTTCCAAATGCAATATATCAGACGATGAAAGAGCAACTAGCAGTGCAAAAAGACTTGTTTCCTAACATGAAGATGCTTGCATTTGCAAGATCCTCGGAGCTTGAAATTCTCTGCAATAACAATGAATTAATAACTATGAAGTGGAGTTCCCCGGCCGAGTACTCACGCAATGTACAAAAATATGAGTGACGTAATTTGGGATAAAAAATAAATAAAGAAAATATAAGAGATCCGAGAAGAATTGCTGAATTGGCATATTAAAGAATAGTGTAACTTCATTACATTCACATTGATGCAATTTTGACGCAGTCCATAGATAGCGGAAACATTTATGCATGAGCAAAATTAACGATCTTATTAAAGTTTATAGACGATAATCTAACCATGGTGTCACTCCAGGCAAATCCGATTTGAAACAACGTCCCCAAAAGACAGCTGAGATGAAGAGAACATAATGGATCGATGCTAAATGACAGTTAAACAAGAATTCCAGTTCTGTTGTTTTCCCCGCTCTGATTTTTTGACCTAAAGTAAAAGGAAATAATTAAGAATCTTAAATTAAAGTCCGCTTTTACAGTTAGAATGCAGAGGGGTTGTTGAAAACTGAGAACGACTAAACCCAATAAAGCTAAAATTATTTAGGCAATTATAGAATTTTCTAAACTTGAAGAACTTTATTGACATTTTACAAGAGACACCACACAACTCACTGCTCACACTTCTTATTTCTCTCTTATTCTTCAGATTTCACTTATACGCACATCAAAGAGCATAGGGGTACTTATAATAACCTAGGAGTAATACAAACCAAAAATATTAAATTACAAAAATATGATAACCATATTTTAGAACCTTCTCTAAGTATTCAAGAGATTTCTAGACTTAGATATTTTCACAACCATTAAATATTTTCTGATTAGAGACATCTCCCATTCTCTATATAGTTCTTGAATCTTCCATGAATTGAGCTTTGAACTTGGCCTTGGACAAATGTAATTCAGTTAGATCATGAAATTGGTGGTGGACTTTTAACACTCCCTCTCAACATCAACTTTCATACTTCGATCCATATTGAGCTGCTGGTAGAACTCTTCAAACTTTCTGGTACTAAGACATTTTGTACACGAATTCGCAATTTAATCATTCATATTGATGTACTGCATTTCAAGTTCATCTTGCAAGACCCTTTCCCTAATAAAGTGGTAGTGCACCTCCACGTGCTTAGTTCTTACATGGAAAATAGGACTTTTCGCCAAGCTGATAGTCGATTGATTATCCCAATACAATAATACTATGTAATCTACTGGTTGGTGTAAATCTTTCATCAACTACATCAGTCAATAATGAATATAATCCAATGGGAAACGCTGTTTAATTGCACATGACCTTTGCACACAAAATTGCATATGACAAATAGAATAAGGATACTTGTACAAAAAATCGAAATTAATAAAGTGAATAAGTTTATTTTTAGATGTAATTAATCTCATCTGATCAAATTGATATTGAGAAACAGAAACTTGTCTCTGGCCATGCCATAAAAATACGTGGGGCCGAAAGCAAGAGAGTGACTTAGCACTACACTGACAGCCAAAGTGGTCTTAAGCGATAAGATTTTCATCATCCACGCATTCTAGCTGTCTTGCTTATCTCTTGCTGCATTGGTTTGCGTCTTTTCTAGTTTCTATCATACCATTAACGCTAGCTACCAATGATGTATGTCTTCCTGATTCTAAGATTCAATATTAGCATCAGTATTTGTGTAACAATAAATAAATAATTAAGCTCAAAAAAGGTGAAGTTTATTTTATAGAAATGTTTCTTGTCATGAGTTGTCATGTGTAAATTGTGTGTGTAATGTCATGTGCAAATAGCATTCCTCTAGCCTAGTTTAGAAGGAGCAATAATATTTAATTAAATATATTTACAAATATGATAGAACGTTGACAAAAGTAATTATAAAACAGACTTGTTTTACTATGGTCCATATAAATTAAAAAAAATATTAATCAACAGGCTAAAAGAGATTTGCTTTACAATTGTTTTTGTCAACATTTTCGATCAATCTTTGATTTCATAAATATTTTTAATTTAGAAGATGTCCATCTAGTGGCACAGTGAAAAAATTGATCGAAAAGTAGAAAAAATTCTCGATATTTGTAAAAATTAATCATTTCCCTACTCATGTTTAAAAGCCCCTCAAAATCCTCCATACCATTAAAAGAATTTATGTGAAGCCTCGACTCTCCCCACCCCCCAACAATCTTTTGGTACTTTATCCAAAAGAGACAAAGCATCGACATAATATATATATGTTTTGGAAATATGAGAAAGAAGTGATTATTTTTCTGCTGAATCAAATGAGGCTGACAAAAACAATTTTATATCTTATCTATTACGTCAATGTTGTGATTTGTGATCAATGATAATATGTCATCGAGTAGATTACCTCCACATTATGAGTTATGACCTAAGCAATAGCTAAATTTTATTTGGTTTTGGATGGTCTTTATGTCGTACTATTGGTTTTTGGCACTTCAATCATCGAGTTGTATTCGATAAGTACGGGTAGGCAAAAAAAACCGTTATCATAAAACAAAAAAACAAAAATCAAATTAAACCAGTGGTTTGGTTTAGTCCAACTATAAAAATTAGAATAAACCAATTAATTTATATAAAAACAAATAAAAACCAAATATATTAAAAGGTACAAAAAAATTTACCGTTTTAATCTAAAAATATCGAACCAAACCGAAATTTGAATTAAAAATCAAACCAATACAGTTCTATTTGAAACCAAACCGAACCAATCGATTTTCTGCTCATCCCTACCGATAAGAATTGCTTAATTTATGGATAAAAAATATATGAAAAGATCCCGAGATTGCCAGCTTGACCCAGAGGCATCTTTTCTATTTTAAAGTAACAATATGAATGAAGAAGGTCTGATTCATTAGGCAAAGCTTTATAAAAAATGAAAAATAAATGGTGTAGGTGCCTCAAACCAATTGATTTCTATTTATTATATTCTCTTTAAAATCAGTCATCCCGGGCCAGCAATAAACTCAATGCACATGAGATGAGTGAGAAAATTAAATCGGCAGAAATTTATAATCACATGAGTCCGTATTTAGGGAAATGGTCGGGAGGGTCAGTTACCGACATTTTGTCATTTAACAGAATAATAAATTATATTGTAGCATGACAAGTGAGTCCTGCCTTAAAACTCATCAAAATTGATATTAAGAAATAGTTGTGAGTTACAGCGGCTCATTGTGCAGAATGAACGAATAAAAAGCAAGAGAAAGAGAAGCTTAAGCTAAGGAAGTATGCAGAGTATTGCAGAGGTTTAGCTACCAGCTAGCTCAGTTAGTTACAGTTTGTTAGAAGCATGAAATGTATTGTGATGAAAGTTAGCTAGCGAGTTCTTAGATTAGTTATAGAGATCATGATTAAGAAATGTAAGTATAAATAACGACAGCTTTGTAACATTCATTTTGTGAAGAAAAGAAGAATTCAGTTTCATAAAGTCTCTAGAATTTTCTTACACGTTCTTAACAAACAAACATCTCTATTCGTCTTTCTTTCCTCGTATCAGAGCCAATCATGGCTAGTTCAAGCTACATTACAAGAAAAACAGCAATAGATGACTGAAGCTTTATGACAAAAATCACTATATCATAAAAGTATGACTTAGTTGTGATAAAATTATTGTCTATCAAATGATTAATGAAGTATTTTTGATATAATTTGTGTCTATCAAGAATTTATGATCGGATAGTGATAGAAATATACTCTATCAAAAACTTTGTGATAGAATTTTAACATTGACTATGTTTCACCAAATTTTAAATTAATATTTTATTAGAAGAACGTAAAATGGCCCATTTTAGATTAACAAATAATTTTTAAAAAATAGATGTAAATGATAAAATCAAAATGGGGTGTTTAGACTAGGACCTAAAATTTTCTTAAGTCTCTGAACTAATGTAGGTGGCATTTGTTTTTTAACTTAATGACTTAAACTTAATTAATTAAGTTAATTATAAGTATTTGTTTTTACAACTTAATAAAATAAGCCAATTGTTTTGGCTTTTTACTAAATGGAAGAATTTGAATTAAGTCAATTAATTTCTGAAGTAAAAAATATCCTTATTTTATAATTTATTTTTCATGTCTATCCCAAAACTCACCTACAGACGTTTACCCTACATAATCTTATTTTTACAAGTGACAACTTCGAGATGAAATGGCAAATCAACTATTTCAAGTATGTTGTTAGTTTTTTATTTTTAGTATCTTGTTAGCTTTTTATTTCCTTATATTATGTACTATTATTGAGAATTAGTGATAAAATTTGAAATTTATGATATTTTATATATTATAATTCTAAAATTATTATGTATTCACTTGAATGTAATTTTACTTATAAATATTAAAATATTACGATATTTAATATATTATTTATTTGACATTTAAATTTAATAAGGTTACAAATGTAAAAGTATATATTTTTAAATTTTTAAGTTGAAAAAACAAAAAACTTAATACTTATTTTCAGAGATTCAGATAAACATATTATTCTGATTCAGACATTCAAATCTATTCAGAATTTAGATTAATTCAGGTCTATTTAGATTTTAGGCGGAAAAACAAATGCCACCTTAGTCACCTATTACTCACCACATTACACATACCACTCATCAATTAACACTTTGTGAAACAACACGCTTGCCAAACCCTAGAAATCAATCTCGCATCTTTATCGTTGTTCAAAAATGTTCTTGTTTCCATTAGAACACTAACTACGATGACGAAGCACGCACAAAATCAAGCCACTAGCCTCACCAAGTTACGCTTCCATGTTAAAACCAGGCCAAGCCATTGCTGCTCTCAATTAAATTTTCCATTCATAAGCTGTATTGCTTTTTACAATAGAAGATCGAGTAAATTACAAGCTAAAGCTTATGCTATTAAATGTTCATGTACATTCATGTGCTTATGCTCATGTCGAATGCATCTTGAACTTATGAACTTTACATTTTGATGATATTACTCAGCACATCTTTTTTTATTTTTTTTGTTTACTAATATTGGTATTTTGGACTGAAAAATAATTTGATGAAATAATAGTTTCTAATGATGCTCACTAGGTGTTTGATGGAATGTGTTGGACGGGTGGGCGCCCAAGATGGGCCGACCTGACCCTGACCCACACATGGTAACCACTTGGTGGTTGCCATGCACGGTTGAGAGTGGGAAGTTGAATTATATTCAACTTCCCAACCGCCATTTTATAAATGCTCCAAAAACTGTTGCTATGGAAGTTACATGGGTTGATTTCATTTAGAAAGCGAGAGTGTGTGTGTGATAAAATACAGAGAAGCATACATAATTTTCTTCTCTTCTTCATCAAGATTAAAGAGATCGTTGAACAACTCATCAAGGCATCTTATATTTTGATTTGAGGAGGATTCCATTGTGATTTCTTTTTGACCAGTAACGTAATCCAATACTTGTTTATTCCGCTGCATAATTTGAAAAAGGTAAGGCCTATTAACTTCCTTTTAAATTTCCTTCATTAGTATCAGAGCTAGGTTGTGTTGGATTCGTGTATTTGTTGGATTTAATTCATGAAAAAACATGAATGTGTTTTAAATTCTTATGGGATACATGTAATTTGATGGCTATTGTTTTAAGTGTTCAGGAATGCTTAGTTTGAATGTGTAAATTCTGGAATTGATAGAACTAAAACCGGCCTAGGGTTTAGATTGCATGAACCCTAAGAAATTATGAAACCCGTAACTTCAATTGATCATATCTTTTGATCTATAAAACCTGATGTTATGTTTAATATATCATTGGAAAGCTCTCGAAAGAGCTTTCCAACGATATGTGATTTTTCAAAACAGACTTAAGACGAGAAATTTAAGTTATGGCCAAAATACGATTCTAGTCGGATTAGGGTTTGGAAAGGTTTAAAACCGTAATTTGTATAAGACTATAAACAGTGCCGAAATCATTTTTTTTTATGATTCTGGCTTATTCCAACCTCCGTTTGAAAATCCGAACGCACCATTGAATTCATATTGAAAAATGGAGTCATATGGTGCTAGACCTAATGTCATTGGAGCTGCGCAAGGTCGTGCGTGTGTGACACACGCTGGCTATGCATGTGGGATGTTTGTAGCCCATGTAGTATTGTAGCAAGTAGAGATAATGTGCGTGCACTGCAACGATACTGTGCATGAACTGTAGCCTATTGTAGCTCGTGTGGGGTATATGTCCAATTTTGCATATTTTGCTATATGGGACTCCGATTTTGGCGCCATTTGCGCCGTTTGATCCGAAATTTATTTTTATGTATTTTTAATATAAAATGATTGTTTTTAGTCAATTCTTGATTTTTGAAATAAAATTTTGGGTCAAACATTTATAATTTCACGAATGAGCATTATATGTTACTAAATATTTTGCTTTAGTGGGAACTTGAAATATTTTTTCATGGGAATTGGCTGAAATTTAATCTCGTATTTAGTCGTTTGTTAACAATCACTAATATTATATATATATATATATATATATATATATATATATATATATTGTCGTGGATGCCTCCCATTAGTAAGTTGTGGACTAAGGAAGATGGGTTAACGATATTTAGAGCTTGGGTCTCACCTAATTATCTAATTGAGATTAATTATAGTTTATCTTATGAAGAACTTATGGAGAAAATGGAGAATTATAAGATGGACCCTGATCGTCCTATATGCATGAACATAGAAGATTTATATGGGGCTTTTAACTGCTTAATATCCTCAAAAAAGCCTATTGTGTATACGAACTGAGGTTGTTATCAGTGGCTCCTCATTCGATCATTACCTAATGATGACAATACCATTGTCTTTAAGGTTCGCATGTTAAATGAGATTGAGAATCCCTCACACAAATATTATATGCTGAGATGTGAAATTAAGTTGATGGAGGACCGCCGTCTTGTTTCAAAGATGAGGCGAACCTCAATACTTAGCATTCACGCGAACCTTTGAAATGGGAGAAAAGCTAGTCGCCTTAGTAGAGGGTAGAAGTTTTGGTATGAGAAAACCATAAACAGAATCATCAAGAGGGAACAATTATTTTTATTTGGAGATAGACTTAAGTATAAGTTGGATGAAAGAGTCACGAGCAATAAAGAATATTTTATGAACATGTAGAAGATTCTATGTATTAGTTTGGCCATGTTAGGTTATTTCATTTGTTTGTTGATTATGATTGTTCTTTTTAATATTGGTTTTATTTTGTTGGTTGAACTATATGTTGCTTTGACTTTATTAATAATATTTTACATTAGTTGTTGCTCGACTTTTCATACTCTTTTGTGATATCTCCTGAATTGTTTTCATTGAGTGAGAGTTCTAATTAAATTTATTTTTGATAAATTCATAATTAGAACTGATAATTTTGTGCATTAAAATCGAATTAATGATAAATATAATAAAGGGAATTGGATGATGATTGGAAGACTCGACGACCTTTTGATTCCATTCTCGTTATTAGTTCACCATATTTTTTGGTTTACATTTGTGGCAAAATTGATTGTTTGTGTGTAATTATTAATTATGTCTTTAGTAATTGTATTTTTGAATTGTCTCTGCGTTAAATCATAATTAAGATGGCCTCTGCATCTAAGAACATTGTGGCTGAGCTGAACAAGGGTGAGAAACTAAATGGTGACAATTACAATATTTGACATCGCAAAATTCAGTATATCCTTGAAGAGCAAGAGACTCTAGAAGCTCTTAACAACACCTTAGCTGAGCCTGAACAAGGCAATAATGCTCAACATAAGAGGGATCTTGAGGCCTATTAGGCCTAGAAAAAGAAGAATAGTAATGCTCACATAATGTTGTTGAGCAGCATGTAAGATGACCTCATGTGCGAGTATGAGAAGTATGAGACAGCTCAAGAGATATGGCTCGCTCTAAAAGGCAAGTTTGGTGGTACCTTGACCACTAAACTCAAAGTGGCTTATGATCAAATTCAATTCTTATCGGAAGCACCTGAACCATACTATGAGGTAGCTTTTGAGGGAGATGTCGAACATGGTTCATGAGCATAAGTCTGCTAGACATATTCTGACTGATGAACAGGAAGTGTAGGCAATGATAAGATATTTACCTGATAACTAAGAACACATGAAGGTGAATACAACTCACAATGAAAATATCAGAACTTTTAAAGATATTGAGTATCATCTGGAGCTGGAAGTAGAGCACCTTGAGGCAGCTAAGCTTTCTAATAGTACTTTTGTGGCCGAGTCAAGCTCGCGCAAAGCTTCGGGCTTCAAGTGCAAGAGAGGCCACAAGTGTAACCAGAAGGGTAAAGGATCTGATCCTGATCAGAAGAAATCAAATGCTAAGAAGCGCCTAAGGGGTAAGCATTTTAGCAAGAAAAGGGAAAAATCCAAAGTGAAATGCTACAACTGTAGCAAGCTGGGTCACTTAGCTCGTGAGTGCACTTAGTTTAAAAATGTGAGACCCAACTCCACTTTGTTAAATTATACTTTAGTTACGAGTTCTGTACTCCTAACAGAATCTCGTCCTGTGTGGACTGAAGACTTAGGAGCAACAGATCATATAACTCATTATCGAGATGTATTTGTGGAGTATCGTCAAATTAGTTAAGAGAGTAGATGGATATACATGGGCCACAACTCTAGAGTTGTGGTAAAAGGAATAGGCACTTGCAAATTGATTTTGCATAATGAACGTATTCTTTTATTACACAATGTCCTGTATACACTAGAGATTTGAAAAAACTTAATTTCTGTCCCTATTCTTCTTAAATTAGGATATCACTTAATTTTTCATGGTGTTTGTTTAGAGATCTTCTTAAATTCAGTCGTTATTAGAATTGGGCATTTGATTAATGGTTTTATTGTATTAGATACAATACTTGATAGTTCAAGTTATGAAAGTAGTTGTTTTTCTTATATTACCTCTTCTAGTAATAATGTACTAGATGCCATCACTTGGCATGCTAGATTAGGTCATATAGGGCCAAAAAGAATGCATAGACTTGTGAGAGAAGGCATGTTGAGCCCACTCACCAAGATAGAATTGCCCATATATGAAAATTGTCTAGCTGGAAAAACAACTAGAAAACCATTTAACAAAGGAATTAGAGCCGAAAAACCATTGCATTTAATCCACTCTGACATCTATAGTCCGATGAATGTAAGGGCTAAACATAAAGCCTCAAATTTCATTATATTCATTGATGATTATTAACATTTCGGTCATGTCTACTTGATTTCTCATAAATCAGAAGCATTAGATTGCTTTAGGTTATATTTAAACATGGTAAAGAATCAACTAGACAACAATGTTAAAGTTCTAAAGACTGACCGAGAATGTGAATACCTTTCGGAATAATTTAAAGAACTGTGTAATGAGAAAGTAATAAAAAGATAGCTGACTATTCTTAGAACTCCGCAACAAAATGGTGTAGCGGAAAGAAGGAATAGAACTTTGTTGGAAATGGTTAGGTCTATTGGGGAGATGCTTTGTTAACTGTTACCTACATACTTAATCGAGTTCCTTCAAAATTAGTTAGTTTCATCTTATATGAGTTATGGACGGGTAAAAACCTTCAAAATTAGTTAGTTTCATCCTATATGAGTTATGGACGGGTAGAAACCTGACCTTTCTCATCTACGGCCATGGGTGTCTGTAGCTTATATCTAAAACCCTACTTATAAGTTTGGAAAATTAGGAGCTAGGGGTAAAAAGTGTATTTTTATTAGATACTTAAAACACTCTAAAGGATACGATTTTATTAGTGAACAAGCAAGTAAAACTGTGTCTGAACTGGAATCACGAGATGTTAGTTTTCTAGAAACTAAATTTCCTAGCATTTTTGAAGTTAATAAGGATTTTCAATTCTATGAATTGGAAGATCCAAATGAAATTATCACTTCTAACGATGGTGTCGGTGTTAGTACGGATCTTTTAGGGATTACCACTCTGAGTGGGAGTGAAACATAAGATACTTCGATTCTAGTTGGGGAATCAACTCGGAAGAGTAATCGTAGGCCAATTCCTTGTCGTTGGTTTGAGATTAAGGGAGAAGCTTTTATAATTGCTTCACACGATGGTGAGGAGCCGAATACTTATAATGAGGCTCTCATATCATATGCTAGGGATTTATGGATGAAAGCAATGGAGGAAGAAATAGAGTCTATGAAAATCAATTAGGTCTGCGACTTGGTTGATCTTCCGCCTAACTATAAAGCTATCAGAAACAAATGGGTTCTCTGAATAAATAAAGCAGATGGGACAATCGAGAGATATAAAACAAGATTAGTCGCTAAGGCTTATACCCAACAAGAGGGTGTACACTATGAAGAAATTTTTTCTCCTGTAGAAAGGTTTGCTTCTATACGATTAATCTTGGCTATCGTTGCACATCTAGACTTTGAATTACATCAAATGGATGTAAAAACTGCATTTCCCAATGGAGAACTAGAGGAAGAAATTTATATGGAACAACCATAAGGTTTTATTGTTAAAGGCCAAGAGGGAAAAGTATGCAAGCTCAAAAAATCTATTTATGTCCTTAAACAATCCTTTAGACAATGGAATCTTCAATTCCATCAAGCCGTAGTTTCTTATAGCTTCAAGATGGTTGAAGAAGACCATTGTGTGTACATTAAAAGGTCTAAAGATGATTTTGTGATATGGTCTTTGTATGTGGATGATATATTGTTAGCTGTAAATGGTAAAGAGTTTGTCAAAACTGTTAAAGATTGGCTATACTTAAATTTTGATATTAAAAATATGGGTGAAGCAGTTTATATCTTAGGAGTCAAAGTTTTCAAGGATTGTTTTAGGAACCTTCTGGCATTGTCATAAAAGCCTTACATTAAGAAGATCCTTGAAAGATTCAGTATGGCTGATCGTAAGCCAATAGATACCTCAATAGCCAAAGGACAATCTCTTAGTCTCGATATGTGTCTTAAGACTACCTAAAAAAATGAGAGAATAGTTAACATTCCTTATGCAAATGCCATTGGAAGTCTTATGTATGTCATGATGTGTACAAGGCTTAATATCAGTTATGTTGTATGACTGGTTAGTAGATACCAGTCGAATCCTAGACAGAAGCATTGAAGTGCGGTCAAGAGGATTTTAGCATATCTCAAAGACACTGCAGATTATTCTCTACATTATCAAGGAGGTGGTTTGCGAATTGTGGGATATTCAGATGTCGACTAGGGTGATGATCTTGATGAACGCAAATCGACCTTAGGATATACATTCTTGCTAAACAGATGAGCAATTACATGGAGTAGCAAGAAACAAACATGCATAGCTTTATCAACGATGGAAGTAAAATATATTGCATGTTCTACAGCAGTGCAAAAAGCTATGTGGTTTAAGAGACTTATGGAGGACATAGACATTAATATTAGCACTTCTAGTCCAGTAACTGTCTATTGTGACAGTCAGGCTACTATCTCTTTCTCTAAGGACGCCAAATACCATAGCAAGTCAAAACACATTAAGATGAAATACAATTTTATAAGAGACATTTTGGCAAAGAAGGAAGTAGCCATAAATTATATATCTACACATAACATGATAGCTGATCCACTTACAAAAGCTATAATAAGGGATATATTCGCCTCTCATGCTATATCGTTGGGGCTACGTAGAATGTAATCTTACATTGTAAAGATAATTTTATTACATGAATTATTGTGAAATGCAATGATGTTTTAAGTTTTCTTATTTTAATTTAGTTTGAGAAAGGCATAATTACACACATATGAAAGTATGTGGTCAAGTCAATGATCGGCTTTCTTACACGAGCAGTTGCCTCAATTGCTCTGAGAGTAAGTTGAGATGAGACAAGTAGAATGATAAGACAATGTGTTTGTCTAAGAGCCAAAGAACAAAGAGATATTCTACAAATTTTGTCGCCTTGACTAGAGTCAAGATGAGGTCATAAATGATATTTCTCGTAGACTAACTATGATATAGCCCACCATCATAGAGACCTGATTGAAGCCAAATGTGAGATCTTATTTGACGTTAAAAGGGAGCGTTCACTTTAAAAACTCAGGTCAAGCACTGTAGAAGAGCGACTGAACTAAGGTCTGTATAATGAATTAAATTAATAAGACATATGCCCTAAAATGGAATATTCATTGTAACGTGTGCATCATACCACAAGTGCTTGGTGACTAAAATGGAAAAATGAGAGAATCTCCTTTCTTCCTCATTGTGTAAGTTCCATATGACTTTTTATAAGTCAATTATGGTATCCCTATGACTATCAACTATGTCTCTGAGATTTCAGACTAATGTTTGCTACTTCAGCATGTTATCTAAACCTTGACATGATTTGATCTATGAAACATGACTAGGAAAGTGACTATTCTGGATTAATGGACATGAGTGTGATGGGAAGATTTAATTTTTTCCTTTTATTTGATTTACTGGTCGACCAATTGTGTAATTTCTTTGTGATATTACAATTATGAGTACATAAAGAGATTGCGCAATTTTGGCATACCGAGGGGGTTTAGTATGCTTGAATATTAAAGTAAATTAAATTTAGGATATAATCAACATATGTTGAGTTCTCTTGCATATGATTGCTATTGAGACATCTCTTGCATATGATTACAATTGAGATATCTCTTGCCTGGGTTAGCAATTGAGATATTTCTTTGGCTCATCGAATAGGTTTTTGGATATGTTCGTGGTCACACGGTATATTTGACTGTATGATTGATGATATATGGTTGTTCATTGTTTCTTTGTTCACTGCTCTGTTGCTTCGATGTCGTCTCATCATGTGTGAGTGGGAGATGTTGGATGGGTGGGTGCCCAACATGGGCTGATCCGCCGTTGACCTGCGCATGGTAACCACTTGGTGGTTACCATGCACGATTGAGAGTGGAAAGTTGATTGGATACATCCCTTAAAAGTCAAGTCAGATGCATTAGAAGTTTTTAAACTCCTTAATTTACAAGTTGAAAATCACTTTAGTCCTATCATTAAAATGCTTCAATCTAATTCAAGTATAGGCCTGTCATCAAGAATTCACAACTAAAAATATTATACTCCCAAATCGACAAATTAATTACAGTAGAACCCCTATAAATTAATAGGGTTGGGACCATATAAAATCTATTAATTAAGAAAGTAATTAATTAATCAATAAATTACTAATTTATTAATTAATCAACAAATTAACAACATTTCATAATTTCTTATTAAGCTTCTAAACACAATAAGAAAAATAAGAGATGAGATCTAACTAAATTTAAATTTTAAGAAAAATAAGTAATAATAAAGTCATATTTTATTATTATTGTTGTATGAAAGGCATCTCACCAAAATTGAAAGGGTAATTAAGCTTGAGCAAGAAAAGTTAGACATAATTCTACAATATGTCTATGTTTTCCTCTTAACCAACCTATTTTCATTATGTGTGTATGGACAGGAATGTCTAAATATAATGCCTAATTGGTGACATTAACAAATTATCATCTCTTGTTCTAAACTACTGACCTTATATGAAAAGATTTTCAAACATAAACTTGACTATGGCTTGCTAAGATGTTTTGGCTACATTTATTATCCTTATTTGAGGAATTATAAAAAACATAAGTTTGCTTACCATTCTAGCAAATATATATTCATTAGTTATAGTCTATCATATCAAGGGTACAAATGCTTGCATGCTTGAGGCCAAGCCTATGTTGCCAGACATGTTATTTGATGAGTTGACATTTCATATGCTACAGAGTCTACATTTCATAGTCATACAAATTTTGACTCACTTTTCACAATCTGTTACTCGTCAATAACTGTATCATTTTTCCACTCTACCTATCATACCAATCCTTCCCAATGACAGCACAGATAATTGTTGAGTGCTAGAAAGTGTGTATTTATAATGGAGAAAATTATCATTTTATGCTTCAAGTCTCACTAACATTCATATTTTTATGTCTTTAAGTCCCTTGTGATTTAATTATGTATGTTTTATTTTAATTAATTATTTTATGTATTTTAGGGGACATTATGGTCATTTCACTATGAACGAGCGATCAAATAGAAAAACGGACAGCAATTTTGAACTCAGGACAGTCGAAAACCTTAAGAGGAGCCTAAAAAGATAAATGATACTGTTTACATGTACGGTACTGTTCACACATACGACACTGCACACGACACTGTTCACGGCACTGTTTACCTGTACTGTACGCTTACGTGGCACTGTACGATGACACGGCACTATACAATGATGTGGTAGCATTTGATTGGACGAATGATGTGGCATTGACTGATGATGTGACGTTGACTGATGACGTGTCACGATCCTATTGGACCAAAATGCTGACCGGTGACGTGATAGAATGTTAGTGGACCGATAAAACGTGTGTACGATACATGCATATATACGAAATAACAGCCCTGATGATGTGTTGTATCCAATAAGAATGTGCCACGTGGCTCAATCCTAAGCGTCCAAATTATTTTGATCCAATGGCCATGATTTACTCATTATATTTATAAAAAAGGGGCTCCCCCCTTAATTTGACACCCCTGAATCCTTTTTTGAGCTCAACTTTCTGTAATTTCATCTCCATCTTGTATTTTCTACATATTTTAATAAAATTTCCATTTTACCCCTAGTTCAATTATAAGTAGCTAATTTCCTTTCAAGCTTGGGTTGAAGGTGAAGTCTCAATATGCTCCATGGGCTTAATTTGGTAAATTTACTTTTCCTTCCCTTTTAATTTATGTGGATGTTTTGACTTTTCGTAGACAAATAGTAATAATCTTGTTTGGATATCGACTTATATAACCGCCTCCCTAGGCAAGATTATTACTATTTGGTACGGTAAGCACTTAGCACAATATCTATTAAAGTGAGGTTCATGAGGAGTGGAAAATCCCCCTTTATGATTTAATTGGTATTAATAAAATGAATGTTAAGTCGATGGTGCATGTTGAGTACAGATCCGGAGATCCAAGCATTTCATTTTAATAGTTTATTCCCACCACTTTAATT
Source organism: Luvunga scandens (assembly GCA_030449905.1). Taxonomy (NCBI): domain Eukaryota; kingdom Viridiplantae; phylum Streptophyta; class Magnoliopsida; order Sapindales; family Rutaceae; genus Luvunga; species Luvunga scandens. Next base: position 757,114 of record JASUUG010000095.1, on the reverse strand, counting down.
TAAATTAATAGATAGCCTATATCATTGTCATTATAAATCCAACTACCAACTCAGAAAATTTATTCTACAAGCAATTAAAATTCACCTCCTTGTGGGATCAACACTCGTCACCGTTGATCTATTCTACAATAGATTCGTGCGTTTGCGAGTTCAATAAAATTTACACAACAAGTTTTTGGCGCCGTTGCCGGGAAGGTAAGTTATTTTAATTTGTAGAATAAATTTTCAATTTCTTTATTTTTTTTCTTTGTAATTTTTTTATTATTAAAAAAAAAAGTAACTCTGCATTTTTAAGTAGGTATTTTCTTTTCTTCTCTTCTTTAAATTTTCGTAATTTAATTTTCATGTTATTTTTTTTATTTTGTTAAATTGGCAGGTTCAACCGCCTATTAATTATTTTAATTTGTTTCACGTATTTTCTTTTCTATATATAACACTTGAGTTGTTTTCACAGCAAAATTGTAACAGCGTGATAAGGTTATTTTATAATTTCTCATTCTTCTTTATTTTTATTAATTTTGTTACCATTTTTTTTCTTTGCATGCATAGTCGTAGGTCACAATTACCTAATCTTGAGCATATACATTTTGAACTAGAAAAAACACTTCGCGCACACAAACACGTTGCAATTAAAAATAAAATTGAAATGAATTTGCAACCAGCACCACAAGAGAGGTCATTTAAGGACTACTTTAGTCCCTTAGCTAACTTGAGCACATCATGTATACGATAACCAAATGTAGCTGCTAGGAGTTTTGAATTAAAACCTAGTGTGTTAAATTGTCTCCTAACATTCTATGGCCTAGAAAATGAAGATCCATATAATCACCTGAATAATTTCCATGCTATATGTCAAACTTTTAAATATGAAAATTTTTTAGATGATGATATTAAAATTAGATTATTCCCATTTTCTTTAAAGGATAGAGCTCGTTCATGGTTCAATACATTACCTGCTAATAGCATTATATCATGGGAACAAATGGTAATAAAATTTTTAAATAAATATTTCCCAGTGCATAAAACCAATGCTATTCGCAGAGAAATTTCAGAGTTTACCCAAAGAGAAGACGAGCAGTTTTTTGAAGCATGGGAGTGATTCAATGGGCTATTCCTAAAGTGTCCACATCATGGGTATGAGAAATGGCACCAATGCCAATACTTTTTGGAGAGATTATTATCGCATGTGCAAGAATGGCTAATGGCAACAAGTGGAGGAGAGCTAATGTCAAAAAGTGCATCAGAAATTTGGGATTTCTTCCAGCGACAAGCGGATAATTCCCAATAATGGAGTCGTCCACTCATAAATACTAGAAGAGTTAAGGGAATGAATGAGGTTCATATTGGCGGGTCAAGTTCAGAAATTAAAGAAGTCAAAGACATAGTTCAAGGTCTTTCCCGACAAATAGTATCGTTAACAGCTGCAAAATTGACGGAGCCACATGTCCAGGACTCATACTCAGATCAAGCAAATGCCATAAATGTAATGAGAAAGCCATCAAACTATAATCCTTACTTAAACACGTACAATCCCAGATGGAGAGATCACCCTAATTTTTCATGGTCTCAAGGGTTCCAATAGAATGGACCAGCAGCTCCAGCTCCAGCTCCACCAATGGAACCAATTCCTCAAAACCCTCAAGCCTCTCAACCACCATTTAGACCATATAATCAGAACCCAAACTATTCTCAGCCTCGACCATGGGAAGATGCATTCCAGAATTTCAAGAATCTTATTCACTCCAAAATCGAGCAACAAAACCGCACTATTTGTGAACTGCGAAATGAGATGAGAGCAGGTTTCAACTCACAAACCCAATCAGTTTCAAACCTTGAAAAAATGGTGGGACAACTTGCTTCTTCAGTTCAAACCTTGGCAATGATTGTTGAGAAAGGAAAGTTCCCAAGCCAACCAGTGCCTAATCCTAAAGGAGTGCATGAAGTAAGCACCAGTTCACCTCAGCAGCATGGAGAAGTCAAAGCCATTATGACCTTGCGAAAAGGAAAAGAAGTCGACAATAAAGTGGAGATGTCGGTGACAAAAATAACTCAAATTGTACCGGTCAATGCAGAAGACTCATCATCAGAGGAGAAAGAAGAAACCAACCCATGAGAATACGTTTCCAAAGCTCCATTTCCCCAAAGGTTAGCTAAAGCAAAGAAGAGAAAATCCACAAGTGAGATTTTTGAAATCTTTAAACAGGTAAGTGTTAATATCTCTTTGCTTGATGCTATAAAACAAGTGTCATCTTATGCCAAGTTTCTTAAAGACCTTTGTACTAAAAAGAGAAACATTCATGTTCAAAAGAAGGCATTTTTAACAGAAAACGTGAGCTATATACTCTAACACAAAATTCCTCCAAAATACAAAGACCCAGGTTTCCTCACTAACTCGTGTAGTATAGGGAACCACACAATTGAGAATGCTTTGTTGGACTTAGGAGCTAGTGTAAATCTGTTGCCTTACTCAGTATTTGTGAAACTTGGACTGGGAGAGTTACACCCAACTCCAGTGGTGTTACAGCTTGCAGATCGGTCCATGAAAAAACATTGTGGTATTGTGGAAGACTTATACAGGTAGATACATTTTATTTTCCTGTTGATTTTATTGTAATTGACACTCAACCAGTCCAGGATTCGAGGAAGCACATCCCCATTATCTTAGGACGACTTTTCTTGGTATTGCCGATGCTTGTTGTATAAATTTTATTGAACTCGCAAGTGCACGAATCTGTTGTAGAATAGATCAATGGTGACGAGTGTCGATCCCACGAGGAGGTGGATTTTAATTGCTTGTAGAATTAATTTTCTTAGTGGGTGATTGGATTTATAATGACAATTATGTAGGCAATGTATTAATTTAAATTAAAGCTGTTGGAATAAACTATTAAAATGAAATGCTTGGATCTCTGGATCTGTACTCAACATGCACTATCGGCTTAACATTCATTATTAGTACCAATTAAATCATGAAGGGGGAACTTCCACTCATCATTAACCACACTCTAATAGATATGGTGCTAAGGGCTTCCCGTGCCAAATAGTAATAACCTTGCCTAGGGAGGCGGTTATTCCAGCCGATATCCAGACAAGATTATTACTATCTGTCTACGAAAAGTCAAAACAACCACATAAACTAAAGGGGAAGGAAAAGTAAATTTACCAAATTAAGCCCATGGAGCATGTTGAGACTTCACCTTCAACCCAAGCTTGAAAGGAAGTTAGCCACTCATATTTGAACTAGGGGTAAAATGGGAATTTTATTAAAATACGTAGAAAATACAAGATGGAGATGGAATTACAGAAAATGGAGTCCAAAAATGGATTCAGGGGTGTCAAATTAGGGGGGGGAGCCCCCTTTTTATAGATACACTGAGTAAATCATGGCCATCGGATTAAAACTATTTGGACGCTCAGGATCGCGCCACGTGGCAAGTTCCTATTGGATAGAACACATAATCATGGCTCTTATTCTGTGTATATGCATGTACCGTACACACGTTTTTTCCGTCCACTAACATTCTACCACGTCATCGGTCAACATTTTTGGTCCAATAAGCTCGTGACACGTCATCAGTCAACGCCACATCATCAGTCAATGCCACATAAGCGGTCAATGCCACATCATTCGTCCAATCAAATGTCGCCACGTCATCGTATAGTGCCACGTCATCGCATGCGCTGCCACGTCGATACAAGATACATGTGAACGATCGTGAATGCGATTGTGTATGCTGATACCATATATATCAACAAGATCATATATCAACAGTACCGTATATGTGAACAGTGTCATTTTTCTTTTTATGCTCCTCCTAAGGTTTTCGATTGTCCTGAGTTCAAAAGTGCTGTCCGTTTTTCCATCTGATCTCTCGTTTATTGTGAAATGACCATGATATCCCCTAAAATACATAAAATACTTAATTAAAATAAAACATACATAATTAAATTACAAGAGACTTAAAGACATAAAGATAGGGATATTAGTGAAACTTAGAGTGTAAAATGATGATTTTCTCTATTATAAAAACACACTTTCTAGTACTCAACAATGCTCACATTCAATGCAGGACTAGAAATATGCAGTTGTCCTTTGGCAATATGACGATGGAGCTAAATATCTTTAACATTTCCAAACAACCTCACAATGCAGATGATGAAATTGTTGATGTGGATTTAATAGAATAATTAGTTGATAATGCTTTTCTTTCAAACCTTAGTGATGACCCTTTACAAACATGTTTAACTCACTTTAGTTTGAATTTTGATATTGACAGATCAATAGATGAGGTTAACGCCCTACTTGATTCAGCACCATCCATGGACATTAACAAATGGAAGTCAAGAGTGGAACAACTAGCACCATCAGAGAAGAAATTGAGTCCATCATCAGATCACCACCAGAACTTGAGCATCGTACATACTGGGCCATCAAGAAATTCAACTTTGACATGCAGCAAGCTAGCTCAGAAAGAAAATTACAGCTGGTAAAACTTAAAGAAATTCGTAATGATGCATATGAAAATGGCAAGATTTACAAACAGTGAATGAAAGTCTTTCAAGAAAAGCAAATTATGAGAAAATCTTTCACACCAGGTCAGAAAGTACTTTTTTTCAATTCTCGCTTGCGCCTGTTCCCAGGTAAGTTACGCTATTGATGGACTGGTCCCTTTATAGTCCACACTGTTTTTCCACATGGAGCAATTAAAATTAAGGATCCAAAGAACGGTGTAACTTTTAAAGTTAATGTTCAAAAATTGAAGCCATATTTAGAGTACCAACCACATGAAAAAAGACACCAAAATCGATTTGAGTGACCCACCAAATTTGAATTGAGAATTTTTCTTATTTCTTTCTTCTTTTCGGTGATTTAAATTTTTGTGAAAGTGTGTTTATTTAATCATTCAGTTTTCTTTCATCATTTTTAATCATGTGTGCCTCAACTAGACAAATCCTCTTAAACATTCTCAGACAACTTCGACGTGTACAATCTCATCTGATAAGCCAGATACGATTTTGTAAAACACATCGTATTTGGAAGCTAGAACCTCCAGAGTTAGTATCCCATGTTGAAGATCTAGAAAGACAACTCAAAGAAATTTAAGGAAGTATCTACAACATCCAAATAGAACTTGAGGTAAACTCAATTAGAAGATGATTGTGAAATTATTATTTTTCTTTTCTTTTATTTTCTTCTTTGTGTTCTTTAGTTTGTTACCTCGGTTAAGTGGCGGATAACGGTACTCTGTGACAATCAAAGTTGGTTACTTCAGTTTCCCATAATAACTGATATTCTGAGAAGACGATATGGACAGAAACGCATTTCTAGCAAAGCTTCACAAGCGATTTTCTTCACTTCCTCAGAATGCCCTCCTTACGATTTATAAAGCTTGGTCCGAACGCATGCGATTGCTTATGAGAAATAACGTCCCTGCTAACATCTGTTGGTTAATCAAGGCCAAGGTACGTTTGGCAGGTGAGTTGCCTCCTAAATTTATTGCATACATGGCTGGTTGTGGTAAAGGAAATTACTCAAGAAAACGAAGAGCTGAAAAACTTCATGTTGATTGTCATAAGGGTGCCAGGATGAAATGCGATAAAAATCCTTGTTCTTTCAGAATGATGTCTGATAACAGGGAAGATAAGATTCAATTCACTACTACAGGTGAGATTTTGGGGTTTGATATGTCATTCTTGGAAGTGACCCGATTACTAAAGTTGTGACAAATTTTTCTAAACTGATTCATGTGGAGAGTTGATGTGGGGATGATATTTCTTTAGGTTGGAGATAATGCTTATACTTTTATTTGATGGTTATCATTAGTCTGATTGAATAAATAAAATTATTTTTTTTTTTAAAATCATCATTGTTTTTATTTGAATTTTGTTTTCGCTTAATTTGTTAGGGAATAGCAACAAACTGGTTGGGGGGTGTGTTGAGTGCTAGAAAGTGTGTATTTATAATGGAGAAAATTATCATTTTATGCTTCAAGTCTCACTAACATTCCTACTTTTATGTCTTTAAGTCCCTTGTGATTTAATTATATATGTTTTATTTTAATTAATTATTTAATGTATTTTAGGGGGCATTATGGTTATTTCACCATGAACGAGAGATCAGATAAAAAACGGACAGCAATTTTGAACTCAAGACAGTCGAAAACCTTAGGAGGAGCATAAAAAGATAAATGATATTGTTTACATATACGGCACTGTTCACATATGCGGTACTGTACACGACACTGTTCATGGCACTGTTCATCTGTACTGTATGCTGATGTGGCACTGTACGATGATGTGGCGGCATTTGATTAGACGAATGATGTGGCATTAACAGCTTGTGTGGCATTGACTGCTTATGTGGCATTGACTGATGATGTGACGTTGACTGATAACGTGTCACAATCCTATTGGACCAAAATACTGACCTGCGACATGATAGAATGTTAGTGGACCGAAAAGACGTGCGTACGGTACATGCATATACACGGAATAACAGCCCTGATGATGTGTTCCATCCAATAAGAATGTGCCACGTGGCGTAATCTTGTGCGTCCAAATTATTTTGATCCGGTGGCCATGATTTACTCATTGTATCTATAAAAAAGGGGCTCCCCCCCTAATTTGACACCCCTAAATCCTTTTTTGGGCTCAATTTTCTGTAATTCCATCTCCATCTTGTATTTTCTACATATTTTAATAAAATTTCCATTTTACCCCTAATTCAATTATGAGTAGCTAATTTTCTTTCAAGCTTGAGTTGAAGGTGAAGTCTCAACATGCTCCATGGGCTTAATTTGGTAAATTTACTTTTCCTTCCCCTTTAATTTATGTGGATGTTTTGACTTTTCGTAGACAGATAGTAATAATCTTATCGGCTGGTATAACCGCCTCCCTAGGCAATGTTATTACTATTTGGCACAGGAAGCACTTAGCACCATATCTATTAGAGCGAGGTTCATGAGTGGAAAATCCCCCTTCATGATTTAATTGTAACTAATAATGAATGTTAAGCCGATGATGCATGTTGAGTACAGATCCGGAGATCCAAGCATTTCATTTTAATAGTTTATTCCCACCACTTTAATTTAAATTAATAGATAACATACATCATTGTCCTTATAAATCCAATCACCAACTCATAAAATTCATTCTACAAGCAATTAAAATCCACCTCCTCGTGGGATCGACACTCGTCACCGTTGATCTATTCTACAATAGATTCATGCGCTTGCGAGTTCAATAAAATTTGTACAACAATAATCCAAACTCTATAAGTAATGAAAGCAGTAGTTGAAGCCATTCAATTTGTCCTAAACAGCAAGAAGCTAACCAAAGTTCACGATAACTCTATGAAATGAAAGTTATCATAGCACTTTTAGACTTAAATCAAGATTACTTAGAGAATAAATAACAAGTTTTTATTGCATTTTAGTTATATTTTGCATAAAGAACTACTCTAGTTATTTTTAATAAATTATGTTGTTTTATAATAAATTGTGTGCTTAGATCATATGCTTAATTATAGGCAACCGAAAATGCAAATTTCAAAGAGGAATGTTGTGCAATAGGCTTGCAAAAATGAAGAAAGAACTTGGCTATAGAAGAGTGAAAATGAGTCTAGAACAATACAAATACTGTGGCCGTTGCTATAGCAATCTTGTAGTATCAAAAGAGAAAATTTTACGGGAATCTAAAAAAAAAACGTGATCTGCAGTTTTCAAATCTAGAAGATATGCGCCCTAGACTTTTGGTTGCCCTAATTTTCAACTAAAAAAGAAGCATGCACACAAGGGAAGGAGAGAGCTGTCAATAGCAAGAAGTAACTAAGAAAAGAAAAAGAAAATAGGAAAAAAAAGGAAAATTTTAGGGTTGAACAGAAGGTTGCAAGCGAGAAGAAGAAGAAATCAAGATTATAGAAGGGCCACTTGTTTCAATCTCTGTTCTACTTGTTTTCTTTGATTTGTGGTGATGTATATAATGGCTAAAACTATTTTTGTTTCTGTTTTGTCATAAATAATTAACTAAATTCATTTGTGGTTAAGTGATAAATAAGCTTGATGGTTAATTGACTGATTTTATGTGTTGATACATGATTGTATAGCACTTTATTTTTATAACGCTTAATTTTATTCAATATTTTGGCTAACCGCTCATTTAGTGGTACTACCTAAGAGAGAGCCTTAAAAAGGGATGTTGTAGTGGAATATATAAGAACAATATTTGGTTTTAAATTAGGTTTCCTAAGTTGGGTTAAACTCAATTTGAATAAGGTCGTGTTTAATCTAAAACTAGTGATGAACTAGACATAGGGACTCACATTATAGGGTATTAGGAACATTGAGCATATAATGTTATATCTTGTGTTGGCATAACAATTGGTCATTGTTAGGTTGCATATAGATATAAGTTATCCAACAAGCGACAGCTGAGGATGTGTTAGAGTTCTACCAAGTGCTGAGTAATTGTTGTAGCAACGGTACTATAATAAAAAAAAGTCAATGCCATTAAGTGAGTTAATTCACTCAACTACATTATTCCTAGTTGTTAAATTTTTATGTGAGACATGTCAATTTAATTTATTACATTTTATTTTCCATTATTTAGATTAATTAGTTTAATTTAGTTAACAATGGAGTTTAATTTAATTAGATTGAATTTGCATCATATTAATTGCTAAAGCAACTCTGATAGCATCAATCCCTGTGGAGATGATCTCAAATACTCGTCATTATATTACTTATTATGTACACTTACGCATTGACACCCATATTATAAGAGAGCATAGGGCCAAAATAGTCACAACAAGGTATTTCCGGTAATATTTTACCTTCACACATATAAACATCAACTAATGAACCTATACACAATCCATCACTTCCTTAAAATCTTATCTGACCCAATTGACCCTTAATTAACTCACCTATGCATTCTCATCCGCAACAAAATGCACATTAGATGACAACCAAAAGCAAAGTAGGTATCTTGAAGCCAAAAGTATATATTGCTGCTCTCTTTTATAAAGAACTAGATACTGTACAGGAGGCCTTAAGTGATTCAAGGTGGTTACAAGCCATGAAAGAGAAGTATGATGCTTTAATCAAAAATAACAATGGACATTAGTTCCAAGACAAACTAATCAACAAGTTGTTAGAAACAAATAAGTGAATAGAATCAAGTATAGCACTAATGGAAGTGTGGCTAAATACAAAGCTAGGTTAGTAGCGAAGGCATTTTAGCAAGTAGTAGGTGAGAACTACTTTGAAACTTTTAATCCAGTGATTAAATCAGCCGCTGTCAGGGCAATGTTAAGTTTGGCAGTAATGAATCAATGGAAAATAAGGTAAGTTAATGTCAACAATGCCTTTCTTAATAGAGAACTAAAAGAAGAGGCCTTTATGTGTCAACCAAAAATCAAAAAGATTTATTGATGACTAGAAACTCAATTTTGTGTGCATATTACAAAAATCCTTCTATGGACTTAAACAAACCGCTAGAGCTTGGTATGGCAAGCTTAACGTTGTTTGTTGCATTGGGTTTTTATCAATACCAACTTAGACCTTTACTATTTATTAGAAGAAATACAATATCTTTGATTCTATTAGTCATATACATTGATGATATATTGATCACGGGTCTTAGCACTGTAAAATTTAAAAGCTTTATAGCCTAATTCTGTGCAGCATTTGCTTTAAAAGACCTTGAGATTGTTATCATATTTCCTTAGAATTAAGGTGTTGTATGATGCATAATGTATATATCTATCACAGAGGAAATATATGAAAGATTTCTTGACTAAAGTTGAGATGATTGATAGAAAAGGAATTGACACTCTTATGAGTACTAGAATGAAGTTGCAAAAAGTTATTCAAGAGGAACTTGGATATTATCTTAAAGATCCTACACACTATAGGAGTATAGTTGGAAGAATGCAATACTTGATACTAACTAGGCCAGAAATTACTTTTGCTGTCAACAAGCTTAGTCAATATGTCTCTACTCCTACTCTACAACATCTAATGGCATGTTAAGAGTCTTAAGGTATCTAAAAGCTATTCAAGATTATAGCTTTATGTTTATAAGAGAAGAAAGCATAAAGCTCACTGGTTTTATAGATACAAATTGAGTATGTGATATAGATGACAAGAAGTTAGTTGGAGCTTATTGTATCTACTTACGCAATAATTTGATATCATGGTCATCAAATAAATTGTGCATTAAAACACAATCTAGTGCAGAGAGTGAGAATAGAGCTTTGGCATCCGCAAGTGCAAAATTAACTTGGTTACAATTCTTATTCACAAAGTTGGGGGTATATTACATAGAAAAACCAATAATTTGGTGTGATAATGTCAGCGTCACTGAATTTGTAAAGAATCCTGTTTATCATTCAAGAACAAAGCATATTGAAATAGATATACATTTCATTCAAAACAAAGTGGTTGCAAGAGAGCTTAAGCTAAGTGAAGAACAAATTGTTGATATAATGATCAAGTCTGTTTCATTTGTAAGATTCAAATACTTGAGAGACAAACTCAATGTTTATCTTTATCCTTTTAGTTTGAGGAGGGCAATTGAAGTAGCTCATTATGGAGAATGAAGGAAAAGCAAGAGAAAGAGAAGCTTAAGGTAAAAAAGGATGCAGAGTATTGTAAAGCTTAATTAGTAATAGTTTGTTAGAAGTGTGAAATGAATTATGATGAAAGTTAGCTAATAAGATCTTAGATTAGTTATAGAGATCATGGTTAAAAAATGTAAGTTTAAATAACAATGGCTTTGTAACATTCATGATATGAAGAAAAGAAGAATTCAGTTTGATAAAGTTTCTAGAATTTTTTTACACTTTCTTAACAAACAAACATCTCTATTCATCTTTCTTTATTGTGAAACCTATTACTCACCTAATGTTGAGGTCAAAATTTTCTCTTTCTCTACTAATATTATTATTATTCTCTGACACTGAAGAAATTTTGAAATAAAGGATTGATTTGGAATTTTATTCCATGAGGCTAGGTCATTTCAAACTAGGAGGTTTATGTTTAACTATCTGCAGTAAAAGAAAATTCTAATTCTAAAATCGTCATGAAATTATAAATGCATAGAGCCACTTTTTTAATTAAGAGAATCTTATTTTATTTTTGTTAAATTTGTTGGCGGTGTCTTGTTTGTAATTGTTTACTGGTAGTCATTAAATTAACTTGTAAGATCAAACTGAGCATTATATTATCATATGTAGAAACCAAGCAAGCAATAGCGATTTTAGAAGTACAAGTTCAATTGAAGTTGAGGATGCAAATGAGTTATTTTAGGCTCATGCTCAGCTATATAAGCATATATTGAGCTACATAAGTTCAATATTTCTCAAGTGTACGATTAAGCTCGGCATTCCTAACATAATTCACAACTACTGATGACCCATCACTCCCCCTGAGTTAGTTACAGTACTTGAGTTTCAGTACTTAAACTCACACGATATTAGCGACTTGCCAAAGACTGATAACTTAAAATTCATAGTAGCAGATATGAATCAATCTATCCCTCATGGGGATGCCTTTTTCTTAAAGGTACATAATAAGCTTCAACATCAACTACTACCTTATTGATACTTTGCTACCTTTCCTTGATGTTAAAACTTAAAAAAAAATAAAATTATTTTGTGGTGAGATAGAGTTTATTTATGAAAGTTTTGATGTCATTAGTATAAATTAGTAATAAAGTAGAGTTAGCAAAAAACAGGTAATGTGGTTGTAAATGTCCTGTCAACTGTGTGTCATATTAAATTTAGTCTAACTCAAACACGACCTATTTATAATCATGTTAAAATATTAAGACTCTAAGCCGGCATAGAAAATAAACATGTTATCCAATAATCTACTTTTTTTTTCTTTTCTTTTAAAAGGTAAGGGGGGTTGGGTAAGCCCAAATCAATTTTGACCCCCCTTACCACTCTCAAGGCTCAAACTCGAGTCCACACGAGTGTGAGGGGCGACAGATTACACTGCGAACTAACTCGGCTACGCCTTTGGGGGCAGTTATCTAATAATCTGCTTGATATTTATGTATTTAACAAGATTTACACCAAATTTTGCACTCTATATATAATAATAATAATAATAATAATAATAATAATAATAATAATAATAATAATAATATGAATAATATTATAATATTGATATAAATTATTATTTACATATATATAATTAGAACTTCAATAATATAAATGTGTAATACTTTGGTAGATATGTAAATTTTAAACTACTAATTTCCTCTAAGTCTAATGCAGTTGAGCTTATCAAGTACTAAATTAATGGATGATCCCATGCCAACATTGGAAAAGTTTCCACATCTCCAAGCACTAGAACTGAAGCAGAACTTGTATTCAGGAAGAAAGCTGGCTTGTGTTGGCTCTAGCGAACAACTCAAGATTTTGCATTGAAATCAATGTATTGCCTAGAAGCGTGTAATGAAGTTAAAGATTACATGCAACTATTCTAAGAGTTTGAACATCTGGTAGTCCGCCCAATATATATAAAGTGCAATTATTAAGGTGTACGGTTGATATAAAAAAGAATTTTCATAGAGCTACAACATTGTCTTGGAGGTACAGGCAGAGTGATGTAACCAAAATTTAGATGCAGGAGTTTATACATCTTCCAAATATCCTTTGGTGTACAATCTATGTAGCTGTATGACATATCCAGTATATAAAGGATTAGAACAGTGCATAGTGAAGGTATGCTTTTTAGGGAAGGGACGTTCTAACATGACTTGCCCAACCCTTCTGCTAATCCTTCTATTAGATTTAAGGAAAATTGTATAATAGTTATTGTATTAACTATTTCATACTTATGTCTAAAACTCACAATATAAACTTAATCCATAGAATATAAAAAACCAACCTCGAGCCTCTACTATAAACATATAATAACATTTGTGCCATATTTCAAAACACACACACACACACACACACACATACATATATGTATTATATGTAGGTATATATGTACATATGTTGTTGTACAAATTTTATTGTACTCACAAGCGCACAAATCTATTATAGCATAGACTTATGGTGATAAGTGTCAATCCCACAAGGAGGTAGGTGTAATTATGTGTAGGGTTAATTTTCTAAGTGTATATATGAGTTGGTTAGAAGTGATCTTTTTTTATATTAAGATTTAAAATAAAATGGCGAGAATGAATTAAAGATGAAAACAATGCAAATAAAACACTTGAATCTACGGATTCAAACTTAACATTTCACCATGGGCTTAATATTTCTTTTTTAGTTCTAATTAATGAGGGGTGTTTCCACTCCTCATAATCCTCACTCTAATAAATATGGTATCAAGCGCTTAGTATGCCAAAGAGTAATGATCTTCCACTAAGTGTGGTGTCAAAAACACGTTGTGTTGGATGATAATAATTCTTCTGTTGACAACGTGGCAAGACCATCCACTAAATATAGCTTAGATGCACTCATTGTCGACACTGAGTCAAAATGACCCACAAAATACTAGAGGAAAATTTTATCTCTAATATATGTGGTGTTAAGTGCTCATTGTCCTAGACAGTAGCAATCTTTCACTAGAAAGCTGGTATATCGTGCAAAATCTAAACAAGATATACTATCTGTTGACAATGAGTCAAAACAACTATATAAATTAGAGAGGAAAAGAAAATAAACTTATCAAATTAAGTCAATAGATCATGTTGAGGCTTCACCTTCAACCCAAGCTTGAAACTAAAATAGCCACTCATAATTGAATTAGGGATAAAATGGTAATTTTATTAAAATACATAAAAAATACAAAATGGAGAGAGAATTATAGATAATAGAGCTTAAAAATGGATTCAAAGGTCTCAAGTTAATGGGGAGAAGAGCCCTCTTTTTATAGATATAATGGATAAATCATGGTCATTGGATGAAAATAATTTAGACACTTAGGATTGCGCCACGTAGCAAACTTTGATTGGCTGGAACACATCATCAGCCAATACTACATCAGCATTTCAGTCTAATAAGATGCTGTCATATCATCGGTCAATGCCATGACATTGGTCAATACAACATCATCATATTGTATATGTCAAAAGTATCGTACTTGTGAATAGTATCATATATGGGAATAGTACCGTATACGTGAATAATATTGAATACCCCGTTTATGCTCTTCTTATGATTTTCAATCGTTCCGAGTTAAAAAATGCTATCCCTTTTGCTGTCTAATTTCTTGTTAGTCATGAAATGGCCAAAATATCCTTAAAATACATAAAATACTTAAATTATAATAAAATACATAAAATAAAAGTTTAGAAGATTTAAACACATAAAAGTAGAAATGTTAGTAAGACTTGTAGCACGAAATGATAATTTTATCCTTTATAAATATGCATTATATATATATAGACACAAAAAACACATAACTCCACACTAAACATAATACATAAGCAAACATGAAATTATACACACATAATTAACAAAACTGCACCAAATAGTACCTAAGGGAAATAATTCTCAATACATGTTGGTATCATCATCACACAAGGAAAGCAAGGAAAAACCTCTCAATACCTGACGTAATTTAACTATATTGCACAGGTAGAGTAATCTAACCCTCAATACCCGTGTGGAAAGCCTGCGGAGAAGAGTGCACATATGGCAACTGGTAGTCACATCTAATGACTCAATCAATCATATAATGTTTGTACTTATAATCATAACATGATACTAAATCATACTATCAAACATAAACGTTTTACAACATGCATAATAGTAATAATAGTAATCCATTCATAGATCTTGTTTCACTTTGGGGTACATTGGGCTCCTACGGGTTTTTGGATACTTAGATTTCTCCTAAAATACAAGGTTCAAAATTTAACAGTAAGAATTGATATAAAAACTTATACATTTCATGAAGACTATATCATAATTGCTCAAGCTTCATAAATCTATTACTTGATAATTCACTAGATATTAATCTAACTGCTCAATTCCATTCCTATTATGTTTCTTCTCAATTCATCTTTTCAACTTCTTTTTCACTCTCAGCTCCTTAATCTCCTTTCTCCTTTTTCCTTCCTTTTTCTATTTTTCTTCACTCTTAGCTTCTCTCTTTTCTTTTCTTTCTTTTCTTCTTTTCTTTTACTTTGTCTTTTCTCTTCTTTATTGCTTTTTCTCTTTTCATTGCTCTCGGTCTCGCTTCGTAAAATAATGCAAATGAGAGCTGCTTTCAATTTTTCACTTCAATTCTAAGCAGGCTGGTGCCTAAAATAATGAAGCAGACGTGAAATAGATGAAGCAAGCAGGACTATAGTTTAAGTGAAGCAGGCATCTGAGATTGATGAAGCATGCAGCTTGGTGGCTCAAAATTAATAAGCCTTGCGGCATTTTAATTTAGCTAAAGCCAAGCATGTGTGTTACATATTCGGCTTCAAATATTTCAAATAGAATAAATTTTCTATTCCAGCGGACGTTGGCCAAGACCTAGAGAACCCAAGTTCAATACCTTGAGGAGTCTGAACTTTTTACCAATTTCAATGCAGTTGATGATGGCAGGCTGATCGCTTTCTGAGATAAAGTTTAGTAAAGAATGCGCGTATATTTCAGAATGCTTTGAAAAAATGAATGGAGTCACATATTGCTAATAATGGAGAACCGTTTGGTAGGTTTCATTGTTCCTCTTTCTGGTTTCCAATAATGAACTTCAATTAGCTTGTCGTTTCTGAAACAACAATTAATAAAGAACCTACAAAATTTGAAATGTAGCATGCTTTAATTGTGCCTCCAGCTCTTCTCTTAGTCACTTGAGTAAAGCCTCTATTGCTTAGTTCTCTCAAGTACTCTTCAGCAGTTTTCTTACTATCGTGTGGTACCAAACCTTCAGCTATCCACAGCTGATATAATTGCCTTGTAGGTATCTCAATGTAGCTAGGGAAGAGACACAAATAGAGGCAGCAGACTTTCAAGTGAAAAGACAACTCCAACAAAAACAAATACTGAAACCAAACTGTATCATTCAGTCGTTCCTCCAAAATATTTTCCACTGGCTTGCTTCCAAACTGTACGATGAAAAATTGCCAGACTTTATTTTTTATTCTAATTATTGGTCCCCCAATAAGAACTGAACCACGCCCAATCTTTTCTCCAATTTCCAATTCGAATGAAGTAAGAATGTCAGAATCAGTAAACGTTATCAATACTCTGCTTCTATTCTGATAATCTGGAAGAGCTTCTCTAAGATCATCCCATATACCATTGTACCAGACATCATCCAGGACAATAAAATACTTCTTTGTTAGGTGATCACGAAGAAACGTTTTCATAAAATATTTCTTTGTTAGGTGATCACGAAGAAAAGTTTTCTTCGATTCATAATCTTTCCCCATTATTTCACCCAATGAAGATGCAGGCATCATCCAATATCTTGCGAAAATTGTAGGATATAGAAACCCTTACCAGAGCACGACAATTAAAATAAAACTTGACATGATTGTTCTTGTAAGCCTGAGTAGCGAAAGCAGTCTTATGGAAGCCACTGCTATCAAGAATTGCAAACACTGGGAGCCGAGGTTGTCTCTCAATCAATAAATCAAACGACTCCCGTCTACCCATTTGTAATTCACTGGTACGATTGAACTCTGAACATGAAGAATTACTAGTATGAATAAGGTATTCCATTCCTGCATTGATATCAATGTCAATGGCTCTTGGAGGACGCTGCTGCATCTGATTTCTAATATCAACAAATTTATTTCGAAGTCCAAAAAGAGCATCGGAGAGCTCCTTACAGGTAATGCCTTCACTCTCGTGTTGCATGATGCTGACAAAGAATGAGTCAATGGCTTTCTTGGATGTATGGACAAAGTAATTGATATCCTTCAAAATGCCCAAACTCTGTTGTCTATCAGCGTCTTCTTCCCTGCAGAGTTGAACAAGAAGCCAGGCCATGTCGGCTTCGTAGTTCCCCAGCACATTAGTAATAATTTCAGTCACGGTAAGGGTGTTGTCAAAATTTATTGAATCCGCCAACGTTAACATTCCTTCTTCGACTGCTAACGTCCTTTTCAACCTCTCAGAAAATAGTCGGAGGTTCAAGTCCAGCATATCTTCTTCTCCAAGCTAGCACTCTTATTGTTAGAACATATCTTCCTAGTACAAAAATACAGATAGGCTCTATTTGGTACACAAAAGTAGTTACGATGAAATAAATACTGATAATGTGTAGAAAATTTGACTGTTAAATGATAATTTTTAAAAAAATCCAAGATACTATATATTTATATCTTCCAAGGTACCATAGCAGCTGCCAACCTTAATATCAGAAAACCTATAATTTTACAGATGATAGCTTTTTTGAATCATTCATTAAAAAAATTGATCCAAAAAAATTCCTCACTTTTCACCTACTGATCTGATATGTCAGAGCATATTCTGAGATTGGAAAAATCAATAGCTTTATCATCAATGCACGATAAAACAGACTTTTTCATTCGCTAGATATCCAAAAGGAATATTTCACAAAAACTCAGCACTTAATCAAATAAATAGATTGAGTATGCTTAAAAACCTTCAAAAGATCTAGAAATTGTTCATATTATTAGCCCCCTATGTGAACTCGCTGATCATTATGAAAATTAAACCGATCAAAGCTAAATATAATCCATTTATTAAACTCTGAATACAGTTCATGCCCAAAATCCGTAAGTTATACAACATATAAAATTAGAAAGTGTAATATATCGAATCAAAACTAAAAAAAATATGAAATTCATTATGTACTCTTCTGAATTTAACTTCTAATCTGGAAACAAAAAAGTTCAAAAGTTAACATTAGCATCAATGCTGATCCAAACTCATGCTCTGTTTAGCAAAACTAAAGAGAAGTTTAAGAGACCACTCGGCCTTTGGCCGAGTGGTGGGCCAAAGCTCTCCCGCTTGGGAGAGCTTTGGTTCGAGCCCCATGGGCTCAAAACTCTACAATTAGCAAATTATGGAGTCAAATTACTGAAAAAGTCCCTTTCCCTTGCGAAATGCGAGTGGAGTAGTGGTGTCCCTCCCTGGTGAGGGGTATGACTCTGGGCATGCACTTCATAGAATTTAATGTAATATCGTAAGTCCCAGTTGTATATATTTTTTTATTGTAAATATCAGTATACATATATCTGATGTAATATCAGTAACATGGTGTTTAACCAGCCTAAAAAAAAAAAAAGAGAAATTTAAGTGAGAGAAATCATTTACCAAACCAAAAAATGCACGGAAACACTTGATCTATTTCTCTTAAACAGTGACCTATGATGATAATCAGGATGATCACCTGGATTTACAAATTGAAATGGCAACTTTCTTAATTAGATGTATGGAAATGGATTTGAAAATCTAAATAATTGTAATTAATTTGCGACTCTGAGGTTGTAATTAACTATACTAATTAACGTTTTAACTAATCTAATGGGAGACTACCCAAAGTCTAAAGAATATTGCTCCATAATTAATTAATTTAAACAAATTAAAACAAGACTGATTTAACACGTTCAATTTTCGTAAACTATTATTGTACACCAAAATCTATATTCTTTCTCTACTCGCAAACACGCATACAATCAAGGCTTTCTCATTTTATCAAAATATAGACCACATTTAAAAAAAAAAAAGGAATTGCAAAGACAAAAAAAAAAAAAAGTAAAAATCTCAAGGCACTAAGAGAAAAAAAAAAACCCAATTTTTGCTGTAGACATTTTTACCCGACAATTATTCGTATTTGTTTATATACAAAACGAGATTCAATTTATTGGTATCTTTTCATGGATATTATTGAGTGCCAGCTAGTAATACCATAGCTTTTGAAATAATTGTTTTTAGTTATGCTGCAGAAATAATTAGTTATGAAGAGAATTAGTTAAATATTTAGTAAAATTTATTTTTAAAAGTGATGTGAGTTTTAAAAACAGTTATATGTGTTTCATAAATCTTATTGTAAAACTACAATAAGAATGCAATTAATTGACTTGGACTTAATGTCGAATAAAATTTATTTAAATATTTATAAACATGTATAAAAAAGTATATTTCTATTTACATATAATAATTGATAACTAAAATAAATATTTTATATTATTCACTTTATTTTTTGTTTTATTATCTCAATATAATTGGTAATAATAATAGTCTCTTTAAAATTAAAGATTTTATTTCCTAATTAATAAGGATAATTTTGGATTTTTATAATACATATATATATAGATATATATATGAGGATATATATGAAATTGTATTAAGTATAAAAGTGATTCTCAAATTAAATTTTAAAAATCTACTCCTTTCTTGCTTTTTAAAATCTATTGTAGGATGGATTGATTTTGCCAAAAGTGATTTATAAAAAATTTACCAAACACAAAAATTAACTTTTAGCTCTTCAAAATTACTTTTAAACCTTCCAAAACAATTCAAAACAGGCATTGAAGCTCGCACTCAAAGTTTTAGGAAGGCCATGATCCTTATTATTGGGGCTAGATTTTGGTCTATAATTTTTAAATGTGATCATTTGTGAAGAACTGCAAGCCGTAATACATGCCCTAATTTTAGCCATCTAGTCAAAGTATTTAAATTCAGCAGTGAATGAAGAGGTCTTACATGTCGTGTACTATTATGTATTCAGGGAGGCTATGATAGTTTGAAATCTGAAATCAGCTAAAAGTTTGGCGTGTGATCGTTAAATTAGAGGCTAAAAGCAAATGAAGCCCTTCATGAATGTTGGCTAATTAGACCCTCATCCCAAGGTACATCAGAAAGCTCAGCCCTTAGGCAGGCGATTTGATAATTGACATGGTTTTATAGACTAAAATACAATTCAATAACTTGTATTATATTTTTTGAGACGTTTGGTTGTCCTATTGGATTGGACTCACTTAATTAGGTCAAATTTGTTAGAATATAACTGGACTAAAGTGGATAGAATTAGTCAAGATAAAATTTAATCTGGACTGGTTTCGATAAAATTTAGTACTCTCTTATATTTGGTGTAACATTAAATTACTAGATTACAAATATTATTATAATACTAAACACAAGAGTAACTAGAAGACAAACCAACTATTGCCATTCCAAAAGCTAAAATTAAAGGAATACAGTTCTTCAAGGTTTGCAAACAATACTTCAACCATGCATCACTTGGAGCAAATCCTTGAAGTCAACTAAACGAAACAACGCCCTGCCGCATGAGGACTTGTTTTTGGAGACTGAATGGATCAATTAATGTAGGATTAGATAGTTTAAACTGCTGCAATTGTGATGCTTCCCCCTCTGATTTTACCTACACAAACGTAAAGCGAAGTAATAGTCAGAAATTAACGCAAATCTTCTTTTAATTAAAGTCCTTCATTACTATTAGAAGGGATCTTTCTTTCTCTGCTGCAATATAAGGCTATCCGCTCTTTTGCTACTCAAGTTGCGTCTATTCTACGTAGAGACATAATTTTGACAATAGAAGCAACCAACAATAGAAGCAACCACAATTAGACTAGCATTTCTATAACCATCTTAATTGTATTTATTCATATAAACCTTTTAATTCGAATTATAATTCAAGGTGGTACTAGGGATGGCAAAATCCTCCATGGGTTTAAGTTCTCGTACAGTCCACTGTAAATGCGATAAATTTTAAATAGCTTTTAAGGAATAAGATGGAGAATGGAGGGAAAATAATTCCTAAAATTCTTAATGGAGTGGAGTTTGGTTTTATACTCCCTACTCCATCCCCACCTGAATCCCCATTATAAAAAATATTTAATAATTTTTGTATTATCAATTACAATAGTAGTTAATAAATTATCTTATTATTTTTACCTAATATAAACAAGATATAACTAAAAGAAAACCCTAAAATATAATTCTTATTCAACCTTAAAAATATTATTATGTTTTCTTTTCTTTCTTAAGGTATTGTTCTCTTCAATATCATTTTAAGATATTGTATCAAACTTTTAGAGTTTCTTTAAGATAATTCAAATACTTTATAATATGGTAATAATTTTATTTAAGTCTTTATTTTTAATTGATAGAAATCATGTATCTATACTTACTATAAAATAAATAAATGGGGAATAGGGTAGGAATGGAAAAATCATTCTCCATCGGAGATTCCCCATCCCCATCTTGCTAAATTTATTAGGGAATGGGTGGGGAATGTAGGTGAAATTTTTAATGGGATACGAAATAGTGTAGGCCTCCCCACCCACGGCCCACCCCCATGCCAAACCAAGGAGGTACCACATGAATCGATTGAAGAACTGAAAAAATGCATACCAAATAATTAGGCAAGTACTAGAGGTTGAGTAATAAGAGGAAAGCATAAATACTCACCTCATTCAGTCCATTAGATTCCATAAGGATACATTTCAATGTTATATCGCCGCTCCATATGTTCAAAAGCCTATAGCCTTCTTCTTTAACTTCAAGGCCAATGTATCCCCAGTTTGTATAAGCTCTTTATGCACCATAGCTCCATTGGTAGCTTTTTCAAGTAAGCAGAAAGTTTGATCATTAAGCTTGCAAGTTTTAGCATGCCTCCTGCCCCTATTGTCCACTCTTCTAGCCAATATATTGATTTCAGCGCAAAATCATGAGTTGTGAAAAACCACCAGAGCCAACACAAGCCAATTTTCTCTTGAAGGTATGGAAGCTTTTCTAGTGTTGACATGGGATCATCCCTTAGCTCAGTATTTAATACGCTCAATTGGGTTAGACTTGGAGGAAGTTGGTATTCGGATAAGACCATTTGTGATAGATGCTACATCTTGCTTTGATTCACCAACTTCAAGCGTTCAAGTTTTTGTGGTTCATATAGGTTTTTGGAAACTGTAGATTGATAGTAACTCAAATCTCTATATAATCTAAGAGTTTAAATATTAAATAGTATGTCCAATATATCGAGAGTAAAGCTACTTTTTAGGTGTAAGGCTAATATGAAAATGAGATTTTTCAGAGAGCTACAATATTCTTTTTGCAGGTGCAGACAAAGTAATAGAACCAAAGTTTAGATGTATGACTTTTTGCATCTCTCAAAACCCTCTGGTGTATGATTTGTGTAGCTAGATTACATATCTAGTGTATAAAGGTTTAGAAGTGGGCATAGGGATGAAGGAAGGGTTTTAAGGGAAAGGATAACCAGCTTCACATATCTCAAATAGAATAAATTTTCCAATCCAGATGCATATTGATCGAGAACTAGAGAGCTCAAGCTCAAGATTTTAAGGAGTTTGACCTTTTTACTAGTTTTCATGCAATTTATAATGACAAAGATGTTTGCTTTCTAAGGTGAAGTTCAGAAACAAATGGAGGTATGTGTCAGAAGGCTCTCAAAGAAATCAACCCTTCCATATGTATGGAGAGGATTCTGCTAGAAGATTGATACAACTTTGTAGAGCAACAGAGAAAATTGAATCCCATCATGAAGGAAGTTGTGAAGAAAGATATCATCAGATAACTTGATGCTAGAATCATATACCTAATATCAGACAGCTCATTTGTAAGCCCAGTACATGTGTTCCAAAGAAAAGTGGAGTGACAATTATAGCAAATGAAAAGAATGAGCTCATTCCCATGAAAACAGTAACGGGATGGAGAGTTTGAATAGATTATAAAAAGTTAAACAAAGTAATAAAGAACGATCACTTTCTATTGCCTTTTATAAATCAAATGCTGGATAAACTTGTTGGAAAAGAGTATTACTATTTCTTAGATGGATACGCAGGCTATAATTAGATTGTTATCGCAACTAAGGGTTAAGAGAAGACAACATTCACTTGTCTTTATGAAACCTTTGCTTTTAAAAGGATACGATTTGCCTTGGGCAATGCTCCAGCAATGCGCTAGAGGTGTATGATGGCAATTTTCTTAGACATAGTTGAGCTAACACTTGAGATATTCATGGATGATGTTTAGGTTTTTGGAGAAACTTATGATAATTGTTTACATAATCTAGAAAATGTGCTCAAGAAATATAAAGAAGCAAACTTAGTGTTAAATTGGGAAAAGTACCACTTTATGATACAAGAAGGGAAAGTCTTAGGCCATAGGATCTCTAGAAAGGGAATGGAGGTGGATAAGATAAAAATAGAGATAATTGAAACCTTTTCCCACCTACTTCAGTCCAGGGCATAAGGAATTTCTTAGGACATGTTGAGTTCTATAAAAGATTTATTATGAATTTTTCCAAAATAGCCAAACCCTTATGCATGTTATTGAAGAATGATAAACCCTTTAATTTTGATGAGAACTGTTTAAGTTGAAGAGAGATCTTATTACAGCACCAATTGTTGCAGCACCTGATTGGAGTATGTCTTTTAAGTTCATATGTGACATCAATTACGATTCTATTAGAGCAGTGCTAAGGTAGAGGAAAGGCAAGATTTTTTAGTATATTTATTATGCCAACAGGACCCTAGCTAATGCACAACTCAACTATACCATCACTAAAAAAGAGTTGCTAGCTATTATTTTTGCATTTGAAAAATTCAAAGCTTATTTAGATTACACCAAGGTGACTGTTTACAAAAACCACTCAGTCATAAAGTATTTGATTTATAAGAAAGATGCCAAACCAAGGTTAATTAGGTAGATTTTTTTGCTACAAGAGTTTGACATGGAGATCAAGGATAGAATAGAGACTAAGAATCAAATAACAGATCATCTCTAAAGATTGGAAGCAGAAGCAAGCACTCTAACCAAACAGGACATCACAGAAACTTTTCCCGATGAGCAACTGTTAATGCTATAGCATTCACACTTGCTGTAGCAATTAGGATATCCCATGATATACAGAATTTACAAATTATTTAGTGGCCGAACTATTACTGCCTTATTTAAACTAGCAAAAGAAAACGAGGTTTCTTTATGATGTCAAAAGTTTTCAGTAGGATGAGCCTTACTTGTACAAGATGTATTCAGGCCCTCTAATAAGAAAATGTGTACTAAATGAAGAAATTTCAAGCATTTTGCAGTCCTGTCATGCTACAGCATGTAATGGAACACTTTGGAGGACAGCAGACAACAGCAAAAATTCTTCAATTAGATTACTATTGGCTCTTTATTTTTAAAGATGCTTATGAATTTGTTAAATGTTGTAACAGGTGTCAAAGGATAAGAAACATCTCTCAGAAGCATGATATGCGACTTACCAATATTTTGGAAGTGGAACTCTTTGATGTATGGCAAATAGATTTTATAAGGTAATTCCCACCCCTTTTAGCAATGTATACCTCTTAGTCATAGTGGATTTTGTATCCTAATGAATAAAAGTTGTGGCGTTACCAACTAATGATAACAAGACAGTGATAAAGTTCCTTCAAAAGAACATATTCTCAAGATTTAGCATTCTGAGAGCCATTATTACTGTTCTATCTTTTATCATGAACTATAACTTCATTGTGGTTCAATGAAAAACAAACTTAATGGTTATTTGACTAATATATGTGTGTTGTTATGAATTTGCTGCAGCATTTTGTCTTGATTTTACTTATTACAATTTTATATTTTGCCTAACCACTCATTTAGTGGATACTAACTAAGAAGGTGCCTTAAAAAGAAATGACTTAGTGGAATAAATTAAGACAATACATGGTTTTAGATTGAGTTTTCCAAGTTGAGTTAATCTCGATTCGAATAAGGCTATGCTTGATCTAAAATCATTAAAGAATTAAACACATGGATTCATCTTGTAAGGCAATAAGAACCTAAAGCATATAATGTTATATCATATGTTAGTTTAATAGCTGGTTATTGTTCGATTTTTTATAGGTATAAGATATCCATCAGACGACAGCTGAGGATGCATGAGAGATTCTGCTTAATGTTGTAATAGATATTGTAGTAATTAAATCTAATTGGAAATATAATCAATACCATTGAAGGAGTTTAATCATTCAACTACTCTTTTTCCATTGAGTTTGTCCTTATGTTTGACTTAAGATTTTTCTTAGTGCATTTTTAATTTAGTAGTTTATTAATTTCATTAATTAC
Organism: Luvunga scandens; assembly: GCA_030449905.1. NCBI lineage: Eukaryota > Viridiplantae > Streptophyta > Magnoliopsida > Sapindales > Rutaceae > Luvunga > Luvunga scandens. The sequence continues at coordinate 732,090 of JASUUG010000095.1, read as the reverse complement.
TTTAAGTTAATTTAGAATAAAATTACACTATTAAAATTGCTATACCAAATCCTTTAACATCAACCCCTGTGGAGACAATCTAAATACTCATCATTATATTACTTGTTGTGTACAATTGCATACTAACATATATAACAATAAGAAGCATACCAAGGATCTATGCAGCTAGATGGCATATCTACTTTATATAGGTTTGAAAAGGTGAATAATGATGAAGGCAAGCTTTTTAAGGAAGGGATATTCAACTTCAAATACTTTAGATAAAATAAATTTTCTATAGTAGATAGATATTGGTCGAGAACTAGATGACCCAAGCTAAATACCCTTAGGAATTTGAAATTTTTAAAAATCACGTCACAATCTAAATAGGCAAGTTGGGTGTTTATAAAGGTTGTAAGTAATGAGTTGTGGTACATATCAGAAGGCTCTAAAAAAACAAACTTGGTCAAACTTTTATTATTGGGGAAAAAATTAACTAATTTGAACAATTGGTCCAAGATCATGATAAACTTCATCATATGAGCTAGAGTTGCTAATACATCTTAGACAGTACTATTAAGAGAGCATGCTTTAGTTGTGCCTCTAACATTTATCTTCTCCACTTGAATGAAGCCTCTGTTGATTAGTTCTTCAAAGTACTTCTTAGTAGTTTCCTCACAGTTGTGTGGTATAAAACCTTGAGCAATCCACAACTAATACAATTGCCTGGTGGATATTACAAAGTGTTTATAAAAGACAAACATATAGAGACAGCAGACTTTCAAATTGAAAAGTAACTTTAAAACTGATAACAATAAAAGTGAACTTACAATAAAAGTGAACTTGGTCGATACACTATTTCCTCCATTAGTGTCTCTAGTGACTTACTTCCATGGTACAACATTAAAAACAACCAATCTTCTTCCTTTATTCTAGTTAGTTGTCCTTTAGTGAGGACTAAATCAAGCCGAATCATCTCTTTACCTTCTAATTGAAACAAGGTAAGGATGTTAGGATCATCAATCATTAAAAGTACTCTTGTTCCATTCTAACAATCTGGAAGTATATCTCTAAGATCATCCCAGATTTTTTTTGAAATAGACATCATCCAGGAAAATTAAGCATTTCTTATTTGTCAAGAAATCACAACAAATGGTTCTTCAAGTTAAAATTTTTTTTCTTCAGTGTTTGACAAGTGAGAAAATTAAAGCGTACTGAGAAAATAAAAGTTGAATCAAGAGAATTCTAGAATCATCCAATTCAATTACTAAAAATCTCAATGAATGTGTACACAATGTTTTTCATAGACATAGCTAAACCACAGCTAAATTGTATAACTAACTATAGCTAACAATTGATAATCATAACTACTTAAGCTAAACTTCATGTGTGATGGTAACCAAATGACCACCAGGTGTCATCTGAACATCCAAGTCATTAACCTTCAATTGTATATTGCAGCTGCTATAATCCCCTGCTTTATCTTTTGTTTTGCTTAACGTATAGCATGCATAAGCTTCCTTAACATCCCCCCTTAAGGTCAAGGGTCTACTAACGACATTGAGCTTGAACCTAAAATAGCTAAACGTAGGAAATGATAAGGCCTTGGTGAGAATGTCTACAACTTGCTCTTCAATGGGAATATATTCGATCTTCAATTCCTTACCAAACATTTTATCTCTAATGTAATGGACATCTAATTCAATAAGCTCATACTTGGAGTGAAAATAAGATTTCTTGCTAGGCCTCTAGCACTTAAGTTGTAATACTAAAGAACCGGAGTAGATAACTTAGCTATATACAATTAAAAAAAATAAGGATTGAAGTCAAATGAGTTTTCAGCATACTGATGATAAGGCTCTAGATTCACTTTTAATCCTGGATTTAATAACTACTCCTTACTTTTTAAAAGACCAAGAAATCAAATTATTGTGAAGATAAATGCAGTAGGCTCCAATAGATTTTCTATCATCAATATCACATGCCCAATCTACATCAAAATAACCATTTAATCTAATAACTTAAAGTAATCCCTCTGCTGTAGATAAAGACCATGAGTAAAAGTAGCTTGAAGATATCTAAGGACCTTTTTACAAGCTAACCAATGTTAAAGTGTAGGAACACTCAAATATTGACTGAGTTAATGTACAGAATAAACAATGTTAGGCCTTGTTAATATTAAATATTAAAGACCTCAAACAATATTTCTATAAAGTGTTGGATTTTCAAATTCTTACCTTAAAGATCCTCTGACTTGTCTTTCTAGCTTAAGACTTGTATTGAAATGTGTGTCGGTTCCTTTATAATCTTCAAAATTAAAGCTTTAGTTACAGATCCTTGATATATTTAGTTTACAGTCAAGCTTAGTATAACTCTCACTGTAGAAGACTTGATTACAGGGCTGAAAGTTTTTTACTAATCAACTCCTGTAGTTTGATGAAATCCCTTTGCAATTAATCAAGCCTTATACTTAGAGATTAACCCATTTGTGTTGTATTTAGTCCTAAACACCCATTTGCAGCCAACAACTTTACATGTAGGGGACATTGGTATAAGACACCAAATGTTATTTTTAATTAGTGCATCAGACTCTACTTGCATTGCAGCTTTTTTATTTGGATCAAATATTGCTTTAGATGGAGTAGATGGTTCCAAACTGTTATGAGATCTTAAAAAGGCTTTAGGCTTAAAGATGCTAGCTTTTGCTCTGGTTATCATATGGGGAGTTAAGGATACTGTTTTGAACTGAGGGATTGTCGTTGAAGATGATGGTGGATGAAATTGAAACTATGATGAAAGTATTAAAGGTGCTGGTGATGTGCTGGTCATGTTGCCGGTGACGGGCGGTGAGGTGATTAATTTAAAATGATTTGAGGAGCTGGTGATGAATAGTAAGGTGTATTTTGGGTTGAGGAATTAGGTGATGAAGAAATAGGCGTTGTGTTAGGTGAATATGGTGAGGTATATGCATCAAGATAAAGGGAAAAAAGATCATTACCTGCTATATCCACTTTAAAGGTGTTTAGATTGCTATTAGAAGTTAACATTGAGTATGACTGAAGAAGATTGTATTTGACACAACTTGGCATTCTGCCTAATTCTATTTAATCATTCTGGCATAAATTGATTAATAATCCTGCCAAAAATTTTACAGAATCTCCCCTATAATTATCATATAACCAAATCTATAAAATTATAAATCAAGCACTCCCAAAATAATTTCAAATACAACTATCTTTGAACAACCAATCTCCTCAACAAAATACCAAATTATTCAATATCCAATATCAGAGAAAATACAATTGTTGTCCAAAATCCCCGAAATGTGATAAATTATACAATTCGATATATCTCAATAAATACATCTACGACTACTAACATTATTATGTGGCCATCATTCTAAAATAATTATCATTAATGGGTCAACTAATTGTACCAGAGATTCTCCTGTGGGGGGGGGGAGAAATATAATAAACGGGAAGAGTATAAAACGCAGTGAGTGGATAGTAGTTTTTGAACATAACTTTATTCTTAAATAATTAATCAGATCAAAACACAATCTCATCAAAATATCACAAAACTTAAATAACTTATTAAATTCAAATCATGTACTCAAATAACGATATCGCAAATATACTATTTAAATCAATGAATATCGATAATACTTATAACATCAATACTGAATATCGAAAACTATCACCAAACAAGTATTCAAGGGAATAATCACATCATATCCGGACCACGACGGATGGGCAATGACGTCTTATCTAGGTATAATCATGCCCGGAACTACACAGATAGATAAGGAAGTACTATCTCATATCCGATCATATTCGGACCTCGACGGACGGGCAATGATATATTATCCGAGTACAATCATGCCACTGAGCTACACGGATAGATCGAAAAATATCATTTCATATCTCATCATATTTGTGCATGCATAATCTGATCCCCAAAAGATAAAGTCACCCGAGTACATGACCTAAAGCCTCCATGTGTACTTAAACGGGCCCCAAAAGCCTGTATCTCATCTCAGATTATCATCGTATCTCAATATATCGCATCTCGGTATTCATCATACCACATGGATATGCCCTCAAAAGGCAAGTACATCCAAACACACGGCCTAAAACCTCTATGTGTGTTCGAGACACGCCCAAAAACCTTATATCTCATTATATCATCTATAACACTACATCCGGAGAGGAATCTTTGTTTAATGATTTTAAAAATAATCATTATACTCATATTCATATAGCTTTGTACACATATACATAAATATATAATCTCATCCAAAATCTCATATCCTTTTTCATTTATCATGTCTTAATTTGGTTTTCTTTTCTTTAAAATATTATCATGCATATTCAAAATTGGTAATCAAACACATTTTTGTAATAAATACCAAAACCAAGACAAAATCTATTTATATAAAATCATTAAATCGAAGCCTTGAAAACCAATCTCATAAACATGATTTCCCGTATTTTAAAATCATAATAAACTACAACGGAAATAGGTTTTGTATATTTAACTCATAGTGACACTGTTCGAACTCGGTATAAACAATGTCCGCAGTTGATTCTCGTTCACGGATCCTCCTCCTTTAATTTAAAAATAACATAATTATTATCCGTAATGCGAATCACAACTAATAAACAGAAAAAACGACATTTATCCGATAAAATATTCTTAAATTCATAAAATTACCAAAATACCCTCGAAATCAAAATTTACCAAATTATCCTTAGAAGACATATTACGAAAATACCCTCAATTCTGATTACAAAAATATCCATAAATTTTAAATTTATGAAATTACCCTTAAAAATATAAAATTACCAAAATGCGCCTAACAGCATAAATTACTGATTACCCCCTGAAATCTCAAATTACCTAGCTGTCATGATCTGAAATTATCAAAATGTCCATCAATTTTAAAATTATATAATTACCCCTAAAGTTTATAAATTTACCGAATTACCCCTAAGGGTCAACGGTGACCGGAATTCAGTCTACGGCGACATGAAGCTTAGGTCTGATAGTTCTGACCTCGGTGAGTCCAATGGTGCCAGCGGTGATGGAAAATCAAGGCCTCCAAAACTGTGAACTTTCCGGCGGTCAATCGGTGACAATTTCAGGTGATGGGGTTGGTCGGAAAATGATGAGAGGGAGCTAAGGAACAAGATCTAAGTGGTGGTATCGCCTAAAACCAGCAAAATCGGTGATAAGAAAAACGGGTTGAGCCACGGGTTTTGGAGCTGGATCGCAGGAATTCTAGCCTTTTTCTGGCTTCGGTCATGGCAGGAATATGTCGGTCGGCAATCAAGCTTTAGATTGGTACCAAACGTGGCTGGTGGGGTGGTCGAAATAAGAAAAGCAGTAAATCGAGGTTCGCGAGACACGGGTTGCAGATTCGAGTCACGGGTTGACAGCTTCTCTCTCTCTCTCTCTCTCTCTCTCTTTCTCTCCCTTTTCCATTTATAGAAACCTCCCCCCCCTCTCTCTCTCCTTTTCCATTTATAGAAACCTTTTCTTTTAAAGCTTAATACAAAAAATTTGACTATGAGGCCTTTAAATCGCATCCGAAATATCTCGATTTAATGTTACGATAAAATTTAAATTATTCGAGCTCGATCAATTTAATAAACATGTTTAACTTACCCGCAACGACTTGTAACCAATTCGTTAACTTTGAAAATTATTGACAAAATTAAAAATAACATCATACACTCAATTAAATAAATTTATGGTGCATATGCTACAATCCTTGCCCCTTATAAAAATTTTTATCCTCGAAATTTACACATCTGATCAGAACAGGTGAGGATATTGAGCTCTTACTAAGTTCTTGTGTTCCAACGTAGCCTCTTCCTTTGAGTGATTCCTCCAAAATACTTTTATTAAAGGAATGGTTCTAGAAAGCAAGACTTGGTGTTTCATTTTCAATATCTGCACCGGTTCTTCTTCATAAGTCAAATCTTCCTTCAACTCAATCGGTTGCCTCGAGAACACATGACTCGGATCATACATGTACTTTTGGAGCACCGAGACATGAAACACATCGTGGATTTTTGATAACCCGGGTAGTAGAGCTAACCAGTAAGCCAATGGACCAATGTGCTCTACAATCTCATACAACCCAATATAGCGTGGGCTTAGCTTCCCACACTTTCCAAATTGAAGTACCCCTTGCCAAGGAGAAATTTATATGAAAACTCTATCGCCAACTTCGAATTCTAGTTTTGGCCTACGCTTATCTGCATAGCTCTTTTGTCTATTTTGGGCCACTTTCAATCTATCCTGAATAAGTTGTACCTTCTCATTAGTATCCTGAACTAATTTGGCCTCTGCTCACCAATCTCATCTTAACATACTGGAGTTCTTCATTTTCTACCATATAAAGCCTCATATGGTGCCATCTCGATACTAGCTTGAAAATTGTTATTGTAAACAAATTCCATTAAGGGTAAATAAACATTCCAACTACCTCTAAACTCTAAAACACAAGCTCATAGCAAATCCTCCATGGTTTGAATAGTACGCTCTAACTGACCATCAGTCTATAGATGAAAAGTTGTATTGAAATTCAACTTGGTGCCTGAAGCCTTTTGCAAGCTGGTCCAGAATTTAAAAGTGAATCAGGAATTTCTATTTGAAACAATAGACAATAGTACTCCATGAAGTCAAACTATCTCATCCACATAAATACTCGCCAACTTGTCCATTGAATAAGTGGTCTTAAATGGTAAAAGGTGAGCAGATTTTATAAGTCGATCAACAACCATCCAAACACTATCATGTCAACTCTAGGTATGTAGAAGTCTCATTATAAAGTCCATAGTGATATACTCCCACTTCTACTTAGGAATAAGAAGCGACTGAGAACATCCTACTGGCCTTTAATGTTCAGCCTTAATCTGCTGGCAAACTAAACACCGAGAAACTTAATCTATTCCTATTTTGCTCATGCTTTTTAAGTTTTCTAGAAGCATAAGCCACTACTTTCCCATGCTGCATTAACACACAACCTAATCTTTACTTAGAGGTGTTGTGCAAATTTTATTGAACTCGCAAGTGCACGAATCTATTGTAGAATAGATTAATGGTGACGAGTGTCGATCCCACGAGGAGGTGGATTTTAATTATGTGTAGAATTAATTTTCTGAGTTGGTGGTTGGATTTATAATGAAAATGATGTAGGCTATCAATTAATTTAAATTAAAGTGGTAGGAATAAACTATTAAAATAAAATGCTTGGATCTCCTGGATGCTGCCTCAACATGTACCATCGGCTTAATATTCATTATTAGTACCAATTAAATCATGAAGAGGGAACTTCCACTCATCATGAACCACACTTTAATAGATATGGTGCTAAGGGCTTCCGTGCCAAATAAGTAATAACCTTGCTTTGGGAGGCGGTTATTCCAGTAGATATCCGACAAGATTATTACTATCCTGCTCACGAAAAGTCAAAACAACCACATAAATTAAAGGGGAAGGAAAAGTAAATTTACCAAATTAAGCCCATGGAGCATGTTGAGACTTCACCTTCAACCCAAGCTTGAAAGGAAATTAGCCACTCATATTTGAACTAGGGGTAAAATGAGAATTTTATTAAAATACGTAGAAAATACAAGATGGAGATGGAATTAGAGAAAATGGAGTCCAAAAATGGATTCAGGGGTGTCAAACTAGGGGGGGGAGCCCCCTTTTTATAGATACACTGAGTAAATCATGGCCATCGGATTAAAACAATTTGGACGCTCAGGATTGCGCCACGTGGCAAGTTCGTATTTGATGGAACACATCATCAGGGCTGTTATTCTGTGTATATGCATGTACCATACACAAGTTTTTTTCGATCCACTAATATTCTGCCACGTCACCGGTCAACATTTTTGCTTCAATAGGATCATGACACGTCATCAGTCAACGCCACATCATCAGTCAATGCCACATAAGCGGTCAATGCCACATCATTCGTCCAATCAAATGCCGCCATGTCATCGTATAGTGCCACGTCATCGCATAAAGCCGCGTCGGCCAACGATATAGGTGGGCGATCAAAGCGATTAAATGGTCGCGATGTCATATATATCAACCGTTCCGTATGTGTGAACAGTACCATTTTTCTTTTTATGCTCCTCCTAAGGTTTTCGACTGTCCTGAGTTCAAAAGTGCTGTCCGTTTTTCCATCTGATCTCTCGTTTATTGTGAAATGACCCCCCTAAAATACATAAAATACTTAATTAAAATAAAACATACATAATTAAATTACAAGGGACTTAAAGACATAAAAATAGGGATGTTAGTGAGACTTGGAGTATAAAATGATGATTTTCTCCATTATAAATACACACTTTCTTGTACTCAACAAGAGGCATCACTATATACCACAAATCCTTCATTACCAAATAGAAGCGTAAGAATGAGTGCCGAGGTAAGACGTTTTTTAAGTTCTTGAAAACTCTTTTCACAGTCATCATCCCACTGGAACTTAGCATTCTTCCTAGTTAGTCGGGTCAAGGGAATGGCAATCTTAGAGAATCCTTCCACAAATGTACGATAGTAACAAGCTAACCCAAGGAAACTCCGAACCTCAGTGACATTTTTATGCTATTCCCATTTCATGACTGCTTCGATCTTTTGAGGATCAACATAAATGCCGTCAGCTAATATAACATGGCCCAAAAATACTACTTTGTCCAACTAGAACTCATACTTGTTGAACTTAGCATGAAGTTGCTTTTGTCTTAAAGTCTACAAAACAGTCTGCAAATGCTCTACATGTTCCTCCTAAATTCGAGAATATACCAAACTATCATCAATGAACACAATCACAAACTGATCTAAATAAGGGCGAAATACATTATTCATGAGATCCATAAATGTTACTAGAGCATTAGTTAACCCGAATGGCATTACCAAAAACTTATAGTGTCCATAACGAGTTCTAAATGCTGTTTTAGGAACGTTATCATCTTTGATTCTAAGTTGATGATAACCTAAGCGTAAGTAAATCTTAGAAAACACTTTCACTCTCTGAAGTTGATCAAACAAGTCATCAATGCACAGAAGGGGATACTTATTACGTACTGTAACTTTATTCAACTGCTTATAGTCAATGCAGAGTCTAAAGGTACTATCTTTTTTCTTAACCAACAAAACTAGAGCTCTCCACATGGACACACCAGCTTTAATAAATCCTTTACCCACAAATTCCTGTAGTTGAACTTTAAGTTCTTTCAATTCAGCTGGAGCCATCCTATATGGTGTTATTGGTATAGAAGTCATCTCAGAGACCAAATCAATAGAAAACTCAATTTCCTTATTAGGTGGCATCCTCGAAAGTTGATCTAGAGAAACATCTGGAAACTCATGGACTACTGGAATATCCTCCAATCTCAACACTCTAGCTTTTGTGTCTATCACATGTGCAAGATAAGTTGAGCATAATTTTCTTAACAACCGTCTTGCATTAATGGCCGCTATGACACATGAACCTAGCTTTTTTAATACAACTTTCTTTTTGAAACAATCCACAGTATCATGGTGAAATGCAAGCCAATCTATGCCCAAAATAGCATCGAAATCCTGAATTTCTAAAATAATCAAGTTTGCCTCAAAGTTATACTTACCTAACCTAATCATACAATCTCGATACACACTCTCGGTAAGTAGTAAACCTCCAGTAGGTGTATTAACCACTAATCCACAATCTAATGGTTCAGGCTCTCGCTCTACATGCATCGCAAACATATGGGAAACAAAAGAATGTATGCGAAACAAAAGAATGTATGGATCCAGGATCAACAAAAAATAGGCCTTGCGGTAAAAGATAGATAGTATACCTATAATAATTTCTTGGGTAGCATGAGCCTCTTGCTGTGTCAATGCAAAGACTCGAGCTTAGGTATAAGGCCGACCAAGTTGACCTCTCTAACTCGAGGCAATCGTCTGGCTCCGAAATATAAATGTAAAACCCTCGGTTTGCACACCTCTTTAACTCAGAGTTGGTCCAGAGTGAGAGTGACATTGTGGAGCTGCCCCTCAAGCAGAACTATCACTCTGAGGCAAAGTAGGGCAGAATCTCTTAATATGACCAGGTTGCCTACAAAGATAACACAACACCTTGTCCCCAACACGACACTAGCCTTGATGATTCTTGCCACATGAAGGGCAAGAAATTTACTGTATATTCCTTGAATGATCACCACGTTTTCCTCTGTTATTCTTGTAATATTGTCCCTGAGTCCTAGCATTACTCCCTACGGACTACTGGATTGAATTGTGACTGACAATCTGTCTCGAATCTCCCCTAAAACTTATACCCTGTCGCCTTTGAATGTTGTTAGAGTAGCTAGTATAAGTGCCTCCTCTCTTAGGCGGCCTACTACTAAAGTCACACTTTGTCTAACTCTGATTGTGCTTTTATTTGAAGGCTGAATTATGCATCCCTCTCAGATACTATGTTCTACTCTCTTTACTACCTCAACTACCTCTGTAAACTTAGTATATCATGATGCAGTTACGTTCGTGCGTATCTTAAATCGGAGACCCTCCTCAAATCGGTTGCATCTCTCCCTCTCATCACCCACTCTAGACATAGTAAATCTAGATAGGTCCATAAACTTCTTCTCATACTCCTCAACTGTCATGGATCCCTGAACCAACCGAAGGAATTCACCGTGTTTAATATTTTAGTACACAATTGGAAAAAAATAGTTGTAGAATTCCTTACGGAATATAGCCCAAGTAATCGCAATCGACGTTCCAGTGTCTGCCACCAATGATAGGCTCTATTATCGAGTAGAAAAGTGGCAAAGAAAAATCTATCCTCTTTTGAGCATCTTATCACCTCAAAAATACATTTAATTTGACAAACCATGACACTGCCTTGGGTGGATCTCCAGAACCGTTAAAGCTTTTAGCCCTTAAATTTCTCACACACTCAATAGTATTAGTAAGACTGGTATATGCATGAGTCTGATTCTGTACCACTGCAGTCATAATCTTTGCTAGCCTATCAAATGACTGTTCAATATTCGGCATATTCTTTGGTGTCTGTTATGCCACCTCATCCATTAAGGACTTAACTATGCCCTCGTTCATGAGTTCATTTTCCCACATAGGTACAATGCCTGGAGTATACCTAACTACTAGCCTAGTACGGCCATGGCCACGGCCTCGACCACATCTATTGCTACGAGGGAGCATGATGGTGCCAAAAAAATAATAATTCCCATTTTAATAACTATAAAACTTATTCTAATTACGACAGTAAAGTCTACAGAATCTAAAACCATGCTTTGATACCAACTTGACACGACCGGCCCCAAATCCCTCAGGATGAGTCTACATAATTCTATTTAATCATTCTGGCATAAATTGATTAATAAAGATTTTGCCAAAAATTTGGCAGAGTCTCCCCTATAATTATAAGATAACCAAATCTGTAAAATTATAAATCAAGCACTCTCAAAATAATTTCAAATACAACTATCTCCGAACAACCAATCTCCTCAACAAAATACCAAATTATTCAATATCCAATATCAGAGAAAATACAATTGTTATCCACAATCCTTGAAATATAATAAATTATAAAATTTGATATATCTCAATAAATACATCTACGACTATTAATACTATCATGTGGCCATAATTCCAAAATAATTATCATTGCTAGGTCGACTATTGTACTTACAATTCTCCTGAGGGGGGGAATATAATAAAACGGGATGAGTATAAAACTTAATGAGTTCAGTGAGTGGATAGTAGTTTTTGAACATAAATTTGCTCTAAAATAATTAATCAAATCAAAACATAATCTCATCAAAATATCACAAAAACTTAAATAACTTATTAAATTCAAATAATGTACTGAAATAACGATATCGTAAATATACTGCATAAATAAATGGAAATCCATAATACTTATAACATCAATATTGAATACCAAAACTATCACCAAACAAGTACCTAGGGAATAATCTCATCAAATTAAGACCTTGACGGACGGGCAATGACGTCTTATCCGGGTGCAATCACGCCTCGGAGCTACATTGATAGATCAGAAAATATCATCTCATATCTCATCATATCTGTGCATGCATAATCTAGTCCCTAAAAGACAAAGTCGCCCGAGTACACGGCCTAAAGCCTCTGTGTATACTCAGACGAGCCCCAAAAGCTTGTATTTCATCTTTATCATCTGTATCTCAATATTTGTATCTTTGTATTCATTATATCGCATGCATATGCCCCTAAAAGGCAAGTACGCCCAACACACACGACCCAAAACCTCTATGTGTGTTTAGACGGGCTCCAAAAGCCTTATATCTCATTATATCATCTATAACTCTATATCCGGAGGAAAGGGTACTGTCTAATGATTTTAAAAACAATCATTATACTCATAGTCATATACCTTTGTATACATATACATAAGTATATAATCTCATCCGAAATTTCATCTGAAATCTTATATCCTTTTTCATTTATCATGTCTTAATTCTGGTTTTCTTTTCTTCAAAATATTATCATGCAAATTCAAAATTTATAATCAAAATCATTAATCAAACACATTTCTCGTAATAAATACCAAACCTAGATAAAATCCATTTCTATAAAATCATTAAATTGAAGCCTTTAAAACCAATCTCGTAAACATGTTTTACCATATTTTAAAATCATAATAACTACAATGAAAATAGGTTTTGTATATTCCACTCACAGTGACAATGTTCGAACTCGGTATTGATAATATCCGTTAGTTGATTCTGGTTTGCGGATCCTCCTAATTTAAGAAAATAACATAATTACTATCCTTAAGGTGAATCACAACTAATAAACTCAAAAACAACATTTATGAGCAATAAAATATTCTCGAATTCGTAAAATTACCAAAATACCCTTAATTTACCAAATTATCCTTAGAATCACATATTACGAAAATACCTTGAATTCCAACTACAAAAATATCCATAAGTTTTGAATTTATGAAATTACCCCTGAAAAATATGAAATTACCAAAATGGCCCTTATGACATAAATTACCGACTACCCCCCAAAATCTCAAATTACCTATTACCCCCCAAAATCTCAAATTACCTAACTGCCCTGATCTAAAATTACCAAAATGTACACTAATTTTAAAATTACAGAATTACCCCAAAAGTTTATGAATTTACCAAATTACCCTTAACGGTCAACGGTGACCGAAACTCAATCAACGGTGATAGGAAGCTCAGGTCTGATAGTTCTGACCTCGGTGAGTCCAATGGTACTGACGGTGACCTCTACGCATAGCGGTGACTGTGGATCAAGCTCCCCAAAACTGTGAACTTTTCGACTGTCGATTAGTGGTAATCCGGTCGTTTTCAGGTGATGGGGTTGGTCGAAAAATGATAAGGGGGAGCTAAGGAACAAGATCCAAGTGGTGGCATGGCCTAAAATTGAAAAAATCGACGGCGAGAAAAACGATATGGGTCACGGAGCTTGGTCAGGTTTGCAGGTCATGGGTCACGGATCTGGGTCACGGATCTTGGTCACGAGTTAACAACTTCTCTCTCTCTCTCTCTCTCCTTCCTTTCTATTTTTGGTAACCTCTGCCCCCCTCTCTTTCTCTCCATTTCCATTTATAGAAACCCCTTATTTTTTTTGTAAGCTTAATACAAATTAAGTTAATACTAGACCCGAGTGTCGAAATTAAATCGACTACGCGACCATTGAATCGCATTCAAAATATCTCGGTTTAATGTCATGAAAAAATTTAAATTATTCGAATGTAATCAATTTAATAACTGCGTCTAATTTACCCGCAACGACTTGTAACCAATTCGTCAACTTTGAAATTAGCGACGAAATTAAAAATAACATTATACACTCAATTAAATAAATTTAAGGTCCATATGTTACAGTATTGGAAATCAGAAGGCTGTTGTTGTGAAGATGACAGATTAAAAAGTGATGAATATGGAAATGAAGTTTCATCAAACAGAACATGGCTTGCTATATAGATTTTTCCAGAAGGATGCAAGAATTTATGACCCTTATGGAGAGGACTATAGCCTATGAATAAACATTTAGAAGTATGAAAGTGAAATTTATGTTAATTATAATCTCTAAGGAAAGGAAAACAAGAGCAACCAAAAGTTCTTAGGAAGTTGTAATCTAGTTTGAGATGAAAGATAGTCTCTTAAAGGGATTTAGTGGCTGTATGGAATGAATCTCACCAAAATTTAATAAGTAAAGTGGCTTGTGCAAGGTTAGACCAATTTCAGTGATGTGCCTATGCTTTCTCTTTATTGTGCCATTTTGATTATAAGTGTAAGGACAGGAATGCTTGAATATGATGCTTTCTTCATGAAGGTAAGAAACAAATAGTTTGAATTCACCACCCTAATCAAATTGAAGGCATTTGATGGACCTGTCTAACTATTTTCTACTTGAGTTATAAAGATTTTAAAAATTGAAAGGTTTCGCTTTTAGTTTTCAAAGGAAAAATCGAAGTAAACCTTGTAAAGCTATCATCAAAACTTACATAGTATCTATAAGCTTGTAAAGAAATTACAGGAATGGGTCTCCATAGTTCAGCATGTAGGATCTCTAAAAAAGAATTTGTGGTTTTTGTATAGGTAACTGGAAAATGTAGTTTGTCCATGTTTCCATCGTACAAGCAATGCATGGTTCAAAAGATTTATTTCCATTGATTGCTTTAAAGGCTGAGTTCATGTGATTCCATGATTTAAGATTTTAGAACTTGGATGACCTAATCTTTAATGTAATACAAAAGTACTCAACAAGCATGTGGAGTTTACATAAAGAGAACTAATGCAGTATGTCAACAGAAGGTTGTATTATGCAAATTAGAAGAAACAATTGAGAACATTAAAAAGGGAAATAGTTGGAACATCTGACTAAACATTAGCAATGTGACTTTGAGTGAGAGTTTTATTAGGTGACATCAACAACAATCTGTATAAACCTTTGTCAGCCTTACCCTGTAGTATGATCAAATTCTTCACTTTGTCCTTCACAAAACAAAATTAATTAGTAAACTCATCTTAAACATTGTTATCTTTAGTCAGTTGGGATATGCTAATGAGGTTTTCGGTGATTTGAGGGACCAGCAATATGTTATTAAGCTTAAGTGTGGTTGAAGCATTGGAATTGTGATTATGCAATCTTCAAGTGGCATGACCAAGATGTGTAATACATAAACTAGCACCATTTCCAACTAAAAGTTTAGATGTACTTACAAAAGTTTCAGTAATGTGCATGTTGTTCATGTTATTTGTGAGGTGATGTGTAGCACCACTATCAAGGTACTAGTTGGTATCAGAAGGGCCATCCATGTTTGCCACATATGCAGACTTTAAATTCTTGTTTGGTGGTAGCTTGTAAGCTTGTGAAGCAATAAACTCATTAAGTTTCCAACAAATGTAAGTAGTGTGACCTATTCTGAGGCATATTTAACAGGTAGGCTTAGAGATATTCCATTGAGGTTTAGTATTTTCAAGTGATTTGCCATTGTTAAAGCCACCATTTCCACCAGTGTTTTGATTCCAGTTTCCTCCCCCATTCTTTTGATTACCACATGATTAGTTTCTTTACTGGAAATTATTGCTTGCAGCTGCAAAATGTCTAAAACTTCTTTTAAAGCCACCATATCCATAACCTCCATTGTTGCCACCATATCCAAAATCTCCATTGTTACCAAAATCGGTGTTATATCTATAACCACCAAAATTCTTACCTCCTGACATATTCCTTCTCTTAAGTCCTCTATTTTGAACAAGATTTGCTTCAATGTTTTGTTTCACATTTATGTTAGCAAGCATATGTGCTTATTGTTCTATTCTAGCCTCTAGAGTTAAAAGCATTGCATATGCTTCATTCACATTCATTTTCCCAACACCTACTTGTCTAGTTATATAGGTAGCAATAGATTTATATTCTAGTCCCAAACCAGAAATTATATACAAAATCAAATCATCATTACTTAAAAGCACTTCCAGCTACAGCCATATCATCTGCTATATTCTTCATCTTAAAGAAGTAATCAATAATTTTCAAATCATCTTTTCTAGTTAAATTCAGCATATACCTCAGATGTAAAAGTCTGGACTTAAATTGTGAACCAAACTACGCTTCAATAGCTTTCCATATATCCAGTGAAATTTCTAGAATAAAGACTAGGTTGATGATGCCTTCACTCATTGAGGACGGCAACCATTCTGAGAAGAACCTGATCTTGTGACCTCCACGTGACATAAGCTAGATTATCCACAGATCTGAGATCATCACCAACTCTCTGAGCAATATGAGAGCGTGGAAGATTTACTGAATCACCAATGAACTTTTCTAGTCTGTTTCAATGAATTGAGGCAAGATCTTAAGATCTCCAGATCGAGTAATTCGATTGATCTAGCTTAACAGGTGTATTGAATGTGAATGTAGATGTTGTTGAGTTAACGGTAGCATTATGAGCTAGAGTTCAAGATGAAGCAACTTGTATTGACGCCATTGTGGCTCTGATACCAAGTTAAAAAAAAATTTCTCGAGTGTTTGGCAAGTGAGAAAATTAAAGAGTGCTTAGAAAATGAAAGTTGAATCAAGAGAATTTTACAGTCATCCAATTCAATTACTGAAAATCGTAATGAATGTAAACACAATGTTGTTTATATACACAACTAATTCACAGCTGAATTGTATAACTAACTACAGCTAACAATTGATGATCATAACTACTTAAGCTAAACTTTACGTGCGCTGGTAACCACACAACCACCAGGTGCCAGCTGGACATCCAAGTCATCAACCTTCAACTGTACATTGCCGCTGCTGCAATCCCCACTTTATCTTCTGCTTTGCTTAACGTACAGCACGCATGAGCTTCCTTAACACTTTGGTTTATCATTGATCCATAATTGCACTAAACTCAGATGCAGGCATTACATAATTCATCATGTCATTCAATATTCTGTTGAAATTGTAGATTAAAGATACTCTAACCCAAGCACGACAATCAAAATTAAACTTGGCATGACTATTGTTGTAAGTCTCGGCAGCAAAAGCAGTCTTATTCAAGCCAGTGCTATCAAGAATTGCAACCACTGAAAGCTAAGGCTTTCCCTCTATCAACACATCTAACTACTACTCCATGTCCCTCTTTTTATTAAACTCTGAACAAAGCGAATATGACGAAGAAGAAGAATCACCTGCTTCTGTTTGAATCTCCTCCTTTAATTCACTGACATCTTCGTGGTTGGGTGGAAGTTGTTCCATCCGATTTCTTATATCTATGATCTTATTTTGGATTTTTATAGGAGCACTGCTTTCACTATTGCTTATAGTGAATGTGTCAATGGCACTCCCAAAAAGTCTTCTCTATTGACATGATCTTCATTAATGATTTGAAACATAAGCCAAGCCATGTCAGCTTCATAGGTCCGCAGCAAAGAAATGATCTCGAATAAGATGTTTAGAATACGTGGCTTCAAATTTGTTGAATCCGGCAATATTCCTTCTTCACCTGCTAACAGCCTTTTCAACCTCTCAGAAAATAGTCGAAGGTTGGAGTCTATATCTCCTTCTCTCAGTACTCCGGCATTGTAATCAGAGCATTATTAATTATTCTTCAAGAGATGATAGCACAAACATTAAGATGAAAACATGATGGTCGATCATTTACATCAGCAAATAATTAAATTGGAGAATTACGTTTTCATTATTCCTCTTAGAATTGGTTTTTATCATCTCCACCCCTAGGGCCGATTTATAAATTTAATTCATTGGAGACAAAATTATAATAAAAATTAATATATTATAAAAGTTATCCCGATATCAAAATTTCTTTATAAATTTGCCTCCACTGAAACAAAAATTGGATAAATGCTCGTTTAACCTTTATATTTTGGATTAAATACTCGTTTAGTCTTTATATTTAAAAATTTTCCTAAGACGCCTACTATTAAAGATGTCATACTTTTGTCCTCAATTTTTCTATACTTTTACAAAAATATCCCTATAATAATCTTGGGGATATTAATTTAAAATAACACAAAAAATAGTATTAAAAGGAAAAAAACAAAATTGTCTTATAGTAAATACTATTCTGTCTTGTAAACTTTTTTTTTTATTTTGTAGAGATGGTGTGTTATTTTTTATACATGCATCACAATTGCTTCTATACCATTGAAACAGTAAATATAGCCTTTTGACGTGCAAATTATTCAACATCTCCACAAATTCCACAAGATTTCACAGGCAAAACGAATTCTAAAATTCATAAAAATTATGTCAAATAAAGATAAACGTGTCTGGTGCTATAACTATTTTTTTGCTTTTTGGACAGGGTCTAGTACTATAACTAATTCATTACGAATTTTCTAATAAGCACTAAATAGATCATTAAAATCATCATTGTAGCTATGATTTTCATCTTAATGTTTCTCCAATTCTAGATAGTAGATCTCTTTATTAAATCGTCAAAAATTAGAAAAGGGGCTAAATCAAAAGCTTAATTATGAAACTCATCATGTAAAAATCTAAAAATAACTTCTAATTTCGTAGCAAAATGGTTTGCAAATGAATATAAAAATGATCAAACTTCAAGCATAATTTCTTTAGAAATAATCAACAGAATTTTGTAAGAAATGAATCACTTACCAAAGTCAAGAAGTGCGGAGAACACACGCGAGCTATTATTCCCAGTGCGTCGAGCTTATGATAATCACAATGATCACTCAGATTAACAAATTGGAATCGCAGCTTTCGATCAGGCAGTCATGCTCAGTGTGTCTACCATTAATCCTTTCTTGAAAATGTTCATGCTCATGAATAATTGCAGCTAGGACCTTGTAATTATCCGAATTGAAGTTTAAACTAATTATCTTGACTTTGGTAAGTGATTTCTTTTAAAATTCTTTTGAGTTTTTTTTTTTTAATAAAGCATGACGTTGGATCATATTGAAGTTATCTTGTGCACTACTTTAGTTGATCCCCTCAATATTAGAAACTATATTATATCGGAAATAATTAAGAGTGTTAAAATTATGAAACCGTGACGTTGGATCATATTGACGTTAATTTGTGAGCTACTTTAGTTGATCCCCTCAATATTAGATTTCTGCAGAGCTACTTTAATTATAAAGGCAATCGAAATCTGCGTTCTGTGCTGAGAGTAGATTTCTGCAGAGCTAGCTGATCTCTATGTGCTTTTTAAATGGTAAAATGTATGTCATGACTATAACTTTTTTTAAGCTAATCAAAGGAAATTTAAATCTCTCGATAGATTAGATATATTCTTAGCTCCTTGAGAGTCTAGTAACTCTTAAATACAACCAATCAAATTACCACGGTAACATTAAAGATTTTTTTTTTTAATTGAATAATATCAAGCTTATTTTGAATAAAGCTACATCAAGGTTACAAACCAATAAAGTTAAAACGCCCACATAATACTCCATGACTCCACAATATGATTCCACAAATAAAGCGTCACTTCCTTTTGACAGGTTCAAAACCGATAAAATTATTATAGGAGGTTGTGTTAGAAGTAATGACCGCAAATCAGTCTTATTTCTTGTTTAAAGCAATTTTGTCCCATTAGATTAGTTGAAGTGTCCATTTAGACAAGTGTTAAACCGTATCATCTGCCCAAAGTTTTACCAGTGTCACAAATAGAGGTGCAATTTAGACTAGCAGGTTGTGTTCATGTCGTGTTCTCTTCTTGTCGTATTAAGTTTGAACTAATTAAATCTGATCCATATATTAATTATGTAAGGAATCTTAAATCCTAGGCTAGACCCATTTATTGTCCTCTCTAAATCATCTCACCCATTTAACAACATTTTAATATTTTATTCGGAAAATATCACTTCTCTAACATGTTTTTATTTCAATTTACTTATCCTTAAATTGTCGTTGTCTGGACGGAACATGTACATAATATTAGCTACCAACCAATATCGAAGCTAGCGAAGGCCTAATCTGGGCTGCAGCTCCGGATGGTCCCTGCAAAATTTCTTCTAAATCCCTTTATTTTTAATTTATTAAAATATAACATCATAAATGGCGGCTCTCTTCCATCTAATATTTACTTGAAGTCTGAAAATTATATACAAAATTTGAGTAGTTATTAAAAGTTTGTTCAAGCAATTAAGTTTGAGTAGTTCGCACAGGCTTTTATATATTCTAAGATTTTAAACATTAGATAGCCTGCCAATACATCTAGAGTACAACTACTAGGGTGTAATAGGGTGTAAGGGTGTTATGAAAATGAGATTTCTCAGGCGCGGGGCTGCAATATTTTTTTTTTTGAGGTGCAAGTAGAGTGATGGAATCAAAGTTAAAATGTGAGTTTTTGCATCATCCAAATATTCTGTTGAAAGTTTATAAGTGTGCGTAATGATGAAGGAAGGCTTTTGAGGGAAGGGAATTGAATTCATGAGCTCCATATATTTCATATCACTAAAATTACAAATTCAATAGTAATTAAAGAGTTATAAACTCTTGTATAAATCTATTTTATATAAATTAATGTGACAAAAAGTTGATGATATCTCCACCGGATAAGTTTTTTAAGCTCACCACATTTTCAAAAAATAATTACAAAAAGTACACATTATTTTTAAAAAATTTTAAATAATGGAGAACTTTGGAGAATTAATTAATTAAATCTATCTTAATTTACATTTTTTGTGACTCGGATTTTTTTTATTGTATTTGATTACAAAGATTGCTTTGGCATAAGTTTAAATTGACTATTTTACTATTATAAGGTAAAACTATCAAGAATTTACTTTACTTCAATATTTTTTTAATTTTATACCAAACTCATTGTTTCTAATACTATAGCATTAGTATGATTATTAATCATTAATTAAACTAACACAGTGTCTTTATTGTTGGGGCAATAAAATTTTTGGTGAAAATCATCACTTATAACCTACAAATATTTATGGTGTATCACCAAGAATTAATAAGAAAAATATACAGAAGTATACTTAAATCCATAACAATTAATTCCTCTATAGAATTGTATGGTTGACCTTCCAAGTCTACACGTTCTCCTAGATAGTCCTTTAAGTTTCTCCACGCTGTCTCTCTGAAGATGGGATGTCAGAAAGAATGGAAAAGATATGTGTGACATAGGGACCATGAACACTTATATAGACGATTATTTCTTATTGTCAATAGTATTACTAATTCTGCCCATGATAGAATTAGAATACTATTGGGTCTCTACATATTAAAGGTCCACACTCTATTAAATACATTGAAACCCATAATATCGAAAACTTTAATGGATCACTTTTAATTAGGTTTAACCTTATATGACAGTCCGCAACACATAATTATTTACATATAAGCCCAACATTGAATTAAAGATCCAATAATGCTAGATTAAAAAATATAACAATCTCCCACTTGGGTTGTATGTGTAACCTCATAATTTTTTTTTGCAAAAATAACCGTATGAGCTCAACCTTACTGTCATTACCGAAATGTATCTATAATCAATCCGGTCCATTAATCATACTAACATAGTAACAAAGCGGCCTTCATTACATTTATCGCAACTCGACCTTCAACGATCACTATGTTAATATAATTGAATGACATGGATCATGATGTGCATGTGTAGTATGGAAGTTTCATGCAATGTGATCTTAACATGCCTATTTCCAACTAGTCCACCTTAAACATTATTGAGATCAAACCATACTAAAATTAGAGTGTGAATAAACCAAAAACTTTATTTCTACAGAAAATAATCTTAAATATTCATAAACCAAAATAACCAAAAATGTCTAAATTATAAGAGCATCTAAAATCACAAACTCCCACTAAAACTAAATATCCTTAAATAACATGAAACTCATACAAGCAGTGTGCTCATGAAACATCTTTGGTGGCAATCCCTTAGTAAGTGGATCCACAATCATGGAGTTTGTACCAATGTACTCTATAGACAACTGTCCACTCTAAATTCTTTCTTTAACAACTAGGAACTTGATGTCTACATACTTTGACTTCATCAAGCTCCTATTGTTATTGGAATATAGCACTACTGACTTATTGTCATTAAATAACTTGAGTGATCGATCAACACCATCTACTATACGCAGCCCCGTGACAAAATTCGGCAATTATATTTTGTGATTGGATACCTCATAATATGATATGAACTCTGTTGCCATCATAAAAGAGGCTATAAGAGACTGTTTAGCACTCTTCTAAGTGATGGCACCCTGAGCTAGCAGATAGATGTAACACGATGTGGATTTCATACTATCTTGGTATTCAGCAAAATCGGAGTCAGTATATCCAACAATCTCAAGCTTATTTGACTTCTAATATGTGAGCATGTAGTCTTTTGTTCTCTTCAAGTATCGTAAGACCCGTTTGACTACTTTCCAATGGTCTACTCCTAGATTACTTAGATATCTGCCTAACATCCCAGTAATGTAAGCTATATCCGGTCGCCTACAAACCTTAGCATACATTAGACTTCATACTACTGACACATAAAGAATCTTCTGCATTTCCTTCTTTTCAAAATCTTTCTTAGGGCACTAACTGAGACAAAACTTATCTCGTATAGCGATAGAGATATCATCTGGTTTACAATTTTGCATGCCATATCTCTTGAAAACAGTTTTAATATAGCTCTTTTATGATAATCCCAGGTTACCCTGAGAGCAATCTCGATGTATCTGTATACCTAATACAAAAAAGGCATCACCAAGATCTTTCATCTTAAAATTCTTAACTAGAAATCTCTTAGTGTCGTGCAATAAGTTTATATCGCTACTAGCAAGCAAAATGCCATCGACATATAAAATCAAAAAAATATACTTGCTCCCACCGAACTTATGGTATATACAATCATCGACTAAATTTATCTCGAAACCAAATGAGATGATCACTTGATGAAACTTGAAATACCATTGTTGATATGCTTACCTGAGCCCATATTTATCTCGAAACCAAATGAGATGATCACTTGATGAAACTTGAAATACCATTGTTGATATGCTTACCTGAGCCCATATATGGATTTCTTACGTTTGTAAACCATATTCTTTGGGTCTCCTGATATAAAGTTTTCTGGTTGTACCATATAGATTGTCTCACCAATGTCACCATTGAGAAACGTCGTCTTTACATCCACTAATGTAACTCAAGATCGAAATACACCATTAATACCATTACAATACTGAAAGAGTCTTTGAAGATGCTGGAGAGAAAGTCTTTTTATAGTCGATGCCTTGTTTCAGTGTAAAGCTGTTTGTGGCAAGACACGCCTTGTACCTCTCCACATTACCTTTCAAATCTCTCTTAGTCTTAAATATCCATTTACAATCAATAGGTTTCGTAAATTGTGGCAATGGGATAAGATTCCATACATAATTATCTTTTATAGACTTCATCTTCTTATTCATGGCATCAATCAACTTCTGAGAGTTAGAACTTTCTATAGTTTGATGGAAATTGATTAGATCATCTACCATCACGCCAATATCTACTTCATGTTCTTGGAGAAATACAATATAGTCATTTGGCACTGCACTTCTCTTTTCTTTAATGGATCTCTTTAATGGCATAGGTTTTTAAGGTGGTAGAGTTTGTTCTTCTAGAACAACTTCTTCTATAGAGGGTTCTTCAACATTGTCTTGATTTACTTTGTCTTGAACAAAATCAGGAATGAGACCCTGATCAATGCCAATAACACCTATGGGAATATCAACATATTCCTTTTAAAAAACAAAGTCCCTAACTGTATCTCCTCCTGCAAACTCAACATCCTCAAAGAACTGAGCATTTCCAGACTCGAAAATTGACTTAGTCATGGGATCATAAAACTTATACCCCTAGATCGTTCTGAGTATCCAATAAAATAGTAACTCACCGTTCTTAAATCCAATTCTTCTCACTAGGCCTATAAGGTCTTGCCTCAAATGGACATCATGATAACTTTATGAAATGATAGTTATCTATAGCACTTTTACACTTAAATCAAGGTTATTTAGAAAGTAAATGACATGTTTTAATTGCATTAGTTACATTTGGCATATTTATTTATCTTTAGTCTATTCTTTATAAATTAAGTTGTTTTAGAATGAATTGTGTGCTTAGATTATGTGTTTAATTGTGGGCAACTGGAAGTGTAATCTCAAGAAAGGAATGTTGTGCAATAGGCTTGCAAAATTGAGGAAAGAAATGTTGTAGCCATTGCTGTAGCAACCATTGGTGTAACAATCTTGGAGAAATCATGAGAAGAAAAAAATCTCCCGCGAATCTTAGAAAAATTATGCGATATGCAGTTTCCAAATATAGAAGATGCGTGCCCTAGACGTCCAGTTCCTTAGTTTTCAAGGCGGCAAAAGAAGATTTCAGGTGTGAGGAAAAAAAAATAGAGAAATCAAAAGGGCTACTCACTCCTATCTTATTATTTCTTGTTTCTTTGATTCATAATGATGTATATGATTGGTGAATTGGTTTTCGTTTCTGTTTTGATACAAATCATGAATTGATTTTATTTATGGTTGAGTGATAAACAAGCTTGATTGTTATTGACTGAATTTATTGTGCTATTGCATGATTGCTATAGCATTTTATTTTGATAGTGCTTAATTTAATTTACTATTTTGGCTTACTGTTGTGCAAATTTTATTGAACTCACAAGTGCACGAATCTATTATAGAATAAATCAACAGTGACGAGTGTCGATCCCATGAGGAGGTGGATTTTAATAGCGTGTAGAATTAATTTTCTAAGTGGGTGGTTAGATTTATAATGAAAGTGATGTAGGCTATCTTATGATTTAAATTAAAGCGACGGAAATAAACTATTAAAATGAAGTGCTTGAGTCTTTAGATCTGTACTCAACATGCACTATAGGTTTAATATTCCTTATTAGTGCCAATTAAATCATAAATGAGGATTTTCCACTCATTATGAACCTCACTATAATTAATATGGTGCTAACTGCTTATCGTGCCAAATAATAACAACCTTGTACTAAAGAGAAGGTTATACCGATACAATATCTAGACAAGATTATTATTATCCATCAACGAAAAGCAAAACATCCGCAAAAATCAAAGGGGAAGAAAAAGTAAATTTACCAAATTAAGCCTATGGAGCATGTTGAAACTTCATTTTCAACCCAAGCTCGACAGAAAATTAGCTACTTATAATTGAACCAGGGGTAAAATAGAAATTTATTAAAATATGTAGAAAATATAAGATATAGGAGGAATTACAGAAAATAGAGCTAAAAAATGGATTTAGGGGTGTCAAATTAAGGGGGAAGCCCCCCTATTTATAGATACAATGAGTAAATCATGGCCATTAGATTAAAACAATTTGAACGCTCAGGATTGTGACACGTGGCAAGTTCTGATTTGATAGAACACATCATAAAGGCTGCCATTCCGTGTATATGCAAGTGTTGTATGTACTTTTTTCGGTCCATTAACATACTACCACGTCAAGATCGTGACACATCATTAGTCAACACCACATCATCAATCAACGTCACATCATCCATCCAATCGAATGCGACCACATCATTGTATAGCGCCACGTCATCGTACAATTTATGTAAAAAGTGTCGTGAACAGTATTGTATATATGAACAGTGCCATTTATCTTCTTAGGCTCCTTTTAAGGTTTTTGACTGTCATGAATTCAAAATTACTGTTCGTTTTACTATCTGATCACTCGTTCATTGTGAAATGATCATAATGCCCCACAGAATACATAAAATACTTAATTAAAATAAAACAGATATAATTAAATCACAAGGGACTTAAAAACATAAAAGTATGAATGTTAGTGAGATTTGGAGAGTAAATGACGTTTTTCTTCTTTATAAATACACACTTTCTAGCACTTAACACTGACCACCCATATAGTGATACTAGTTAAGAGAGAGCAACAAAAGGGTCTGTTTTAGTGAAAAATATCATAACAATACTTAGTTTTAAATTAGCTTTCTCAAGTTGAATTAACTCAATTTGAATAGGGTCATGTTTAATTTAAAACTAGTGAGGAATTATACTTAGGAAATCACCTTGTAGGGTATTAGGAACCTAGATCTTATAATGCTATATCTTGTGTGGCAAAACAACTAGTCATTGTTAGGTTGCATATGAATATAAGAGGTCCAACAGGCGATAGCTGGTGATGCATTAGAGTTTTGCCAATGCTGTAGTAATTGTTGCAGCAACAGTCCTATAATAGAAGAGAAGCAATTAATACCATTAAGTGAGTTAAATTACTCAACAACATCATTCTTAGTGATTCCATTCTCGTGTAAGATGTGTTGGTTTATTTTATTGCATTTTATTTTCCTGTCATGTTAAATTGTTTAGTTTAATTTAGTTGTTAAAAGAATTTGATTTGATTTAATTGAATTTGCACCATAAGAATTATTATAGCAACTCTAATAGCAGCAATCCTTATGGAGACGATACTGAAATACTTATCACTTTATTATTTGTTGTGTACACTTGCGCATGGACATACACATATTCAAAATCCAACCAACAAGTTTTTGGCACCATTTTTGGGGATTGATTGTTTATTTTGATTTGTGAAATCAATTTTTATGGTGTTTTATTTAAGTATTTGTTTAATCATTATTTTCTGTGGTTGATAGATTGTTCTAGCAACTATTGCATGCGTAAAGACAAACAAATTGAGTTTCACTGTGATCTTGAAATTGAGAGGACTGTTAGGAGATTAAAAAATGAGCAAAGAAATTCAAAAGCTGCTGTAGCAATAGATGATTTACAAGACATGGGAGATTTGAACAACTGAAAAGAACTGCAACCGTTGAATGCGCAGGGAGGTCAGAATGGACAGCATGTTTATAGGCAACTAGGAAATAATATCATTCATATGGCATATGATAGAGAAAGAGTCATTCGAGATTATACTGTGTTGACTCCTTAAGCCATACATCCGGGCATAGTTAGACCTGAAGTTCAAGTAAATAACTTTGAGTTGAAACCAGTGATATCTCAGATGTTACAAACTATAGGTCAGTTTAATGGACTGTCATCAGAAGATCCTCATCTTCATCTTAAGTTGTTTTTAGAGGTGAGTGACCCTTTTAAGATAACTGCAGCATTACAGGAGGCATTAAGGCTCAGATTTTTCCCATTTTCTTTGAATGACCGAGCACGAGTATGGTTAAATTCCCTACCATCAAACTCTATCACAACATGAATGACTTGGCTGATAAGTTTTTGATGAAGTATTTCCCATCAACTAAGAATGCCAAGTTAAGAAATGAGATTACATCTTTCCATCAATTGGAAGATGAGAGTCTGTATGTTGCTTGGAAAAGATTTAAAGAGTTACTAAGAAGATGTCCACATCACGATATTCCTTGCTGTATACAATTGGAAACTTTCTATAATGGTCTTAATCCAAGTACAAGACTGATGGTGGATGCTTCAGCAAATAGAGCTTTGTTATCCAAATCCTACAATGAAGTTTATGAGATTTTGGAGAGAATAGCTAACAACAATTATCAGTGGCTATCAACTAGGCAAGGTACAGCGAGAGGTGCAGTTGGAGTGCATAATGTGGATGCCCTGACAGCTTTATCAACTCAAGTAACTTTAATAATAAACATGGTGAAAGCTCTAACTACTGCTATAACAATAATTAACCCAGTTACAGAAGTGTCATGTGTTTATTGTGGAGACGGGCATTTATTTGATAATTGTCCTAGGAATCCAACTTTAGTAAATTATGTGGGCAATTTCAATAAATAGAACCATAAAAATCCATATTCAAGCACTTACAACCCAACATAAAGACAACACCTAAATTTTTCATGGGACAATCAGAATCAGCATGCTACAGCAACCAGTGACAAAACAAACCAATATAACTGTTGTGCAAATTTTATTGAACTCGCAAGCGCACGAATCTATTATAGAATAGATCAACGGTGACGAGTGTCGATCCCATAAGGAGGTGGATTTTAATTGTTTGTAGAATTAATTTTCTAAGTGGGTGATTGGATTTATAATGAAAATGATGTAGATTATCTATTAATTTAAATTAAAGCGACGGGAATAAACTATTAGGGAATAAACTATTAAAATGAAATGCTTAGATCTTCGAATCTGTACTCAACATGCACTATCGGCTTAACATTCATTATTAGTACCAATTAAATCATGAAGGGAGATTTTCCACTCCTCATGAACCTCACTCTAATAGATATGGTGCTAAGTGCTTCTCGTGCTAAATAGTAATAACCTTGCCTAGGGAGGCGATTACACCAGTCGATATCTAGACAAGATTATTACTATCTGTCTATGAAAAGTCAAAACATCCACATAAATTAAAGGTGAAGAAAAAGTAAATTTACCTAATTAAGTCAATGG
Source organism: Luvunga scandens (assembly GCA_030449905.1). Taxonomy (NCBI): domain Eukaryota; kingdom Viridiplantae; phylum Streptophyta; class Magnoliopsida; order Sapindales; family Rutaceae; genus Luvunga; species Luvunga scandens. The sequence goes on along the minus strand of JASUUG010000095.1, from coordinate 703,675 downwards.
AGCATGTTGAGACTTCACCTTCAATCCAAGCTTGAAAGAAAATTAGCTACTTATAATTGAACTAGGGGTAAAATGGAAATTTTATTAAAATACATAGAAAATACAAGATGGAGATGGAATTACAGAAAATGAAGCTCAAAAATGGATTGAGGGGTGTCAAATTAGGGGGGGCATCCCCCTTTTTATAGATACAATGAGTAAATCATGGCTATCAGATTAAAACTATTTGGACGCTCAAAATTGCGCCACATGTCAAGTTCTTATTGAATGGAACATATCATCAGGGCTGTAATTCCGTATATATGCATTTACCGTATGCATATTTTTTCAGTCCACTAATATACTGCCACGTCACCGGTCAACGTCATATTAGTATTTTTAGTCCAATAGGATCGTGACACGTCATCAGTCAATGCCACATAAGCGGTCAATGACATATCATTCGTCCAATCAAATGCTGCCACGTTATCGTACAATGCCATGTCATCGTACAGTGCCACGTTATTGTATAGTATGGGTGAACAGTACCGTGAACAGTGTCATATATGTGAACAGTACCATTTATCCTTTTATGCTCCTCTTAAGGTTTGCGACTGTCTTGAGTTCAAAATTGTTGTCCGTTTTTCTATCTGATCTCTCGTTCATTGTGAAATGACCATGATGTCCCCTAAAATACACAAAATAATTAATTAAAATAAAACATATATAATTAAATCACAAAGGACTTAAAGACATAAAAGTAGGAATGTTAGTGAGACTTAAAGTGTAAAATGATGATTTTTTCCATTATAAATACACACTTTGTAGTACTCAACAACAACCACATGGATTTAACTAGCAAAATCAAGGTCAAAGAAGGTTAAATCCAATCATGAAGGAAGTTGTGAAGAAGGAGATCATTAAATGGTTGGATGCTAGAATCATATACCTTATATTAGATAGTTCATGGGTGAGCTAGTGCAATGTGTACCCAAGAAGGGAAGAGTGATTATTGTAGCAAATGAGAAGAATGAACTCATACCTACCAGAATAGTCACAGTTTGGAGAGTTTGCATGGATTACAGAAAGTTAAACAAGGAACAAGAAATGATCACTTCTCATTACCCTTCATAAATCAGATACTGGACAAATTTGCTGGAAATGAGTATTATTGCTTCTTGGATAAGTATTTAGGGTACAATCATATTACTATAGCACCAGAGGATTAGAAAAAGACAACATTTACCTATCTTTATGGCACCTTTGCATTTAGAAGGATGCTATTTGGCTTGTGCAATGCTCCAACAACATTTTAGAGGTGCTGATGGTAATATTTCAGATATGGTAGAGCAAACACTAGAGATCTTCATGGATGACTTTTCAATCTTTGGTGAATCATATGAGAATTGCTTACACGACTTGGAGAATGTGCCTATAAGATGTGAAGAAACAAATCTAGTTCTTAATTAGGAAAAGTGTCACTTCTTAGTATAAGAAGTGATAGTTTTAAGCCATAGAGTTTCAAGGAAGGGAATTGAAGTGGATGAGGTAAAAATAGAGGTCATTGACAAACTTCCACCACCCATCTCAGTTAAGGGCATAAGAAGTTTTTTAGTTTATGCTGGTTTCTATAAAAGATTCATTAAGGATTTCGCAAAGATAACCAAGCCCTTATGTATGTTAGTTGCGCATGACAGACCATTTAAGTTTGATGACAATTGTTTGAAGGCTTTTGAAGAACTAAATAGAGCCCTTATTACAGCATCTGTTGTTGTAGCACCAAACTAGAGCATGCCATTTGAGTTGATGTGCGATGCTAGCGACCATTATGTGGGAGCAATGTTAGGACAGAAGAACAAGATTTTTCACTCAATTTATTATGCCAGTAAAAGACTAGCAGATACTCAGCTTAATTACACAACCACTGAAAAATAACTGCTGGTTGTTGTGTTTGCATTTCATAAATTCAGAACATATTTAGTTGGTACTAAGGTAACTATCTATACAGACCACTCAATAATAAAATACTTGATCTCCAAAAAAGATGCCAAACCGAGATTAATCAGATGGACTCTTTTACTCCAAGAATTTGATTTGGAGATTAAGGACAGAAAAGGGGTTGAAAATCAGGTAGCAGATCATCTATCACGATCGGAGGCAGATGCAAGTACTTATTCCAGACAAGCTATCACAAAAACTTTTCCTGATGAACAGCTATTAATGCTTCAGCATGCACAAAAGCTGCAACAGTTAGGATTTCCATAGTATGCAGACTTTCCTAACTACCTAGTGAGTGAATTGCTGCCACCTAACTTAACCTACGAGTAGAAAAAAAAAATTTCTCCATGATGTCAAAACCAATCAATGGGATGATCCTTACTTAGACAAGGTGTGTCAGATTAGATCATTAGAAGATGTGTGCCTGATGAAGAAATTCCAAATATATTATAGGCATGTCATGCTGCAGCATATGGAGGACATTTTGGAGGTCACAGAACAACAACAAAAGTGTTATAAGAAGGTTATTACTGGTCTGCTATCTTTAAATATGCTTACCAGTTTGTTCAATATTGTGACAGGTGTCAAAGAACAACAAAAATCTCTCAGAAACATAAGATGCCACTCACTAACATTATGGAAATGGAACTTTTTTATGTATGGGTGATAAATTTCATAGGACCATTCCCACTTTTTGTTAGCCTAAAGGGCTATACAAATTGTAATTTTGATGATAACAAACATGTGTTATTATATTTCACAATTTCATTAGTTTTTAAAGGGTAAATTTTATTCAAATGAATCAAGTGAAATCGAGCTCAAATCACTCAACGGATAACGGCTCAACCAAGATCGAGTGTTAGCGCAACTAACTTCATTGCTACAAATCTTGTAAAGTCGATGTGATTTAATGTATGCATGATTTAGTATTTAAGAAGCTCAAGATTTTGTTTAATAAATCATTATTTTTCATAAACCAAAGGTTTTATAATCATAAGTTAAGTATTTTATGAAATTTGTGATTTTTCAAGATATTGATTAAAATGAAAAAGTCTTGGAAACTTTGATTTCAACAAGTATTTTTTTGAATTATGGATTTAAACCTGTTTGAAAACATATAAAACATTTTAGGCTATAATATAACTTTTAAAATTATTAGGCTCAATAAGTATTATTTTAAATTCTGGATTTAGACCTATTTGAAAAAAATATAAAATATTTAAGTCACAATATAATTTTAAAAAGTATGGGGTCATATTATAATTTTTAAAAGTTTTAGGCCAACTTGTAAATATAAAAAATATGCCTCGAAGACATAAAGTAAGTGGCTAACTGGATGGGAGTTAGCGGCTAGCAGCCTCGCCTCTAGTTTTTCAAATTTTAAAGCCAAATTTGCAGCGGTAACTTACAACATAAGCTTAACGGCTAACCGCCAAAACAAGTGGCAATCCAACATTGCTCTGAAGGTTAATAATGGCTAGTTTACTCATCAAAACTATATAAACTCAAATCAAAATCAAATCTAAGAAGTTTTTGAAAGTTTTTCACGCTGAAATCAGTTCATACAACATCCTTTTAGCTTTCATTTTGTAAATCTTCATACATTTGTATATCTATTCTAATAGAGAGTGTTTGTTGTAATCTTCAAATTCATTATCGAATTTGTGTGAGTATGAGTGTGGGAATCACTTAGGGAAAGATGTGAGTGGTGAAACACCATTTGTAAAGGTTTATTGACACCTTGGAAGTCAATTGTAAGAACTTAAAGCCTTAGAGGCTTGGCTAGTGAAATCCTCAAGCTTGGTGTGCTTGGAGGCGTGGACGTAAGCTAGTTTTGCCAAACCACGAAACAACTTATGTGTTTGATTTCTCTTCTTTTATCCTTTTAATTTTGAGCATTGTTAAATTTATTGCTTTAAATTTTATTAATGCATTAGTTTTAATTGTTTTGTGATTTTATTTGCTTAAGTTTTAAAAACCCAATTCCACCACCCTCTTGGGTTGCTTAACTAGAATTTTACCTTCTTTTGGCAACTTATACATTTTAGTGGCTATGGATTATATGCCCAAATGGGTAGAGGCTACAGCCTCATCTATAAATGATGCGAAGACAGTGGTGAAATTTCTTTAAAAGAATATTTTCTTAAGGTTTAAGACTCCTAGGGCTATAATTAGTGATGAAATAACTCATTTTTATAATAGAGTATTTGCTGCAGCATTGGTCAAATATGGGATCAAGCATAAGATTACAGCAGCATATCACCCTCAGTCAAATGCTTAGTCAGAAGTTTCCAATTGAAAAATCAAGAAGAGTTTTGAAAAAGTGGTGAACCCAATTAGAAAAAATTGGTCTCTTAGACTACATGATACTTTATGGGCTTATCGTACAGCCTATAAGACACCACTTGGCATGTCTCCATACAGAATTGTCTATGGCAAAGCTTGTCATTTGCCATTATAGTTGGAGCATAAGGTATATTGGGCTCTAAAATAACTTAACATAGACACGAATGTTGTAGCAAAGCGTAGGAAGCTTCAACTATATGAATTGGAAGAGTTAAGGTTGTTTTCTTATGAAAATGCAAGGATTTACAAGGAGAAAACAAAGCAATGGCATGACAAACACATTCAGCAAAGAAATTTAGTTCCAGACCAGTAGGTTTTACTTTACAATTGAAGATTAAAGCTATTCCTAGGGAAGCTGAAATCAAAATGGTCAAGTCCTTTTAGACTTATCAAAGTCTATCATTATGCTGCTGTGAACGTGAAGGATGAGAAAACTGGTCAAGAGTTCATGGTAAATAAGAAGCGAGTTAAACAGTATATTAGAGATGCCATGCATGACTCAAGAGAGGATTTATTCCTTAAAGATCCAGTTTGAGTAATTTAAGGAAGGTCAGGCTGAAAGACTTTAAAACAAGCGTTAATTCGGAGGCAACCCAATGAGGGAAGTATTTTAAATTTTAAGTGCTGCTTTTGTTATTTTATCTTTAATTAGTTGCTTAATTTTAGTTATTTCATTTTCACTTGCATTGTTTAATGCATTTTTCTTTGATTTTTGTAGTTGCATTAATTCTATAAAAAAAATGTAAATATTTCACATATTATTACTAATTGTTGCAGTAAGAATTCAAAGTGGTAAAATGGACTAAAAACAGGGGATTTTTACAGTTGGGAATAAATATGAAAGCTGGCAAAGCAATCCAAATTAAGGTTAACAACGGATTTCATAATCCTAAAATGCTCGATTTGATACACTTGCCTTTTTTAAATTGATGTGATTTTAAATTTAAAATATTCCTCTTTCTAATTTTATCTCATTAATTCTTTAATTAACTCCTCTTTTAATTTTTCTATTTATTTATCTTTATCATCACTATTATTAGGGCTTTTACTGTGCATCGTGCTTACTCACTTTCGATCTTTGTTACTCTCAACCAACAGCTTGTAAATAACCACAGCTTGTAAATAACCACAGCTTGTGAGGCCAACCTGTCCCTTTGCCACTCTACAGCACAACCTTTAGTGTTTCCATCATGACAAGATACAAGACAACAATAGCTAGATTAATGGACCCTTCTCACTTTCATAGCTACAAAGTCAAGGACAAATTCAAGGAATTTATTGAGTCACAAAAAATTTTAGAGCAGAAAGGTTTCCAATTCCCGTTATAACCATCAAGGACATGCAACATAATTTATACTGCTACAGCAATAAGGGGTTGGCTAGACTTATGTGCCCACCTAAAGGACCTAGTGCTGCCACTAGTTAAAGAATTTTATGCCAATATGTTACGGTAGGACAAGGGCACCATATAGTTGAGAAATTCATAGGTTCCTTTAAAACCACGAGTCATTAATGCCTTTTACAGTTTACCTTCTGATATCGATTGTGAATATTCTAAGATGATTGGAGCAATGACTAACAAGAAGTGGAATGAGGTGCATAAGGCTCTAACTGTTAAAGGTAGTTCGTGGACCAATGAAGAGGCTAGAGTAGTGAATAGGATAAACCTAAAACCCATTGCAAAAGTATGGGTAAAATTTCTGAAGTCTAGGCTGATGCCCACCACACACACCACTACAGTATCCCAGGAGAGATTTGTGCTCTTATATGTCCTTGTTAAGGGCCTACCGATAGATGTTGGAACTATTATAAATAGGGAGATTAGGGACTATGCTACGAAAAAGCACAAAACTATAGGTTTGTTGTTCCCTTCTCTTCTTAAAACCATTTACATTGTCTTTGGAGTGCATGTCTCTATTAAAGATGAGAGAATTAAAAATGAAATAGCTTTCACTGCTCGAACAATTGAAAGAATTGCTGGAGAACCCGCTGCTGCTGGAGCAACACCAGAGCCTATTGTGGTAATTGGAACAACGAGAGCACTAGGGCTTGAAAGAAAACTGCATAAATTAAGTGAAAGCATTACCCAATAAGCTGACGCACAAACGAGGGAGAATGATCGGTTCTAAAGTTATCTGGTGCACCTGAAGGATCATTTTCATAACTTTGTTGTACTCATAAAAGGTAAGAACCCAGATCTTCCTAACAACTTGTTACAACAGTTTAATTTTGAAGCAGTAGCAGAGGAAACTCCAGCAGCTAAAATAGCAACCAGGGAAAAAGAATCTAGCTCTAAGGAAAAACCACCACAGGAAGAAGAGCAAAGAGAAGAAGAAACAGAAGAGAAAACAGAAGAACAAAAAGAGGAAGAGAAAAAGGAAAAAGGAGTAGCTGACTCAGAAGAATAGCAGGATGAGGCACCCCAATGATGCCACCTAAGAGTAAAGGTAAGCAAATCATTTAAAAAGAATCAGAAGAAGAAGAAAACACGGATGATGAACACCTATCCTCTCCCGCAAAGGCAAAGAAAAAGTTTTAAGTGAAGTCGAATCGAAAGCTGACCAAGAGGAGATTGATGTTGAAATTAAGGCAGTAGTTAGTAGGGCTACACTAACAGCTGCAAAAAAGCAAAGTCTGCTGGATATCATTGCTGAAATAACTGCGCAAGAAGCTGCTCCAGCCACTTCATAAAGAACTCCACCAAAAGCATCAGCATCAACACCAATTAAAAAGGAGTCTAGCAAGCGAAAGGGGTATAGCAGTTTGGAGGTGCTACAGCACCAAAAGAGCCAAACCCAAAGCGTTCATGATCACATCAGCCAAAGTTGCCCGAGCTAGTGGAAACCTTTCCAGCCAATTCTCCAATACCCAAGAATAAGAAATCATCTATTGCAGCAGTTGAAATTCCACACGAATCACCCAAAGACCGTCTCTGCAATGTAACTAAGAAGAAGTGGCCTTTTTCTCACATTTGTTATAACTAGTCTACAATAACAAGGGAATGCCTTACCAGCTTTAATTTTTCATTCTTTATCAAAAACTTGTTTTGTTATTTATGTTGCTTTTATTTAAACTTGTTTTGTGTTTTCCTTACTAGCATGTTTGGTTTGTTTGCACAATGAATGTTTGTGTGCGTGTCACATCTCAAGTTTAGGGGGGTTGTGTTGAAAAAAAAAGCTTGTGATGTGTGTTTTGTGTAAGTTTAGTGAATGTGTGTGTAAGGTTCTATTATTTAAGTTTGTGAATGGATTAAACTCCTAATGAAGATAAATTGAGTGTCAAATTTTGTGATTGCTAAGTAGGGACAATTCAAATATAAGGGTTGAATTTTATCTTCACACTTAGGTTTTGACTGAGTTCTATGACAATACTGTAGCAAAGCCTTGTGTGTTAAAAGGGTAAAGAACATCTTAAGTTTTAGGGGAAAATTTTTGGAAATTGTGCTAGTTATGAATAATTTTGCTCCAATAGCTGAAGTTGTTGAGTATCCAGGGTTGAGTATGCAACCTATATGCAAACTTGAGTCCAAAGGCAACATATGCCATGAGCAATGTTTTACCAATAAATAAATGATGATAAAAAAAAAGCATTTTCTTAGTCCTCTATCTGAGACATTGAGTAACCAGGACTGTTCATGAGCTCCATGTTCAGCCTTCAATCAAAGGTGTCTTTAGATAAAACAATGTTATGAGCATTGCTATAGAAATTCTTATTTGTGCATTTGGTGAGTAATTGGGTGTCATCACCACAAGTGATAGACATTCACATGAAAAGCCAATTCCAAATTGAAGAGAATACTAAAAAAAAAATTGTTGCTTTAGCACAGTTGGCATATGTTGTGATTTTTGCCCTTGTACATTATTGAATTGACGTCTGCCCTTGGGTATGAAATAGTAATTGTGCAATGTTGCAGTATCTCTGGATTTGGTCAAAATAGCACACACTTACTTTAGATAGAATGAAGCCTAAGTCTAAAAACTAAACTGCTACGACAATCGTGCATGATTTAAGATGTGATATGAGGGTTAGAAAATCTTTGCAAACAAGATGATAGAGCTAAGTATGTTACATGATTGTGTTATTTAGATGTTAGTGTTATTGTCATTTACTTGAGGACAAGTAATGGTTTCAGTTTGGGAGTGTGATAACTCTATGAAATGAGAGTTATCTATAGAACTTTTAGACATAAATCAAGGTTAGTGTTATAGTGCATTTTATACACTAGTTTTGCATTGTTTACTCCCTTTAATATCAATGTTTTGCACTTAATAGTTGTGATTTACTTGTGTTTTATTTTTATAGGTGCAATTCTATTGATTGGTGCTAAATTGAGCTACAAGATGATGTTTGAGGATGAATTGACTTCTTAGATAAATTCTCGATTTCAGAAGAAGTTTGTTGATAAGACGTGGGCGCGTGACAGTTGATTTCAGAAGAAGTTTGTTGATAAGGCGTGGGTGCGTGCTATCAATTGCGGACTTGACGTTTTTATTTTAACGTGTTTTATCTTTTTATTACTCTTGTAAGTTTAGATAAGATTTGAAATATTTTTATGTTTATCCTTTTTAAGAGAACTATAAAAAGAGGAGATAAAGAAGGATTAGGGAGAGGAGAATTAGAATTGGATTATTAATTGTTTTTACCTTTTTTGAGGGTTTTCTCTTTTTCTCCATGAGGAACTAAACTTATTTTTTCTGGTTGAAGGTTAATGAAGCTTTGATTCACCATTACTGTGAGATCTTTCTTGCGCTTTTAATTGTTTTATTGCTTTTTGGGTATTTATTTATTCTCTAAATTATTGTCATGATTATCTTTGTTAATTAGATAATTGACCACTATTTAATTATCAATTTAATCTACTGCCAATTGAAAGATTCATCGTATGAAGATTTTGATGTTTGTGGCAAATAACATAGCAGTGCGTTGTGTTATGGGAATAAATAATCTAATTTAAATGAACCATCGTATGCGTTTGTTAATTAGGATTTTGCTCTCTCTAGTTTTTCAGGCTGTCAATTGATTAAATCTTATGATCGTATCTAGGATTGTCTATTGATTAGGGAAATAACCAACGGTCGTACCTTGGTTATCGACTAATTAAGGAGAGATTGGCTATTAGAGTGTCTCAGTAGCTATAACCGGTCTATTTATAAGCAGTAATGATTTATAGTTGTATCGATGATCAGTAATTGAATCAACGCTAAATTAATTCCTTCAACCAGAGTTTTCCCATTTTGAATTACATCTTTAATTTGCATTCTTATTAATTTAAATTGATTTTCATTATTGTCAACAATCCCTCAATTTTACATTTTTATTTTAAAAAGGATTTAATAATTACCAATCTCTGTGGACACGACCCTGCTCAATCACTATACACAATTTTGTTAGAGTTTATATTTGCTGGCTTCGACGCCCATCAGTTATTTAGAGAGTAAATGGCATGTTTTAATTGCATTTTAGTTACATTTGGCATATTTATTTATCTTTAGTCTATTTTTTATAAATTAAGTTGTTTGAGAATGAATTGTGTACTTAGATTATGTGCTTAATTGTAAGCAACTAGAAGTGTAGTCTCAAGAAAGGAATGTTGTGCAATGGGTTTACAAGACTGAGGAAAGAAATAGACTGCAGAAAAGTGGAAACGAGGCTAAAATAGTGCAGATGTTGTAACCCTTGCTATAGCAACCATTGCTGTAGCAATCCTTGAGCAATCAAGAGAAGAAAAAATCTCGCACGAATCTCAGAAAAATTGTGTAATCTGCAGTTTCCAAATATGGAAGATGCGTGGCCTAGACATTCAGTTGCCCTAGTTTTCAATTATAAAAGAAAGCGCACAAAAAGGAAAAAAAAATGAGCTGTCATTCACAAGAAAAACTGAAAAAGAAAAAGAAAATAGAAAATTTCAGGGCAGCAAAAAAAAATTTCAGGCGTGAGGAAAAAGAAATAGAGAAATTAGAAGGGTCATTCACTCTTATCTTATTATTTCTTGTTTCTTTGATTCATAATGATGTATATGATGGATGAATTGATTTTTATTTCTATTTTGATACAAATTATAAAATGATTTTATTTATAGTTGAGTGATAAACAAGCTTGATAGTTATTGACTGAATTTATTGTGTTATTGCATGATTGTTATAACATTTTATTTTGATAGTGCTTAATTTAATTTACTATTTTGGCTGACCACCCATTTAGTGATACTAGCTAAGACAGAACCCCAAAAGGGACTGTTTTAGTGAAAAATAACATAACAATACTTGGTTTTAAATTAGGCTTCCCAAGTTGGGTTAACTCAATTTGATTAGGATCATGCTTAATTTAAAACTAGTGAGGAACTAGACTTAGGAAATCACCTTGTAGGGTATTAGAAACCTAGATCTTATAATGTTATATCTTGTGTGACAAAATAATTGGTAATTGTTAGGTTACATATGGATATAAGAGGTCCAACAGACGACAACTGACGATGCATTAGAATCCTGCCCAATACTGTAGTAATTGCTGCAGCAGCAGTACTGTAACAGAAAAGAAACAGTCAATGCCATTAAGTGAGTTAAATCACTCAACTCCATCATTCTTAGTGATTCCATTTTCGTGTGAGACGTGTTAGTTTATTTTATTACATTTTATTTTCCTGTCATTTTAAATTGTTTAGTTTAATTTAGTTGTGAAAAGAATCTGATTTGATTTAATTGAATTTGCACCATAAGAATTGCTGTAGCAACTCTAATAACACTAATCCTTGTGGAGACGACACTCGAATACTTATAAATTTATTACTTGTTGTGTACACTTGGGCACAAACATACATATATTCAAAATCCAACCAACACATCCTCAAACATGCAAGTGCTTTAGACTAAGCTTTTTACCCGTCCAAAGCTCATAAGGGGTTTTGACAGTTGCTTTAGTTGGAACTCTATTAAGGATATACTCTACAGTCTTAAATGCTTTTCTTCAGAGTGATTCTGGTAAGATAGAATGAGAAATCATACTTCTCACCATGTCCTTAAGCGTTCTATTTCGTCTTTTAGCAACACCATTCATAGTGGGTGAATCTGGCATAGTGTACTGTAGGACGATACCGCATTCCTCTAGGAATTTCACAAATGGCCCTAGACGTTATTCACTTGAATCGTCATATATACCATAGTATTCACCACCATGATCAGATCTAACGCTTTTTATTCTTTTCTTGAATTGGTTATCAACTTGAGCCTTAAAATTTTTTAACATATTTAAATATTGTGCCTTTTTATGAAGGAGATATATGTAGGCATATCTAGAAAAATCATTTATGAACGTCGTAAAATATTATTGACCATCCCAAGCAAGTGTAGGGAATGACCCACAAATATCCATATTCATGAGTTCTAAGACATCCAAAGTGTTATTGTCTTCAAATCTCTTTTTATTAGTTTGTTTTCCCTTGATACAATTAACATAGATGTCAAAATCTGTGAAATCTAAGGGGTTGAGAATTGCCTCTAACACAAGTCTCTCTATTCTCCGTCTAGAGATATGACTCAATCTCCTATGCCATAACACAACTGAATTCTCATTTGTTAATTTTCTCTTTAAACCTCATGTACTTAATTGCAGAGATTCATTAAATGAAGCAATTGTATCAAGCATATAAAGATTATCATTGCCTCACAAAGAATCAAAACCAACTAGTTTTGAATCATGAAACAAACTAAATTTTCCATTTCCAAATGAACAAGAATAACTAGATTTGTCCAAAGCGGAAATGGAAAAAAAATTCTGCCTAAAAGACGGAACAATAAATGTTTCATCAAGATCCAAATAAAATCTGGTCTTTAATAATAATCTATATTTTTCAATTGCTTCAACTTCAACTATTTTGCCATTGCCCACATAGATATATCTTTCACTATTACTGGATTTTCAGCAATTGAGACAACCCTATATAGACACATTGATGTGAGTGGTTGCACCAAAATCTATCCACCATGTGTGTTTAGGTACCAAAGTTAAATTGAGCTCAAAACAAACCATACAATGTCTTTCAACTCTGCACAAAAAATAACTAATGTCGACAAGATCATTTGATTTCTTTTGTTATTTTTTTTTAGGTAGTGATTTTGCAGCTCCCTTATCCTTATTAATTCTTTGTCCTTGTGCTTGCCCTTATAGCTTATTAAAATTGGACTTGTCAAGAACATACTAATTTTTGCCTTTTCGTTCTTAACAAACCTCTATTTAATTTCTACAAGGAACTCCTTAGCTGTAGTTGCCTTTTCAGGCATTGAGCCCCTAAACGATTCTGGAATGGCCTTCTTAATGATCACGATATACATGCGATTTGATCTTTCCCACCTTTCCATTCCTCTTTTATTATCAGGGGTACTCTCATTTGTAAGAGGTGGGAGAGAATCAACACTTAACATAAGATCAAGATCATAACTACGAGAACTATTGAGAGGTTCTCATGCCATGATTTGAAGTTAGAGCCATTTAGCATAGAAACGAAATTAATGTTGGCAGTAATATTAGCAATAAACATAACTGAACAGAGAAAGACAAATGAGTAGAACAAGCTCAAATTAGTCTTGAAACAAAAAAAAATTCAAATAAAAGTAAACCAAGATATCGGACACTCCATTAATATTTCATCTTTGGACAAAATATTAACTTGTAAGTGATATCTTGATATAGTAATCAAACAATGATAATAAGAACATGTCAAACAATGAATCTTCCTTTAGGCCGATTTATTTTTTACATGTAAAACCGAATAATCATCATATGTTTATTACCACAGGTGCACATGTAATTCTATTAATATGGACCTTCCTTTAGGCCAATCAATATTTACAGAAATTACATATGCAGAAGCGTTTATATTCCAAGATAAATTAATTTCCACAAGAGAAGTCACTTTAGCGACATGTTGCTTCAATTAATTCATCTCAATACACATATTAACATACCAATATTTGAATTTAAAATTTTACAAAAAATTCATTAAAAAATATTAAATTATAAGTCACAAAATTAAATATTTAAATTATTAGATGACATAACTCATGTTTATTAGGACAATTTGGTTGTTTTATATCATAATAATAAAATAGTAAATGAAACCTATATTAATGTTTATGATGAAAGATGGTCAACTAAACTTAAAAAAAAATTGTGGAAGAATTTATTTTATTAAATGTACAAAATAACACTAAATTTAGAAGTGGGGTTGATTTACAAAAATAGTAGGGTAGAAATATTCCCATCCACCCCCCTCCCAAAAAAAAAGTCTTCCTTGATTGAAAATAACACTAAATTTAAGTGAAATACATTTCATTATCCATTTATAATAATCAGTTAAACGTTTCATTATCGATTATATTACTATTTTATTGCTGACAAATTATTTATAGAATCACACGTCATTGGCCACGGTTATTTTTTTAAAATATGAATTTCAGTCTCCTAATTTTATTTTTGTAACAATTTTGTAATATCGTGCCTAACCCAAGCAGATCAAGTTCAAGGAACATAATTTTCTACATAATTTTAGACATAATTTTCTAATTATTATTAGATGAAATGAAGTTATTATTAAAGATGAACGGAAAGTCAAGATTAGATGGCATGAAACTATTAATTTCATTAACATTTTTCACTCTTCCCCTCTGTGGCTCTATTTAATTTCTAATCTCTCTTTCTTCTGTTTTCAATTTTCTCTTTTGTTTCTTCTCTCGGTCACTGACTGTCTAATCTATTACTTCATCATTCATCTTCAAAACTCTCTCTTTTCCATCTCTGTGAAAATCATCTAACCCCACCCTCGAGCTCACATAACCAGTTGAAGAAAACGCTGTCTCTTTTTTTTTTTTTTTGGCCAATAATTATAATCTGTAAACCCAAATTTTCCAGGCAGATTAGAAGGTTCAACTGAGAGGATTGTGTTCCTCATCTGCATTTGCTCGAGGCAGTATCTCATTGAATTCCCTGCTCTGAAGACATTGGCAATAGCTGAATGTCCGAAAATGTCCGAAAATGATTGTTGTGCTTGGGATAGAGTGTATTGTACATATATATATATATATATATATATATATATATATATATATATATATATATATATATATATATATATATATATATATATATATATATATATATATCTATATATATTGTCATTTGAACCTGGCTCTGGTCTAATTGGTATCAGAGCCAAGGGAGAGTAGTGGTAAATGGTTTAAAGTTATTTGTGTCTGTTAGTAATTTGAAGTATTAAAATTTGATCAATTCAGTAATGGGTTTACCGTCGGGTGCTTAGGTAGCATATGGTCATAAGTCCCGTTTGTGTTTAAGGGCAACAAAACCATTTCTTAGCCTAGGATTGATTTACTGTTTTTAAAAGAATTTTAAGACCTTTAAAGTATTTTCATTCATGGATTCTTTACTCCATAGAACATCATCTTTCTCTAGCTCTTCCTCCAGGAGGACTAGTGTTTCAAAGAATGTTGTGAATTCTGAGGAATTAATAATAGCAAATTTTGATAAAGCTATTAATTGTTGGGAACTTCCAAAGATTTCTAAAGATAAGATTTATAAAATGAAGAAACTTGACTTTTTAAAGACAGATTATGTTATAAAGATTGAAGAAAGAGACATAACACTTTCAAAGCCTTTTGAAACAATTCACTTGTTTACAGATAAATCTTTAAAGCAATTAAAAGAAAAATTTTTTAATTATGTGCATATTGGTCTAATCCAAATTGGAATAAAACCTTTAACTAAAGAAGGACTTGATACGTCCATATTAGCAGTCCTCAGGGATGGGACGTTCATCTCCTTTGATGATTCCTTACTCAGTAGTATTGAATCTAGTCTCTGTAAAGGACCCATTTCATTTGATTGTTATCCAAACATAACAGTCTCTCTTAAAGACAAAAACATTTTAAAGAGCATGATTCTTCAAATCAAGACCCATAATTACCATATGATTGAAGGATCAATTCCAGTAGCCTTAATATACAAGATCTCTTACAAAGCAATGCATTCTGCCTTCAATACGCAACACCAATTCCAGTCGAAAAGAGATGAAACTCTCCTCTTGCAGACTGACTTGTCTAAAGCTAATATTGTCATTCCAAAACCTATCCAATGGAAAGACATTCACCTTCCAGAAGAATGGATTCTGGATGGAGCCACTGAACCAGTGATTCCAAAACAACTTAAGCCTAATACAGAGTTGCAAAATGTAACTCAGTATTCAGATGGCAGAGTTAAATTGTCCTTCAAAAGATCTACTTCTTCCAGATATTCTGATAAAGACTCTGTCTCTAGTATTCCTTCAATGGAAAGAAGATTTTCTAAAATACCATCTGTTGTCAATCTTCCTTTCCAAACTACTAAAGACCAACCTAGGTTTTCTACATCAGACATACCTAGTTCTTCTATACATTCTGTGGATTATTCCTCTAGTGTACCTCACCCCATATACACTAGTCGTCCACAAGGACAAAGACAGGAAGAGAAGGAATCTTCTCCTCCAACATCCCCCACATTTTCAGCAGTCACCGAAAATGTCATAGAAGTCATTGAAAAGGATTTTGAACTTGATAAAAACCTTTTACATAATGATTTCTATTCTGATAATAATAAAGAAAAAAGACTTTGGTTCTTTAAACAATTTTTAAACCAAAGAAAGCAAATTCAAGAATTATATTACGAATTTGTCAACTCTCATAAAGTTCATATTTTGTTTTTTGATTGGTTTGAAATGTATGCTTCTGACAATAACATTTTCTACCCCTTTAAAGAGTCAAACCCTATCACGATTAGAAAGAAAATCCCTGAGTGGAACCTTTTTGATAGTGACAGAACCATTGAATCTGAACACCCTCCTCTAAGGAGCTTAACCTTAGATCATGGTGAACCTCCGCTTCATATTAAAGCATCTCCTTATAAAATCTCTAAAACCAATGTAGAATCAAATTTAGATAGTATTATCTAGCAGAATAATTTCTGTAATACTAATCTAAATACTATAGGAAAACAATTGACTAGAATTGAAAGTCAAATCCAACAATCAACCATTTCTGTTTCTCCTATTCAAAGACCAATTCCCACTATGACTGATTCCTTGAAAAAGCTTAAAGAACCTATTTTCAAACCCTTCCAGGTTTCGAAACATAGTCAAAAGCTTGTTCAAGATTCCAAATCAGATTTTGCTAAAGCCATTAAAGAACAACTTGATAGAATAGAAGCATCTTCTTCTTCTGCTTCTACTTCAAAAAACCAAATTGCTCCTGATACCCAATCCAAATCTATTGGAGTATTGGATCAGGATCAATCTTCTATTGCCTCTTCTGATATAGAAGCCTTTAAAGAAGAACCAATGCCTAAAGCCAATAAAATTCATTGGGAATTAGCACTCCCTGCTAGTTCTCGTTCTTCTCCTGATCTCGCAATTGATAATAGGCCTAGTGCAATAAACCAATCACGGTTTAATGCATCTTCTGTCTATGAATGGAACATAGATGGAATGTCTGAGTATAATATACTTGGCCTATTACAACAAATGACCATGGCAGCCAATGCCTACAAAACCCAATCAGGGACTTCTGACAAGGCCATTGCAGAAATCCTTATTGCGGGTTTTACAGGTCAACTTAAAGGTTGGTGGGATCATTTTCTCACCAAACAGCAACAATCAGATATTTTGAATGCCATTCAAGTAAATGAGGATGGAACACCCAACCTCGATGAATTTACTAACCCCATTCAAGATGCAGTTGCTACTTTAATTTTGACCATTTCCCTCCATTTTATTGGAGACCCTTCTCACTTGAGAGATAAAAATGCTGAGTTACTACATAATTTGAGGTGTAGGAAACTCAGTGATTTCCAAGCCTACAAAACCACCTTCTTTACCCGAGTCTTTCTGAGAGATGATGCAAATCATTCCACTTGGAAAGAAAAGTTCCTTGCCGGTTTACCTACCCTTTTAGGTGAAAAGGTAAGAAACACTATTAAAGCTTTATATGACAATCGTATTCCTTATGATGAACTCACCTGCGGTGAACTCGTCAGTTTCATTAATAAGGAAGGATTAAAGATTTGTCAAGATTTGAAATTACAAAAACGTCTAAAATGGGAGCTTAGAAAGTCTAAGCAAGGCAGTTTTTGCAAGCAATTCAATTATGACCCTTTCAAAGCCTCTACCTCGAAAGACTGTAATGGTAAGTGTTCTTCGAAGTCTTATAGAAAACATTACAAGTCAAAAAGCCATAGAAAGTTCCTTCCAGAACCTAAAGAACCTTACTATAAGAAGCCCTCAAGGCCTTATAGAAAGCCCAATTTCTCTAAAAGAAAACATTCCAAACCCATTTCAAAGCCTAAAACTCCGTTTAACTACAAGGAAGCTACTTGCTATAAGTGTGGAAAGAAAGGTCATACTGCAAAATTTTGTAGGATGAGCAAAAAACTTCATGAGCTTGGTCTCGAAGAAGAAATTCTTTCTAAGATAGCATCTCTTCTTGTAGAATCTTTTGATTCTGAGTCCTCCATGACTGGAGATAGTGAGCCCCTTCAAGTTGATGAGTTAATTGACTCTGATACTTCGGAGTATTCTGAAAGTGATTCTGATTCAGAATCCTATCTAAAGAAAATCAATGTTTTGACTAAAGAAAAAGAAACATTTCTTGAACTAGTCAAACATATTTCTGACTCCACTCTTCAGAGAGAGTATTTAGATAAACTTCTAAAAACTCTTGAACTCAATGACAAACCTGAGTCCTCTAAAGTTCCTGTTGTCAAAAAGCATGCATATGATCTTACCACAATCTTCGAAAAAAGAAAAGTCAAAAATTTGAGTCCTTCTATTCAGGATCTCCAAAAAGAAATCAAAGATATTAAATCCGAGATTAAAGAATTAAAAGAAAAATAAAAAACTGATTCTGATACTATCCAACTTCTTTTACAAAAACAGTTGGAAGAACATTCTGATAAAGAATCAGAATCTGAACATAGTGATAACCAGAACCTTGAAAACATTGAGTCTTTACCCAATGATTTTCTTTTTGTTTTAAAGCAAATCACCACAAGAAAATATTTGATTAAAGTAACCTTGGTATTTTCTAAAGAATTTGAATTTGACACTGTCGCCCTTTTTGACACTGGTGCAGATTTGAATTGCATCAGGGAAGACATTGTCCCCAGAAAGTTTCATGAAAAAACAAAAGAAAGACTTTCTGCCACCAATAATTCAAAATTAAAAGTCAATTTTAAAGTTGATGCCTCTGTGCATAATGATGATTTTGAATTTAGGACTTCCTTTATTTTAACCAATGATATTCATCATGCAGTCATTTTAGGAACTCCTTTCATAAATCTCATTACCCCTTATATTGTCAATTATGATAGTATATCTTTTAAAGCAAAGGATAAAAAACTTGTTTTCCCTTTCATTAAGAAACCTAAAACAAGGAATTTAAATATTGTTAAAGCTTGCTCTGTCTATAAGAACCAAATCAATGTTTTGCTTAAAACAAAACAGAATGATTTAATCTGTTTAAAGAAAGACTTAAACTTATAAAGAATTGAAAACCAGCTCCATAATGATTTTCTAAAAAGAAAAATTTCTGGTTTTAAAGCCTTAATTGAAAAAGAAATCTGTGCTTATTTACCTTCTGTATTTTGGGAGAGAAAACAGCACATGGTAGATTTACCATATGAAGTTTCTTTTGATGAAAAGCAGATTCCTACAAAAGCTCGGCCTATTCAAATGAATATGGAATTAGAACAACATTGTAGGAATGAGATTAAAGATTTAGAGTCTAAAGATCTGATTGTGAAATCAAGGTCTCCTTGGTCTTGTGCCGCTTTCTATGTCAATAAAAATTCTGAGATAAAAAGAGGGACACCTAAATTGGTGATCAATTATAAACCTTTAAATAAAGCTTTAAAATGGATTAGGTATCCAATACCTAATAAAAAGGATTTACTTCAAAAACTTCATTCTGCATTCATATTTTCAAAATTTGATATGAAGTCTGGATTTTGGCAAATCCAAATTCACCCTAAAGACCGTTATAAAACTGCTTTTACTGTTCCATTTGGACAATATGAATGGACAGTTATGCCGTTTGGTTTAAAGAATGCCCCCTCAGAGTTTCAAAGAGTTATGAATGATATTTATAACCCTTACTCTGAATTTTGTATTGTTTATATTGATGACGTGTTGATTTTTTCTCAGTCAATTGATCAACATTTCAAACATTTAAAGACTTTTTATTTTGCCACTAGAAAAGCTGGTTTAGCTGTTTCTAGTTCAAAGATTTCCTTATTTCAAACAAAGATCAGGTTCCTAGGACATTATATTTCCAAAGGAACTATCACACCTATTGAAAGGTCGCTTGCGTTCACTGACAAGTTTCCTGATAAAATTTTGGATAAAACCCAACTACAAAGATTTCTTGGTAGTCTAAATTATGTCCTTGATTTTTGTCCTAACATAAATAAGATTGCAAAACCTTTGCATGATCGATTAAAGAAAAAACCAGTTGCATGGACAGAAGAACATACTAAAATCATAAAACAAATAAAAAGCATTGTTAAAAACATACCATGTCTATTTTTAGCTAATCCTGCATTACCTAAGGTTGTTGAAACTGATGCATCAGACTTAGGATATGGAGGAATTTTAAAACAAGTTGATAATGGTAAAGAACAAATAGTACAGTATGCTTCTGCACATTGGAATGAATGTCAGAAAAATTATTCTACTATAAAGAAAGAAATTTTATCTATTGTTTTATGCATTTCTAAATTTCAAAGCGATTTGTTAAATCAAAAATTTTTACTTAAAATTGATTGTAAGGTTGCAAAACATGTTTTAGAAAAGGATGTTCAAAACATTGCATCTAAACAAATTTTTGCACGATGGCAAGCAATTTTGAGCATTTTTTATTTTGATATTGAGTTTATAAAGGGAGACAGAAATTCTGTTCCAGATTTTCTAACGAGAGAATTTTTGCAAAACAGATAAATGCCGCCCAAAAAGAAACCTGATAAAAGGAAAGGGATCCTCAAAGACCCTGCATCCCAAACTCCTAAAGCCTCATCTCCTTCTAAAGAGAAATTGCTGTCCTCAGCAATCTCATCCGCAAAGCCTATAAAGTCATGGATTGATATGATCGAAAGCCAAGAGGCCCAAGAGGCCCAATCTAAAGCAGCAGCATCTCAAGAACAGGTAAATGAATAGATGAAATCCATTTCTATATCCCCTGAACTCATGTTTGCACTACAAAGCTTTTCACAATCTCTTTCTCCTATTCCTGAGAAAGAAGAAAAACAAATTTCTAAAGCTCTTATTTCTAAAGAAATTATTTCAAGTGAAAGCTCATCTTCCCAAGTTGTGGTTTCACAACCAAAGTTTTCTCCAAGATCGGATTGGTTTTATAAACCCCATCACCAAAACATTTTTACTGTAGAGGATGGATTTTATAATGCTGATCCATTTCAAACTATTTCAAAGATTTTCCCTAAGGGCTGGTTTTTCAAACCATGGGATTTGTCAAAACCTCAGTCCTATTATCATGATATTCTAGAATTCACAGAGTCAGTAAAGTTTAAACACTTCTTCCTCAGTGAAGCCCATAAAGAACCGGTCTATTCTACGGCCACCATCCTTAAAGTCATAAGCCCAAATCAATGGGGTGATCAACTCCATAAGTCTAAAGCTTTTCCTTTAAATTTCCAAAATAATATTGACCATTGCCGGTCTTTCTCATACTGGGATTACCAACAGGCATGGTATAATACATTTTTTATACAAAACTCAAAAAAGACCCATTCTTGGTTATTTTTCTTCAATTCAAAAATAACCATTCAAAGCCTCCCAAACTGGTTCAAGCATTGGTGGACTTTCTTTGGGCCTTGCCCAGAAATCTTAACCCTAAATGCCACTAAGTGTTTGGACTATTTTAAAGCCCATTATATTCCTTCTACTTCAGAAGCAAGGTTCTCCCCCTTTCTTTGTTTCTGCACAAATTTCTTCTTACCATGGGTCTGGATGTGGCATCTTAACTACCACACTCAGGACTCCCAATTAATTTTACAAAGGCAATTTAAAGTAAAGTGGTGGAACAAGTTCAATGAGAGTGCCAAATTGACTGAGCACCTCATTCAAGGATGGCTTGCAGCCAAAGGCCATTTAAAGCCCAATATTGAGACCGTTAAAGCCCAATCAACATTCCTCTCTCAAAAGTCAAAGGCCCAATCCATGTTGGCCGGTGCAAAGTCCGAAGAGGAATATTTTAAGCTCATGGAACAGCTCCTAGCCTCCAGATCAGAACCGTCTATTGAAGACTCATCCGATCAAGATGATGAAGAGCCGTTCATTTCCCTTGGAGATGATAATGAAGACATGTGTCTCGGCATTTTCTCTCCATTAAAATAAAAAAAAAGAGTAATTTTGCTTTCCTGTACATTTCCCTGTAATTATTAAATTTCCTTGTAATTTTTATTTTGTCACTTGACATTTTGTTTCAGATAATTATCTCCCTTCACTCACTATTCTCATCACGAGAAAAAAGCTGAGGAGATAAGAATCTACTATTCAAAGCCTTTCCACTCGATGCTGTAGCAACTCCACTGTAGCGAAGCTGTAGCATTTCCACTCGAAGCTGTAGCATTTCTACTGTAGCGAAGCTGTAGCACTCTACTGTTTGGATTTTGGGTATATAGTTCCCATTCACCTCCAGTTGAGAGATCCATTCAGTTTTATCCAATTCTCTCTGATCTAGTTTTCTCTCATCTAGATCTCTCTCTCTCTCTCAAGGATTGGGAATCTGGGATCTGAGGGTAATATACCTGTCTGAAGATCAATTTCCCTTCCTTCTCTTCTTGTAAAGCATTTCTGGCATCAAGCAAACTATATGTAAGCTTTCAATTTTTAATTTAAAGTTTATATGTAATTCATTTAAAGCAAGTTTGTATTATAATTTATGCTTTCTGTAATTTAAATTCCTGCAATTTAAATTTTTTAAAGCTTTCTGTATGATTTGCAGACTGATCTGTATCAAATCTGCCATAAAACTGTTACGTTCCTCTGAGGCATAGAGACCTAATCTCTCTCTCAGTTGTATCTTCTCTTCTTCCTCTACCTTCAGAGCACCATTTCTGGGATCCAGATCTGGTACTGTGTATGAATAGCAACCAACCTTAATGCATGTTTAATTTTGCAAAACCCTGTGGTTAGGTTTGCTAATAATATTGTTAAATACTTAAAGACGGTAATTTTGGTATATAGGCTGGAAACCCGAACGTGCGGACTATTGATCTGTTCTAAGTCAGATCTGAGTCCAATAGGCAGACTCTGTTCTGCATCGATCTGGTTTAACAACGCCACGTACCTAAAATAGACCTACCTAAAACTTGACATTAATAAAGCTTATATTTCATCCCCTGTAATCACTTCCTCAAAACCAATAACTTTTTAAAGTCTGGGATTTTATAATCCTTCAAAGTTCACACACTCCACGATTCCTAGTCTAATTGGTATATATATATATATATATATATCCATATATGTAACCTAATGCTTTTATTGTGTTTTCTTTTGATCGGTATTAAGGTCTTTGTAGATTCTTTAAGTTGATACATCTGATTGTATTTAAGTGTTCATGGCTTGAAATCATCACAAAATGACTTTGATTAATACTTTAATTTACATTTTATGATTGAATGGAGGGAAACAAATATCTACACCCTTAGTTTCCAATAAAGGACATCAATATCCCCTTTTGATTATAATTCCGTTTGGCTCTATCAATTCAAAAAAAAAATCACTCCAATGTTTTATAATAAATAGAACAATATAACAATATATACATTTTAAAATAATTTCAATATTTAAAGAATAAATTTAATACTTTACAATCTTATATCATATTAAACAAAATTTTATTATAAATAGAAACATAATGTTATATAAAATAATTTTAACATTATTAATACATGAGATAATTTTATTAACTGTAAAATCTATTTAACCCAAATATTTGTTTATAATTTTTATAATAAATACTAACATATTATTAAAATAAATAGGATAATTTACGTTTTAAAAATTATTTTATATATTAAAAATATTATAACATTATTTGTCTAATAGACAAATTGAACTTGCTAAATTATATTTATATTTAACAAAAAAATTTAAAGTTAATTTTTTTATTACTATCTACAAAGAGCATTATAGTCAAAAAAGGACTCTGATATCCCTTATTAAAATTTTAAAGGTTTACATGACTATATTTTCAAATCTTGAGAGTGTAGATATTCTTTTCCCTTAAATGAATGATAAGTGCATGTTTACATAGGGAACAAATAACAAAAAGGAACCAACTATATATGATTAGATGAACAATAAAAGACTTACTATTACGTTGAATATTAGAACAATGGGTTCGGTTACATTGGAGTTGCTCCACCTTGGAGCCACTGATGATGACCGTAAGATCATAGTAATATCGTAGCAATAAGTACAAATTTAATACTCATCTCTATGAACGTAAGGTCATTTTCAATAGCTTCAATGTAGAGCAAATCTAGCATAGCCCTTGCATAGAACAATTTGTGCATGACAAATAAGTGTAAAATGGTTTACTTAGCTCTGCGCATAAGATGACTAATTCTCGTTGTTCACAATCTTCTTAACGAAATTGAGTTGTTTGGAGAAGACAAAAAGATTAAAAATGAATTCTGAAAATATGGGAGGAAATTAAATTGTATAATTAAAATTGCCTACATTACATTACCGCATAGGCACATGAAAAATTTGATAGAATATTAGACGTGAACAGTATTCAAATTATCGTCAAGTTATCGTGACTGTGGTTTCGTGATCTTGGTTACTGCAGATAGATAATCTTGGTGAATATAGGGATCATAATTTTGGTGATTGTGGTGGTGTTTTCATTGTATGATGAACACTCTCCCAATTTTAAAGCATGCTTCAAAAGTAACTCATGCAAAAGCCAAGACATATGAGACTTGAAAATAGTCAAAATCTTATATCTTGAAAAGTACCAAAATCTAATTAAAATCTAACACAGGTCACACACGCATATGAGTTGGGGCAACGCATGTTGACGACTGAAAGAAAAAAGATTGGATGAAGCCACTGATTAGCTTAAACCAAAAGAAATGATCTAACAGTCATAAATTATGGACGGATCTAATTAAGGCCCAGAAGAGATCCTGCACTTTTAAATTATGGGTGGAGCAACAATTATTTGATAATGCGGTAATTTTGTGTTGCACCTGGATCCACAACACGGTAATGATTAAATGTCAGTCACAGATACCTCTCTGCCGCAACGCAAGAGTTGACAATCACAGTAATTCTTTAATGATAAGATACTTACGGTAATTACTTAACATTACGGTAATAATTAAATGTCACTTACTGAAATCCCTTCGCTACAACACAAAAGTTATAATGTAATAAGTAATTGTTGCAACAAAATTACCGTAGTTAATTAATTCAATCTCGAGACTGATACATGAATTAATAAACATTATTTGTCGTGATATATAATTGAAGAAGAAACTGATTTCCTACAGGTATGCAAAATCTTTGTCGATAATAATTCGATAAAGGGTACTTTATCTTCCATTGCAACAGTTATATCAAAACTTGAAATTAATTAATAATACACATACTTTACGTTAAATTGGATTTTTTTTTCATCTTTCATTTACAAACATTTCTTCATAAATTAAAACACGTCTCGTTAGGTGAAAATTTGGTCCCCTAAGCTTTTATAAATTCAAAGTGAATCACTAAATAATTATTCCTACAAGGAACAAGCCTTATATACGTCCAGCATTTTTGGCCGTATCACATGTGGAAAGCGATTGGGACTTTATCGATATTCAATTTAACAAGTTGGTGCAAAACGTCACGCAAATGCAAATGCAAATGTAACTATAAAATGACAACTCATTTCTCCAGTTGAGTTGGAAGATGTCAATATATATATATATATATATAAAACTTCTAAAACAAGTAGCCACAAATTAGAAGTCTCATTTGATATAGGCGATCAACGTCCTTACTAAATCATCTGGTGTATTCAAACACCGACTTTGTAATGCCTCATTCTGCCACATATTCAAAATCCAGTTATGATTTGTATGTCTTCTGAACGGAGAGAATAGAAACAAGAATAAAAAATTGATAGGTATAATAAATAGCAAGTTATATATATTTATCAAAAAAAAAATTACTGAACAATCTTTTTTTTTTTTTGAATTTTTTTAAGACTTACCTTGCACTTCACCTCTTGCCAACCACAAATTAAATGTATCACATAAGATTTGAATATTTAAACTTTTATTTTTACTTAGCTATCTTATGTAGATCATCTGATAGCCGTCATAATGTAATAGCGACGAATTTGTCATGTTAAATTTTGTTATGTTAATTTACGAGTTATGTCTTAGTTGATGATAAAATTTACAAGGCATAGCGAATAATTTGTGATGGTTAAAATATACAACGGTTGTAAAGTAGTTTAACTCTATTTTGTGATTAAATGATTCCTATAATAACTTGTTGGAGTTTATAGTGACCTCATGAAGACTTCTGATGACTTTTTCTCAGCAACGCCTTACAACCTGTATTATATATATAACTTAGTCAAAATCAAATTCTTCTATCCATCTCTCGATCACCTCCTTCAAATTCAAGTTTAATCTTCACAAACTTTCCACCACAACCACCAAATTTAAAAATTTTTCAACTTTCATATTCCAAAAAAATGTCTTTAAGGCAAAGGCCTGCAACAACCTCCGAGCAGCAACAACCACCCACCTCATCAGCTCAAGCATCAACTTCACCAACCTCAATCACCCCCACTGCCGCCACTCTGGCAACCCCAAAACCACCATCACGATCGGAGTCTTTATCGCGACGAGCACTCTCACAAACCCTAACTAGCACAGCAAACCTAGCAAACCTTCTCCCCACAGGAACCCTCCTAGCATTTCAACTCCTCACTCCCATCTTCACCAACAACGGGTCCTGTGACGCCGCTACACGGCCTTTAACGCTCCTCCTCCTCCTCCTTCTTGCTGCGTCCTGCTTCCTCGCCTCCTTCACAGACAGTGTCAAGTCATCGTTCGATGGACAAGTCTACTACGGTTTCGCCACCTTCAATGGGTTGTTTTTATTTGATTATATTCGAAACCCTAATGGTTCAAATCATGATCTGCCTGATTTAAGCAAGTACAGGATCAGATTCATCGACGGTGTGCATGCCGTTTTGTCTGTCTTTGTGTTTGCTGCTGTGGCTTTGAGAGACAAGAACGTTTTATCTTGCTTTTATCCCACACCAAAACATGAAACTCAAGAGGTTCTGGACATTGTTCCTGTCGGAATAGGGCTTATTTGCAGCTTGTTGTTTGTGATTTTTCCCACTAGAAGGCATGGAATTGGGTATCCGATTAGTCCAGGCAAATATTAACTATTTATTCTTTTCTTACCCACCCTTTTCTTAAATTTCATTTACTCTTTTGTTATTAATTTGTTGCACATGGAAGTTGTTCTGGCAATAGTTAGGTCTTAGGTTATTAGTGATTTCGTTAAGCAAGAAAACATTTTCTTCTTTCTTTTCGGTATTGTTTTAAATTTTTAATCAGTCGGATTCAGCTGCATATTTGCTTTTAGTCCAAACCGAAATAAAATATTAAGCATTTTTGCTAGAATGGATGCAACCAAAAATCTATAGGATCTGTAGTTCATGCAGAAGCAAAAAACATTTCAGTTTGTTTTTCTTTTGAACACTTGATTTATAATATCTTGTAGCAAAATTGAGAATTTCGGATGATGATAATCTTGATTTAGAACCGATTAAGTAACATGTGGCATTCTATACTCATGTTTTAGCTACCTCCTTTTTTATAATGTTAATTTTTTTTTTTAGCTTTATTGACTTGGATTCATCACAGCAAGCAAACATGCGTTGTCCAAAATTTTCGTGGCTGGCCTATGTGTTGAAGAAAGCATTATTTTATTCAAGGGCCAGATTAAATTCAATTGATTCTAAATCTCAATAGATAGCTAATTTAAGTAGGTTTAAAAAATCTTTCATTATCGACCAAATTGGATTGTTCTAAAATTCTTGGGGGCTAAGAATCTACCCCAACCAACCCTTGTAGCCCAAAGACTGAATACAGATCAAGCCCATTATGAATATAGGCTATTTAGACCCATTAATCCGAAAGTCCATTGAAAAGCTTAGGCAATTTGATGATAATCAACATGCAAAACAAATCTTGAAAAATTAAAATACAATTCAACTTGATTATTGAATTGTACATGAAAGGATTGATTGGTAATACATCATATCAGTGCATGCCTGATTTTGTAAGGAAGAATATTCATTCATAAGATTATTAATGTATCACCATTTGGAGTGTACCTTCTCTAATTACTGAAATTGAAGAATGGAGGTGAAATCAGCAACAGACACTATTGTATGAAACCAGGAAGGTACAAGCATGTCTAATGCAGATTATACATCATCACAAGGACTATTAAAGTATCGATACAATGAGTAATTATATTGATTCAATTCAAAGTTTTGAGAAAGCCTGCCTGCATAAATCAGACCAAAACCAATTTGTAATTTAAGTTATTCCTTCAGTTTCTTAATAACTAGCTCGCGGTTATAATGTCTAGTACAGAAAGCAGAATTGGCATATTAAAGAACTGTGTGTAGTCCTTGATGCAAATTTTATACAGTAAAGCATACAAGTCTGAAAGATAGCCAAAGCATAAATATATGTTCAAAGGGTATGGTGTTGTACTTTTTAAGCTACAACTACTATAGAAAAAAAAATTATAATTATAAAATAAAAATTAGTAATATATAGTAAATATAAATTTTAAATAATAATTTTGACAAAATTATTAAAGATATAATTAATTTTTCATCATACAAGTAAAAAATCATATTAGCATAACTTCTAAGATACAGCAGTTAGTGTTTATCAAACACTTTAGTGCTATAACTTAAAAGATACAGTTGTCCAACCTCAATTCCAAACGCATTCTTAGATTTTAAAACACAAAATACATAACAGCAAATCCTTGAATTCTAACCAAAAAAACAGCAAATCCTTAAATTCTAACAAAAAAAAAAGTCTTTCTACGTTAGGACTTAATTATGATTACTGAATGGATCCATGCTGGAATATGGTCGAAAGTCTGGCTGCAGTTGCGATGTCTCCCCCTATGATTTTACCTACATAAATGTAAAAGGAAATGAAAATCTGCTTTTAGTTATTGTTCTTCTTCTTAGTTGCTACTGATCAACGATTACTACGATTGCTATTACGGCTAGCTCTTATTTGAGCACAGAGAGATCTTTCTCTGGTGAAATGTATGACAATCCAATTAGACTGGCATTTGTACAACTATCTTAATTAATTGTAACCCTTTAATTCGTATCTATTGTGGAAGTGCGAAAATGTATACCAAAATAGGCAAGTAAAGGTTGATTTATTAGAGGAAAAGAGTAAAAACTCACTCATTCAGTCCATCAGATTCCATAAGGATATATTTGGATGTCATGCCGCTGCTCCATATCATCGAAAGCCCGTAGCCTTTTTCTCAATTCCGGCTAAGGCCAATGTATCTCCAATTTGCGTAAGCTCTCTATGATGCATAGCTCTTCAGGAAGCTTTTTCAAGTAAGCAAAAGGGTTGATAATTAAGCTTTCAAGTTTTGGCCGGGCTCCTGCCCCCATCATCCACTCCTCTAGCCAATAGATTGATTTCAGGTGCAAAATCTTGAGCTGCGGAAAACATCCTGAGCCAACACAAACCAGCTTTCTTCCTGAATACGAGTTCTGCTTCAGTTTCAACACTTGAAGATGTGGAAGGTTTTCTAGTGTTGGCATGGGATCATCCTTTAGTTCAGTATTTGATAAGCTCAATTGGGTCAGACTTGCAGGAAATTATTCAGACAGGAGCACTTATGAGAGATTCCACACATTGCTTTCATTCAATAGCTTTAAGCATTCAAGTTTGAGTAGTTTGCATAGGCTTTTGGACAACCCAGACTGATAATAACTCTAATCTCCAGATATTCTAAGAGTTTGAACATTAGCGAGTTTGCTCAATATATCTGGAGTGCAGCCACTAGGGTGTAAGGCTGATATGAAAATTAGATTTTTTGGAGAGATGCAAAATTTTTCTTGAGGTGCAGGCAGAGTGATGCAACCAAAGTTGAGATGCATGAGTTTATGCATCTTCCAAATTTCCTCAGGTGTATTATCTACGTAGCTTGATGGCTATCCAGTGTGTAAAGGCTTTGAAGGCTGCATAGTGATGAAGGATGGCTTTTAATGGAAGGGATATTCAGCTTCAAATACCTCAAATGGGAGTTAATCTTCAATCCCAGATGGGGCATTGGTCGAGAACTGGAGAATCCAAGTTCAATACACAGAGGAGTTTGAACATTTTACAGAATTTCTCACAATCTTTGAGGGTAAGACGGACTCTGAGTGAAGAAGAGTTGATTAAAAAATGGAGGTACGTGTCAAATGCTCTGAAGAATAAAACTCAAGTCGAATTATCAAAAATGGACAACGATGTTGATTCATCGAGAAGAATATCTATACCACGGACCTTGACAAATTGTGTGATTCTTGCCATACCTACTAACGTAACCCATACTGTACTAGAAATAGAGCATGCTTTAATTGTGCCTTCAGGTCTCCTTGCATTCACTTGAATGAAGCATCCGTTGATTAGCTCATTCAAATAATCCTCAGAAGTTTTCTCATCGTTGTTCGGTATCAAACCTTCGGCTATCCACAACTGATAAAATTGTCTTGTGGAAATCTCATAGCCTGCAGGGAAGATACACAGATAGAAGCAGCAGACTTTAAAGTGAAAAGGTAACTCCAACAAAGACAAAAATAGAAACTCCAGTGGTAGATCCACCATTTTCATCCTTTAGTGCTAGTGTATGATTAAGATTTAATTTCTTTTACTTTTTAATTTATTAACCACCAATCACATTAATAAAATTTACTAAAAAGAAGATCAGATCAAGAGAGTATTTTAATCCATTTTTAATTATTATTATAGACAAATAGATTGTCAAGATTACATGACATGAAATTATTAATTTCATTAATATTTTTCTCTCTCCTTTGTTTGACTTTTAAGGACAAGGATATCCTACCCTCTCCTAGTAAATAAGTGGCTAGCATAAAATTTAAATTTTCATATTGACAATCAGGTCGGCTTGATTCACTTTATTTACTATTAAGCCAATTTCTAACTAAATTTAAAAGACTAAGAGAGACTGAGAGAGAAAAACAATAGGAAAGAATCATAATCTAGTTTTTAATCTCTCTTTCTTCTTTTATTTTTGATTTTCTCTTTTCTCTCTACTCTCGGTCACAAATTGTCTAATCTATTTCTTCATCATTCATCTTCCCTGATGAGAAAGGAACTCACACAAGTAGTTACAAATTAAATGGAAACAAAACTCTTTTCCTCTTTATGTGATTAAAATAGGATGTGTATCAGAAATAAATAAGCAGAAAAATAAATCAATAAAATCCAAAGTAATAAACTAGCAAAAAGAGATACAGATTTTTACGTAGAAAACTCAAAGCGGGAAAAAACCACGGGACTGTAGTTCAATATAATCTTCCACTATATTAATGGGATTATAGCACAAATTCTTCTCTAGATAATAATAGAGGCTAACAACATCAAAAATCTCAATATCCTTGGCTTAAAGTAACAGCCTAATATCTATCTTTCTAACAAGTGGGTATCTTAAATAATAGCCAACGAGAGGATGAAATAAAAACCAAAACCAATAGGATTGTAGAAGGCAATGTCAGGAGCTTATCCTCAAAATTTGGGAGAAAACGAAGTTAATTTCGACTTCTGATTGCCCAATTAAAAATAAAAAATTTTGCCCCCAAATTATAATAGCCAACCACTGTCTTTTCTCTCTCTCTCTCTCTTTTTCTTCTCCAATCGTTTTTGTGATAGTGAAACTATGCTGCTACTTGCTTTTAAAGCCAAATTTCATCACAAATTTCATTTATCCCCTTTAAGTTTCCTTTAATTACTTAATTACCAAAGATTATAAAACTTTGGGCTTGGGCCACCTAAATGAGATGGTGTAACATATGCACCAAAATTTATTTAAATGAGTATGATGTTATTTTTAATTTCGTCGTAAATTTTTTTTTTAAGTTGTCAGAATTGTTACAAATCATTGAGAGCAATCAGACGCAATTTTTAAATTGATCACGCTCGAATAATTTAAATTTTTTATTACGACATTAAATCGAGACATTTCGAAAGAGATTTAATGGCTGCATGGTTACATTTTATTTCGGCACTCGAATCCGATATTAGCTTAATTTGTATTAAGCTTACAAAAAAAAAGAATTGCTAGTTACTATTTAAGGAAAGAATACAAAGAGAAGCATTTATTTTTCTTTCCTAAAATAGAAAGAGAGAGAGAGAGAGAGAGAGAGAGAGAGAAGCTGTTGTTGACCTGTTTGACCAACCCGACCCACGACTTTGACCCAGCCCTATGTCACGATTTTGGCCACCCCACTTGCTAAGCTTGGTACCGATCTGAAGCTTGAGAGCTGACCAACGTATCCCCGCCGTCATCGCTGTTAGAAACCGACAAAAACACCGATAATTATAGCTTGAAAAGCTGTGGCTCGACCTGTTATCACCGCCGTTGATCTAGCCAGCATTAGGCCGAGCCAACACTTGAATCGCAGGTACAACAGTCGACCCAGCAGTGATAATTATTTTGGAGTTATGGCCACGTGATAAAGCTAGAAGTCATAGATGTTTTATTAAGATATCTTCGGATTGTATAATTTATTATATTTCGAGGATTCTGGATAACATTTTTATTTCTTCTGATATTGGATATTGAATAATTTGGTATTTTGTTGATGAGATTGGTTGTTTAGAGATAGTTGTATTTGAAATTCTTTTGGGAGTGCTTGATTTATAATTTTACAGATTTGGTTATGTAATAATTTTAAGGGAGACTCTGCTGAATTTTTGATAAAATCTTTATTAGTTAAATTATGTCAGAGTGATTAAATAGAATTAGACAGACTCACCTTAGGAGTTCGGGGCGGGTCATGTCAAGTTGGTATCAGAGCATGGTTTTAAATTTTCTAGACTTTACTGTCGTAATTAGAATAAGCTTTACAGTTATTAAAGTGGGAATTATTATTTTGTAGGCATCATCATGCTCCATCGTAGCAATAAACATGGTCGAGGCCGTGGCCGTGGTCGTACTAGGCTAGTAACTGGGTTGACTCCAGGAGTTGTACCTACGGGAGAAAATGAACCCATGAACGAGGACATAGTTGAGTCCTCAATGTATGAGGTGGCATAGCAGGCACCAAAGAATGTGCCGAACATTGAGCAGTCATTTGATAGGCTAGTGCAGATTATAACTGTAGTGGTACATAACCAGAATCATGCACATGCCGGTCCTGTTAATACTATTAAACGAGTGAGAAGTTTGAGGGGCAAGAGCTTTAATATTTTTGGAGATCCACTTGAGGCAGAGTCGTGGTTCGTTAAGTTAGAACGTATTTTTGATGTAATGAAATGCTCGGAAGAGGATAGACTTTCCTTTGCCACTTTCTTACTTGAGGATAAAGCCTATCACTAGTGGCAGACAGTTGAGCGTCGATATCATAGGCATGATGCAATTACTTGGTCTATATTTCATAAGAAATTCTACGATTATTATTTACCAGTCGTGTACCAAGATATTAAGTTAAGTGAATTCCTTCGGTTGATTCAAAGATCTATGTCTGTTGAGGAGTATGAGAAGAAATTTATAGACCTCTCCAGATTTGCTACTTCTATAATGGGTGATGAGAGGGAATGATGCAGGAGAGTTGAAGAAGGTCTCCAGTTTGAGATACACACGACCGTGACTGCATCACGATATACTGAATTTACAGAGGTAGTTGAGGCAGCAAAAAGAGTAAAACATAACATCTTAAAGGGACGCAGAGTCCAAGCCTTAAAACAAAAGCGTAGCCAGAGTTGGGCAGAGGGTGGTTCTAGTAGTAGGCAGCATAAGAGAAGAGGCACTCATGCTAGTTACTTTGATAGCATTCAAAAGAGTTAGAGTACAGGATTCAAGGGAGATTCGAGACAGACTGCCAGTTATAGTTTAGTAAAGCAATTAGTAAGAAGTAATGTCAGGACTCAGGGATAATATGATAGAAATAGCGAAGGATACCGTGGTGATCGTTCAAGGAATATATAGCAGACTTATTGCACTTCGTGTAACAAGAACCATCAGGGTCAATGTTGTATGGGAGACAAGGTGTGTTATCTTTGTGGACAACCTTGACACATAAGGAGATTTTGCTTTATTTTGCCTTAAGGCGATAGTTCTGCTCGAGGGACAGCTCCACAATATCAGTCTCACTCTAGACTAGCTCTAGGTCAAAGAGTTGTATAGACAAGGGGCTCTACATCTACGTTTAAAGGCCAGATGGTTGCTCCTGGTCAGAGAGGTCAACCTAGTCGACCTCATATCCAGGCTTGAGTCTTTTCATTGACACAGTAAGAAGCTCATGTTGTACTAAAAATTATTACGGGTACGCTTTCTATCTTTGTCCTCAAAGCCCATATTCTTGTTGATCCTGGATCTATGCATTCTTTTGTTTCCCATATATTTGTCATGCATGTAGAGTGAAAGCCTGAACCACTGGATTGTTGATTAGTTGTTAGTACACCTACTGGGGGTTTGTTCGCTACTTGTCAAAAGTGTGTATCGAGATTGTATGATTAGGTTAGGTGAGCATGACTTTAAGGCAAACTTGTTTATTTTAGACATTCGAGATTTCTATGCTATTTTGGGAATGGATTGGCTTGCTACTGTGGATTGTTTCAAAAAGGAAGTTGTGTTCAAAAAGGCAGGAAAAACTTATGTGAAATTTTATGGAAAGCGTAAATTGTTACCTTCATTTGTCATATCGGCCATTAGTGCAAGACGGTTGTTAAGAAAAAGATGCTCCACTTATCTTGCACATGTGATAGACACAGAACGTAGAGAGTTGAGATTGGAGGATATTCCAATAGTGTAGGAGTTTTCAGATGTATTTCCAAATGAACTTCCAAGGATGCCACCTAATAGGAAAATTGAGTTTTCTATTGATTTAGTCTCTAAGATGGCTCCTATATCTATAGTGCCGTACAGGATGGCTCTAGCTAAATTAAAAAAACTTAAAGTTCAACTACAGGAATTGGTAGATAAAGGATTAATTAGACCTAGTGTATCCCCGTGGGGAGCTCTAGAAACTACAGGAATTGATGGATAAAGGATTTATTAGACCTAGTGCATCCTCGTGGGGAGCTCTAGTTTTGTTTGTCAATAAAAAAGATGGTACCCTTAGACTCTGCATTGACTATAGACAGTTGAATAAAGTTATAGTACATAATAAGTATCTCCTTCCACGTATTGATGACTTGTTTGATCAACTTCAGGGAGCGAAAGTGTTTTGTAAGATCGACTTATGCACAGGATATCATCAACTTAGAATCAAAGAGTCTAACATTCCTAAAACAACATTCAAAACCCGTTATAGACACTATGAGTTTCTAGTAATGCCATTCGAGTTAACTAATGCTCCAACAGCTTTTATGGATCTCATGAATAGAGTATTTCATTCTTATTTAGATCAGTTTGTGATTGTGTTCATTAATGATATTTTGGTGTATTCTCGGAGTCAGGAGGAATATATAGAGCATTTGCAAACTATTTTGTAGACTTTAAGACAAAAGAAACTTTATGCCAAGTCCAACAAGTGTGAGTTCTAGTTTGACAAAGTAATATTTTTGGGCCATGTGATATCAGCTGAAGGCATTTATGTTGATCATTAAAAGATCGAAGAAGTCGTAAAATGGGAAGGGCCAACAAATGTTACAGAGGTTCAGAGTTTCCTTGGGTTAGCTGGTTACTATCGTAGATTTGTGGAAGAATTCTCTAAGATTGCCATTCTTTTGACATGGCTAACTAGGAAGAATGCTAAGTTCCAATGGGATGATGACTGTAAAAAGCATTTTCAAGAACTTAAGACACGTCTTACCTCGACATCAGTCTTTACACTTCCATTTGGTAATAAAGGGTTTGTGGTGTACAGTGATGCCTATAGGCAAGGATTGGGTTGTGTGTTAATGCAGCATGGGAAAGTAGTGGCTTATGCTTCTAGACAACTTAAGAAACATGAGCAAAACTACCCAACACATGATTTAGAGCTATCAACAGTAGTGTTTGCACTCAAAACGTAGAGACATTACTTATATAAAGTAACGTGTCAAATTTTCACTAATCATAAGAGTCTAAAGTATTTGTTTACTCAGAAAGAGCTAAATTTGAGACAGAGGAGATGGATCGAGCTAATTAAGGACTACAACTGCACTATTGATTATCATTCAGGCAAAGCGAATGTGGTAGTTGATGCACTAAGTAGAAAATCCTCCAACTCTATAGCTCACTTACGAGTGGCATATAAGTCTTGTTGATCGAGTTGAGATCCTTGGGAGCCAAGTTGAAAGTTGATAATTTTGGAGCTTTGATAGCTAATTTTCTAGTTAAGCGGACTTTGATTGACAAAGTCCACCAGATGCAAGATCAGGACCCATAGTTAATGAAGTTGAGAGAGGATGTGCAAAAAGGTTTACGAACCGACTTTGCGGTGAGAGATGATGGAGTTTTAGTCATGAGTGATAGACTTTGTGTACCTGATATTAAAGAGTTGAAAAAGGAGATCATGGAAGAAGCTCATTATTCAACTTATGCGATACCTTTTGGTATTACGAAGATGTACCGCACTTTAAGAGATCATTATTGGTGGCAGGGCATGAAAAGAGAGATAGTAGAATTTGTTTCTTGGTGTTTAATTTGCCAGGAGATTCAGCCTGAACATCAGAGGCTTGCAGGATGTTCTCAGCTGCTTCTTATTCCTAAGTGGAAGTGGGAGTATATCACTATGGACTTTGTAACCGGACTTCCACGTACCCAGAGTGGACATGATAACATTTATGTGGCTGAGATAATTCGACTTCATGGAGTACTAGTGTCTATTATTTCATATAAAGATTCCTGATTTACTTTTAAGTTCTGGAATAGCTTGCAAAAAGCTTTAGGCACTAAATTGAATTTTAGTACAATTTTTCATCCACAAACTGATAGTCAATCGAAAATATTCAAACCCTGGAGGATATGCTGTGAGCTTGTGTTTTAGAGTTTAAGGGTACTTAGGATGTTTATTTACCTTTGATGGAATTTACTTACAATAACAATTTTCAAGCTAATATCGATATGACACCATATGAGGCTTTATATGGTAGAAAATGTAGAACTCAAGTATGTTGGGATGAGGTTAGTGAGCGGAGATTGTATGGTCCCGAATTAGTTCAGGATATTAATGAGAAGGTACAACTTATTCGGGATAGATTAAAAGTAACCCAAAATAGACAGAAGAGCTATGCAGATAAGCATAGCTGGGAACTTGAGTTTGAAGTTGGTGATAGAGTTTTCATATGGATTTCTCCTTAGAAATGAGTACTTCAATTTGGGAATCGTGGGAAGCTAAGCCCACGCTACATTGGGCCATATGAGATTGTAGAGTGCATTGGTCTGTTGGCTTATCGATTCGCTCTACCACCCAGGTTATCCAAAATTCATGATGTGTTTCATGTCTCGATGCTTCGAAACTACATGTATGATTCGAGTCATGTGATATCTAAGCAACCAATTGAATTAAAGGAAGATTTGACTTGTGAGGAAGAACCGGTGCAGAAATTAGAAAGGAAACACCAAGTCCTGCATTCTAGAACCATTTCTTTAGCAAAAGTACTGTGGAAGAATCACGCAAAGGAAGAGGCTACATGGGAACACGACGACTTAGTGAGAGCTTAGTATCCTCACCTGTTTTCATCATATTTATAAATTTCGAGGACGAAATTTTTATAAGGAGGGAGGATTGTAACATATACACCGAAATTTATTTAAATAAGTGTGATGTTATTTTTAATTTCATTGCAGATTTTTCTTTTTACAGTTGTCGGAATTGTAACAAATCATTACGAGTAATCAGACGAGATTATTAAATTGATCGCGCTCAAATAATTTAAATTTTTTGTCGCGACATTAAACCGAGACATTTCGGAAGCAATTCATGGCTGCATAGTCAGATTTTATTTAGGCACTCGAGTTCAGTATTAGCTTAATTTGTATTACGCTTACAAGAAAGAAAAAAGAATTGCCAGTTACTATTTAAGGAAAAAATAGAGAGAGAAGCATTTATTTTTCTTTCCTAAAATAGAAAGAGACAGAGAGAGAGAAGCTGTCGTTGTTTCGTTTGACCAACCCAACTCGCGAAGTTGACCTGGCCTAATCTGACAATTCCGGCCACTTCACTGGCTGAGCTTGGTACTGACCTAAAGTTTGAGAGCCGAGCAACACATCCCCGCCGTCATCACCGCCAAAAACTGACAAAAACACCGACGATTGCAGCTTGAAAAGCCGCGGGTCCACCTGTTATCACCACCGTCCATTTAGCCAGAATTAGGCCGAGCCATTACTTGGATCCTATTCTTCAACTTCCCCTCATCATTTTTTAACCAACCCCATCACTTGAAATGGCTGGATAGTCGCCGATCCACCGCCGGAAAGCTCACGATTTTGGAAAGCTCAATTCACCGTCGCCATCATCGCTGCCGACGCCATTGGACTCACCTACGCCAGAACTATTAAACATGAGCTTCCTGTCGCCGTTGATTGAGTTTCGGTCACCATTGACCGTTAGGGGTAATTTGGTAATTTTATAAACTTTAGGGGTAATTCTATAATTTAAAAACTGATGGACACTTTGATAATTTCAAATTAAGGCAGTTAGGTAATTTGAGATTTTGGGGGTAATTCAACAATTTACGTTGTTAGAAGTATTTTGGTAATTTTGTATTTTTCAGGGGTGATTTCATAAATTTAGAACTTGTGGATATTCTTCTAATCTGAATTGAGGGTAGTTTGATGATCTGTGATTCTGAGGATAATTTGATAAATTTTGATGTCGAGGGTATTTTGGTAATTTTATGGATTTGAAAATATTTTGTTGCGGATAAATGTCGTTTTGAGCATATCAGTTATAATTCACAATTATAGATAGTAATTATGTTATTTCCTTAAATTAAGAGGATCCGCGAACAATAATCAAAACGCGAACGTTTTTTATACTGAGTTTGGACACCGTCACTGTGAGTAGAATATACAAAAACTATTTTCGTTGTAGTTTATTATGATTTTAAAATATGGTAAAGCATGTTTACAAGATTGGTTTTAAAGGTTTCGATTTAATGATTTTATAGAAATGAATTTTATTTGTGTTTTAGTATTTATTATGAAAAATGTGTTTGATTAATGATTTTGGTTACTGATTTTGAATATGCATAATAATATTTTAAAGAAAAGAAAAGTAGATTTTAAGACATGTTAAATGAAAAAGGAAATGAGATTTCGGATGAGATTATATGTTTATATATATGTGTATAAAGGTTGTTTGCAAAATCATTAGACAGTACCCTTCCCCTTTAGATACAGTGATACAAATGAGATGACATATGCATGTAGTATGATGAATACAGAGATACTGATATTAAGATACAGATGATACAAATGAGATGTTATTTTTCGATCTATCCGTGTAGCTCTGGGGCGTGATGGTACTCAGATAGTATATCATTGTCTGTATATTGAGGTCCGTATATGATGAGATATTTGATGATATTTTCTTATCTATCCGTGTAGCTCCGGGACGTGATTGTGCTTAGATAGTACATTATTGCCCATCTGTTAATGTCCAAATATGATGAGATATGAGATGATACTTCCCTATCTATCTGTGTAGCTCTGGGGCGTGATTGTACCCAAATAGTATGTCATTGCTCGTCCGTCGAGATCTGAATATGATGAGATTATTTTTCCTGGGTACTTGTTTGGTGATAGTTTTCGGTATTTAGTATTAGTGATATAAGTATTATGATTTCATTGATTTTATGCAGTCTGTTGTGATATTGTTATTTGAGTACATGATTTGAATTTAATAAGTTATTTAAGTTCTTATGATATTTTGATGAAATTGTGTTTTGATATGATTAATTAATTTAGAGTAAAGTTATGTTCAAAATCTACTATCTACCCACTGATCTCACTGAGTTTTATACTCATCCTATTTTATTATATTTCCCCCCCCCCCACACACACACAGGAGAACCGCAGGGACAACAGTCGACCCAATAATGATAATTATTTTAGAGTTATGGCCACGGAATAGAGTTAGAAGTCATAGATGTTTTATTGAGATATCTTCGGATTGTATAATTTATTACATTTCGGGGATTGTGGATAACATTTGTATTTCCTCTGATATTGGATATTGAATAATTTGATATTTTGTTGATGAGATTGATTGTTCAGAGATAGTTGTATTTGAAATTCTTTTGAAAGTGCTTGATTTATAATTTTACCGATTTAGTTATGTAATAATTTTAGGGGAGACTGTCAAATTTTTTATAGAATCCTTATTAGTTAGATTATGTCATAATGATTAAATAGAATTAGACAGACTCAGGAGTTCAGAATGAGTCGTGTCAGATGGACCCAACATTCTCATCTTCGTCTTCGAATTACAAAATTGAGTCCCCGTTCAAGTTTTACTCAAGTTCATCTTTGGCTGTCAAAGGAATATACGGTAAATCTTCCAATTAAATGTAGTGTCGATTTATCACTTTATTAAAATATCTTATTGGAAGGGGAAAGGCTTTTACCCGTAAATCACAAATTAAAGTTAAGCTCCGCACTGTTTTAAAATTTGAGTTGGATAAGAAGAGATGAGTGCTAAAGTCTCTATAAAAGTCATCCACCCCTACTGTCAAGCTCACACAACCAGTCGAGGAAAAGGCTGTCTCTATTTTTTTTTCTTTTTCTTGGCCAACAATTATCATTTGCCAACCTAAATTTGCTGGTGAGATCCCTTTTGATAAAGAGAAAAAGATACTTACATCCTCAAGATTTGAAAAAATAATGATATAAATCTTAAATTTTTAATATAGAACATTAAGATTCTCTTTTGATAATAATACACTTAGTAAATAGTAACCTTAATATACATAAATATAATTTAAATAGTTTATCATATTTTATAGCTATTTTCTATCTCTAATAAAAAATAATAAAATATTAATAGAAAAAGGAAAAATTCAATAAACAATATTGAATACGAAAAAATATATCTTATTTAAAAAATTTTTATTAAAGTATTTTTTAAAATATTTAATATTAATATAACTCTTCAAATAAATAATAAAATTTTTTTAAAAAAGTTTTTTAACAATACCGTTAGGCAATATTTAATTTTTTTTCCAAATAAAAGAAAAATTACTCCACATGTTAGATGAGGCCCAATAATTCTTGCTCTTGCTGGTGGGGCTCACGAATCTGAATAGTCACGTAAGCATTAGTTGCAGTTTGCTCTTTTCGAAAAGTCAAAAATCTGAAATTAAAGTCAAGGAACTGTAAACCTTTCTGTCCAATCAGACCTTTAATTATATGCTTCATTTAGCTTCAACGGATATCAACCAAGAATATGAATCGTCACGGTATTAAGTCCGAAAGGTCAAGTAGTCAACATTATCTCTAGAAAAATTTAATGCACTAGGATTGACGAAGAAATTTAATACTTGTTAAGTATGTTCGCGCAGCGTTGAATTAATTCTATTGCAATGAGTGAGTGACATGTTAAAAAGAAAAAATCTATTTCGTCACGACGTCACGTCCTCTGTCGTGCATCAATTGACACCAAAATTCTACCCATTAAATTTTTTTGCATGTCGACAAGAAATTTGGTTTAATAAACGGTATCAAATTAATTAGTGAAGGCATGAAATTAAGCCAAATTAATAGAAGCCACACATGCAAACGAGTTATCCACTGTGAGGTCAGCTTGTGTATGTAATGTTGTAGCCAAGAAAATAATTGGTCCAATTGTGTTGCCATTAAGATTTTATGTAGCTTAACTATTGAGGCCGTGATCTGCCAAATCAGACCCGAAATTAAACATGCTTCGCTTATCTCCAACGGAGAACTACAAAGAATATGAGCTGTCACGGTATCACAAAATGCCAACCTATCGGTTCCGAAAAATTAAGACTAATGCTTGAATAGAAGGATATGATTTAATAATGCAAAAAAAATTATAAAATCATATCTTATTATAGTATTAAGTAACAAATTAATATTATTTTCTAAATAACACAATATCATTCTACGATTTTACTGTTATTTTTATCGATGTTGCGTCACTATAAAGGCTCGTATTATTTTCCTAAAAAATTAATGCATGAGGATTGACCAAGAAATTTAATATGATATGTTCCATTAAAAAAAAAGTATGATAAATTGTGTACGTAAACAACAAGCAACTCATGATGTAGAATACATAATCCACAACAAAGTCATTTCCCTATCGATATTTTGTAGTCCATGCACTTCTCTCTTAGGGTGCGTTTCGCACGCAAGATTAAATTGAGCTAGATTAGATTGAATTGGATTAGGTTAGCTTATACAATATTGTTTTATGTTCAAATATTGGACTAGAAAATGTTAAATTATATTTAAATGAAAAAAAAAACCAATATTAATGAAAACAGGAGAATCACTTTCTATTTTACTCTTTTTCCTTCCCGTATAATCGATCCTTAATTGAAACAAACTTATATTTCATGTAGGAGAGTTTTGAAGAAAGAAAAAAAATCAATATTAACGAAAGAAACTCCAAATGTGAATTATTAAATGATGATTTGTAAATGGATGAGAGAAACTGATTTAGAATTGTTTTATTTTAATCTCTTTTCTAAAGTTCTTGAAGCAGGAAGTTGACTTTTATACTTATTTCTCTACTGCCATAATTTTTCAAAATATGAAGAAGTAGTTGAAGACAGATTTTAAAAGCTTAAATTTTAGGACTAAAGTAAATTGGAAAAAGGCCTAAAATGCTTACATCTCTTGGAGTTTCTTTTGATTGTTTGTATTACCAAAATACAACAATTAGTATTAGAGCTTTGAAGGATCTTAGGAATGTCGCTTCCAAAGCCAGAAATTAAGAAATTCACCATTGGTGGTGATTTCTCACTTTGGAAGATGAAAATGAGGGCTCTCCTTGTTCATCAAAGATTGGAGTCTGCTCTGGAAGAAGAAGATCTAGAAGTTATTGAAGGATCCAGTCCTGATGAGAAGATGAAGCATATTCAAAATCGAGCCCATAGTACCTTGATCCTAAGTCTCAGTGATTCAATTTTGAGGGAGATTTCAGATGAAAGACAGCTCTTGGCATTTGGAACAAGGTGGAGGCTTTGTGCATGAAGAAATCATAGGCTCATAGGATGTTCTTAAAGAAGAAGTTGTACACTTTTTCTATGAGAGAATGGGTGTCAATGCAAGAACATATTGATCTTTTTAACAAGATTATACTTGATCTTCAAGGGGTAGAAAACATCAAGTTTTGTGATGAGGACAAGGCTTTCTTTCTATTGAGTTCTTTGCCAAAATCCTATAAGGGTTTTGTTGATACCATGTTGTATGGTAGGACAACTCTTACTTTAGAAGATGTGAAGGCCTCTCTATGTTCAAAAGAAATTCAAAGGCACTTAAAAGACTTGGATGCAAACTCTGGTGAAGGTATGATGGCAAGATCAGAAAGGAAAAAGGACAAGAAGAAAAAGAAAAACAAGAATCAGTCCAAGAAAGAGGATGAATTCGAGAAAGAAAATATGAAGAGAAGAAAATGCTTTTACTGCAAGAAAGCAGGTCATTACATCAAAGATTGTGCTGAAAAGAAGAGAGATGACAAAGAAAAGTCAAGTGATGTTGTTGTAGCTTCAGATGAGTCTTCTGATGGAGGCTACCAAAGTGTTGATTTGCTGGTAGCATCAAATGGAAAGATTGAAGGTCAGTGGGTTCTTGATTTTGGATGTTCTTTTTATATAAGTCCTGATAAAAGCCTTTTTCATGACTATGAGGCTATGGATGGAGGTAGAGTCTTAATGGGGAG
The DNA here is from genome assembly GCA_030449905.1 of Luvunga scandens. Classification (NCBI taxonomy): domain Eukaryota; kingdom Viridiplantae; phylum Streptophyta; class Magnoliopsida; order Sapindales; family Rutaceae; genus Luvunga; species Luvunga scandens. The sequence goes on along the minus strand of JASUUG010000095.1, from coordinate 660,152 downwards.
CCATAATGCTTGTGAAATTGTTGGCATTGGTTCCATTAAAATCAAAATGTATGATGGAATCATAAGGACTCTAGAGCATGTAAGGCATGTGCCTGGATTAAAGAAGAATTTGATTTCTTTAGGCTTGTTAGATAGCTCTGGTTACATCTTTAAATCAAACAATGGTGGTTTAAAGAAAATGAAAAACTCTTATATAGTCATGAAAAGAGTTAAGAGGAATGGATTGTATGTTTTTGAAGGCACATTTGTACCTGTGTTGTCAGCTTTGCATATTACTACTGATGTGGATAGAGCTAGACTATGGCATTTAAGGCTGGGGCACATAAGTGCCAAGGGTTTGCAAGAGCTAAGTAGACAGGGGATGTTGTGTGGAGATAAAGTAAAGAGTTGGAGTTCTATGAAAATTGTGTATTTGGAAAAGCCCACATAATGAAATTTGAGAAGAGGTTGCAAAAATCCAAACATGTATTGGATTATGCACACTCTGACTTGTGGCGGCCTACTCAAGTTCCATCCTTGAGTGATGCTAAATACTTTGTGACATTCATAGATGACCTCTCAAGGAAGGTCTGGTTGTATATACTCAAGGGCAAAGATCAAGCTTTTGAGAAGTTCAAAATATAAAAAGCTCTTATTGAAAATCAGACTAGAATGAAGGTGAAAGCTCTAAGAACTGATAATGAACTCGAATTTTGTAACAAAGAGTTTGATGAGTACTGTCAGAAGCATGGAATCACCAGGTATAAAACTGTTAGGTTCACCCCTCAGCAAAATGGCTTGGCTGAGTGGATGAACAAGACCCTTATTGATAAGACTAGGTGTCTATTAATTAACTCCAAGTTACCACAACTTGTTACTTGGTTACCAGAAGTCCCTCTGTAGCTCTTAGGTTCAAGACACTAGAAGAAGTTTGGACTAGTGTGCTTGCAGATTATAAACACCTAAGAATTTTTGGATCTTCAGCATATGTTCATATTAAACAAGGGGAAACTTGATTCAAGGGCCCTAAAATGGGTATTTGTAGGATATCTTGAAGGGGTTAAAGGGCATAAGGTTTGGTGTGGAGCTGCTCATAAGGGTATCATGAGTAGAGATGTTACATTTCATGAGGAAGCCATGCTAAAAAAGGAAGACACTGTTGTGTTTGACTTCCATCTTCAGAATAATGAATCAATTAAAGGAATCACAAATGTAAAGGATTCCAGAGTTGAGGTGGAGTCAACTAGTAGTAGTGACAGTGAAGAGCAAAATGGAAGTGCTATAGAAGACTCTCAAAGAAGGTCTGAAATGAATGAATCAAGAACTTGATGGTGATTTGCATATCAACTAGAGGATGAAACTAGATTAAACTACCTTCTAGATATGCATATGCTGGAATGATTGTATATGCACTCAACAGTGCAGAAGATATAACTATTGAAGAACCTACAAGTTACAAAGAAGTAGCTAAATGCAATGATAGTAGCAACTAGATTAAAGCCATGGTTGAAGAAATGGACTCCTTAATAAAAAATGAGACCTAGACATTTATTCCAAATCCAGGTAATAGAAGATCAATGAGCTGTAAGTGGATCTTAAAAAAAAAAGAAGGTTTCCAGGTGTTGAAGCTTCAAGATTCAAGGCTAGATTGGTTGCTAGGGGTTTTACTCAAAAGGAATGTGCTGACTTCAATGAGGTGTTCTCACCTTTGGTTACACACACCTCCATAAGAATGTTACTGTCTATGGTAGCTTTGTTGGATATGGAGCTTGATCAGATGGATGTAAAAACTGTCTTTCTACATGGGAAGCTTAAGAAAGAAATACTGATGACGCAGCTAGAGGATTTTGAGGTCAAAGGGAAAGAAAACCATGTTTGTCTTCTAAACAAATCTTTCTATGGACTTAAACAGTCTCCAAGACAATGGTACAGGAGATTTTATGAGTTCATGGCTCCATTGGCTATCTCATAAGTAAATATTATAGTTATGTGATCTTGGATGTGCCAAGAGGATAGTTGGGATGGATATTATCAGGGATAGAAGTGTTGGAACCTTGTTTGTAAGCCAAGAGAGGTACATTTTAAAGGTCCTTAATAGATTTGACATGGTGAATGCAAAATCTGTTGAGACTCCATTAAGGCCTCAATTTAAACTGTCTAAAACACAAGCTCTTGTCACTAATCAAGATAATTTTTTGATAAATAAAGTACCATATGCACAGGCAGTTGGGAGCCTTATGTATGCAATGGTGTGCACTAGGGCTGATATTTCCCATGCTATCAGTGTAGTTAATAGGTTCATGAGTGATCTTGGTAAGGAGCATTGGGATGCTGTAAAATGGATCATGAGATACCTTAAAAGTACCTTTAATCATGGCCTTGTGTATGGGATATTTAAACAGGACATTTAATGTAGACGATTTTGGAGATTTGAGAACAATTTCAGCTACTTATTCATCGTGGGATATGTAGAAAGTAAATCTTCAACCTGTTGTTGCTTTGTCATCTACAAAAGCTGAATTTGTTGCTGCAATAGAGGTAGTAAAAAAAGCAAAATGACTGAGTGGGATGTTGAATGAACTTTGGTTAGAAAAAAAGAATGTTACTATCTTTTGTGATAATCAAAGTGCTATTCATCTCATTATGAATCTAGTCTATCATGAGAGAACTAAGCACATTGATGTTAATCTTCATTTCATTAAAGATGAAGTACTAATTAAAATACACACGTGTTAATCTTGGAAATGTTCAAATATTCAAAAAATTCAAGTTTTGTGTAGACTTGATGGGAATATAGCAAATCCTCAATGATTACTTCGTGTAATTAAGTATTAGCTGTGTGCTTGAAGGTTTTTTTGGGGCAGCTTTTATGGTCAAGAATCAAACTGAATCTAATCTGCAAGGTGGAGAGTGTGAAGAATCAGATTCTATTTTTTGACTGAATTGCAAATAATTAAGACGTTTGTGGTATTTGTACAGATTGACTTCCGTTTATGGATCAATTTGTAAATATGCTGCTGACATGGCTGGAAGTCGTTATGTTTGTTAGAATGATTCTGGAAAATTTTTAGAATTATCAATATAAGAGGAGTTGGTGCACAGCGTATGGTGTGCGTGACTTTTCTCTCTATTTTTTCATCCAAATTGAGTGATTGTTGATTCTTTGAAAAGCTTGTAGATTCCTTTGCAATGTGTAATCGAGTTGTTAACAGTTTGAGTAATAAAAGGGTGTCAATTTTTCCTTCAAAATTTGCATTGATAGCTTTCTGTGTTCTTTATTCAATTCTTGATCTTAAACTGATTCTCTAACTTTGTCTCAATCTTGGAGTTTCTTTTGATTGTTTCTATTACCAAAATACAAAAACATCAGACTTAAACAATTGATTTTAAGTAACGCATATAGACTATGAAAATTTTTTAAAATCAATTGTTGTCTGTAGGCGAATCAGTTGACCTTATCATTAACACCCCAAATAAATGAGTCATTGTTTGTTCGTTGGCTTGTTGCTATCAATAGTTAGTTTGTTTAATTGAATTGTTTGGGTGAGTCGTTGAATGTATGAAGCTATTGGCTACCCTTCATTACTCTTAGAAAACCCCACTTTAAATAAAATTACTATTAAGAACAAATAAGATTTAAACACAGAGATTTGTTTTCTAACAAATAACTTGCATTCATAATCAATCCTTTTTTTTTTAATTTTCTACCTATTAATTCCTATCTAACTAAAATAAGTTGTGCAAATTTTGAATAATCTATTTTTTCATATTTCTTATTGATTAAATCTTTTTGTACTTAAGATTACTTTCAAATTGTAATAGAAAATATCTGTAATTTAAGCCAATAATTAGTATTAAAAGCATATACCACCTAAAAAACTTAATTTCTGTGTAGCATAATAATAAGATTGCAAAAGAAATGAAAAATAGCAAAATACAATTTTGAGTTTAATATAAAATGATTAATAGAAAAAATAGAAATGTATTTGAAGAAAAAAGACATTTATGGAAATAAAATAAACATAATTGGAAAAGGGGTTACCTAAGGGGATTAGAGGGTTTCAGTAGTCCAACTCTTGTTGAATTGAAATCAAGTATGCAAAGACAAGATCCCAATTCATTTTAAAATATACTAAAATACTCCATAGGATTCTACTAAGGAGTCTTTAAATAACTTTATTTGATTATCACTAGTATTTGAGTCTTGGATATGTAGGGGACTAAAACCATTTAACTGGGAAAAAAAAAAAAAAAAGGAAGAAGGACAACTATATCCAAAGATTTGGATAAATGATCACAAAAGACCCCTAATTTTTCAATAAGGGACACCAAGGTCTCTTTTGACCATAATATCCTTTGACTCTATAAATTCAAAAGAATTGACCCCAAAATTTTATAGTAAATAGAAATATGGCATTAAAAATAAATGTAGTAATATATACATTTTACAATAATTTTAACATTTAAAAAATATTTTTATATTTTACAATTTATCAAACTTATTTTATTATATTAAAGTAACTTTTACTAATAAACATAAACGTAATATTAAAATAAACAAATAAATTAAAATTAAAATTATTTTGAATTTTTATGTAAAAGTTAATTTTAACATTATTAATTGGGACATATTTTGTTAATTGTAAAATCTATTTAACCAAAGATTTATTTAAAATCCTTATAATAAATACAAATTTATTATTAAAATAAATATAATAATTTAAATTTTTAATATTATTTTAAATGTTAAAAATAATTTAATATTACTAGTCTACTAGATAGATTATATTATTTTTATTAAATTTGTATTAATTAAAAACCTTTAAAGTTCATTTTCTAATTACTATATTTAAAGGGTATTATGGTAAAAAAGAAATCTTAGTGTCCCTCTGTGAAAACTTGGGGGTCTTTGTAATCATTTCCCTAAATCTTGGGGGTGTAGGTATCCTTTTCCCCAGAAAAAAAAAAAAAGATTAAAACTCAGTTCAATTGGTTTGTATAAAATCAATGACTTAAAATTTATGTCTAAAATTTATGTCAAAAATTAAAGTCAAAATTTTAAGTTAAAATAGGCTAATCCATTCTAATAATTTGTACCATGAAAGAGGCTACTTTAACTTAAGATTTGACTTAAATTTAGACAATAAAATTTGGCCATATATTTGGTTCAATCCAAATATTTAGATAATTGCTTGGGTGGTATTAAATATAAGACTCAAAAATAAAATGCTGAATTGAGATACTAAAACATAAAAAAAAAAAAAAAAAAAGAAAGAAAAAAGAGAGAGAAAGAGTCCTGACTCTTTGTATTCCTCAACGAGATTGCACCAACAAAAACTTTTGTTTCAGCAACTTCAATGAGATCATATAAAGAATTAGAACTAAGAAAATTATTTTTTGTGTGAAAGAGAATTATCCTGCAGATCTTAAGAAAGTTGCAAATCCTGCAGTTGAGAAATCGTGATAGCGACCATCATAAAAAGTAATATCAACACACCCAATATTTTCAATACCCAACTAGATAGTCTATTAAAGCCTAGTAAGTTTCTAGAGCTAAATCTTTTGTCAATTACTAAACGGAGTGCAAACATAATTTCATAGTCGATATCTTTAAAGGGCAAAGTCTTTGTTCCAACAAAAATAATTCAATACTCCATGGATATCTTTAAAGATAGAGAGCATCAATTTCTCTGAAGAAGTTATCAAAATTAATTTCATAATTGAGTAGTGGACATGATTTGATGTTTGGGAAGAATACAATTTGTGAGAATGGGTATAAATATTTTCTTTTAAAATTAAGGTAAGAAATTGTTGTTAAAGGATGCCTTTATTGCAAGGAAAGTAGTAAAAGAATCGAATGTGAAAACAAAAGGAATGGCTCGAAAAAGAGTCAGGATTCTCTCTTTATTTTTCAAGTTTTAATATGCCACCTCAACTTCTTGTTTTTTTAATCAAATTTAATACAATTTTAATGTCATCTAAGCAATTATCTTATCCTTTGAATTGAACCAAATGAATTACCAAATTTCAGTGCCTAGATTTAAGTCAAAATTCTAAGTTAAAATAGGAGCTCCCTTGTTGGGACTATATATCCATATATGCTCCAATTTAGTTGATTAGCTTAGCATTGAACTCAATTATGCACAAAAATGTACAACAAAAGGGAATATAGAAATTTACATTACTTCCGTAGCCAAATCATCGTGTCAAGGTATTAATATGTATAATAAATCTTTAATCAATTATTTTATATTTAATCATACTAATTAGGGCTGCTAATCATATTTGTTCCAAAGGGTATATGTGTCAAATAATACAAAAATATAAAGGCCAATTAAAGCAAGTTAGGGGAGCGTTGGGTGGTTTTTGGTACTGAAATGCCTCTAAATTTCAAAATGTCATATCACTATTATTCAATTATACATGAATATAAATGTCAAAACACATAAATATTCAACGACAAAACAAGTAATAATTTCAACAGATTTGAAAATGATATTGACGTTTATCAACAACTAGCATCCAAACTGATTAAATGATAAATTCTAAGGACTAGTGGTAAAAGACCAAAAAGAAAAAAGGTTCCTTTGTCCTTAAACCTTAATCAGTCAATAAGATAATACATACTTACACACTGGCCATGGAAATTGTTTCTTCAGTTACAGGGAGCGTTACAGGAAAGATTGTTGACAAGCCATTCAACGCAGCAGGCCGTCATTTTGGTTACTTGTATCACGACAATGACTACATCGAAGAATTGAGAAAGCAAGCTGGGAAGCTGGCAGTGTGAGAGACAGGGTGCAAGGCAAGATTGATTCTGCTAAGAGAAACTGTGAAATTATAGAGAATGATGTTCAAAAATGGATAACGGATGTGGAAATTATCAGTGAAGAAGTTGAAATGTTTTTCGAAAATGAAGTTAATGCAAACAAGGGTTGTCTTGGAGGGTGGTGCATTAATGTTCGCTCATGTTATAAACTTGGTAAGGAAGCACATAAGAAGGCTTTGGCGATTTCTCATCTCCGGGAAGAGGGAAAATTTGAAGATATGTCTCGTCGTCCTGCTCCAATGAGAATTATAACATCTTCATCTAAAAGAATTTTTTAATCAAGAAAATCAATTGTGAATCAAATATTGGAGGCTCTGAATAATGAAAATGTGAGCATAATTGGATTGTGTGGGATGGGGGGTGTGGGTAAGACAACAGTAGCAAAGGAAATTGGCAAACAAGTTCAAGAGAGCAGGCGCTACGATACTGTAGTGATGGCGGTTGTATCCCACAACCTAAGTATTGTAAAGATTCAGGGGGAAATTGCTGCCATGTTAGGTTTGACAATCTGTGGCATCGAGGAGTCTGCAAGAGCTGGTTACTTATGGGAAAGAATCAAGATGGAGAAGCGGATACTTGTAATATTGGATGATGTTTGGGAAAGAATTGATTTGCAGAAAGTTGGTATTCCTTTTGGAGAAGATCATGAAGGCTGCAACATTTTGCTCACCTCTCGAAGTCAGGGGGTCTGCAATCAAATGGATGCTCAAAAGATCTTTATAGTTGGAACTTTATTGGAAGAAGAATCTTGGATCCTTTTCAGGGAGGCAGCTGGTAAAGTTGTTGAAAAATCTGATCTAAACTCTATTGCAAGGGAGGTGGCAGCTCAATGCAGTGGCTTGCCAATTGCCATTCTCACTGTAGGAAGAGCATTGAAGAACAAGAACAATAAATATTTGTGGATTGACGCTGCTCAACAGCTTAAAAAGTCTACACCAACAAACATCGACGGAATGCACAAAGATGTGATTTCAAGTTTGGAGCTGAGCTACAATTATCTAGAAAGCGAGGAGGCAAAAAAGCTCTTCCTATTCTGCTGCTTATTTCCAGAGGATTATAACATTAAGATTGAAGCGCTGGTGAGATACGGAATGGGCCTGAGGTGGTTCAATGATGTTGATGCATTGGAGGAAGCCAGAGTTAGAACTCATGCTATTGTAAGTAGCTTGATCTCTTCTTTTTTGTTGATTGCTGAAGATGAAGGATATGTTACAATGCATGATGTTGTCCGCGATGTTGCATTAGTTATATCCTCTAAGCATAACAATGCATTCATGGTAAAAGCTCGCAATGGACTATTAGAGTGGCCCATACGAGACACATTTGAAGATCTCACCGGAATCTCATTGATGTCTAATTATATTCACGAGGTTCCTGCTATGTTGGAGTGCCCAAAGCTGCAAGTTTTACTTCTGCAAGAAAACTCTCCATTGGTTATCCCTGATAAATTTTTCCAGGGAATGAAAGATCTGAAAGTTTTAGACTTAAGTTACATCTTACCTTTATCACTGCCTCCCTCAATTTCGTTTCTTGTTGACCTTAGAACTTTGTGTCTTGAGGATTGCTATTTGGGTGACCTATCAGTAATTGGAGAGCTAAGTAATCTAGAGATTCTTAGCCTCTGTCGTTCTAGTATCAAGGAGATCCCCGAAAGTTTTTGCCGATTAAGCCATCTATGGTTGTTAGATTTGGATCATTGTCGCCAGCTAACACTAATACCACATGGTGTAATATCACAGCTTGATAAATTACAAGAGTTTTGCATGTGGAATACTTTCAAGAATTGGGATTGTGAAACCAATGCTAAAGTTGTTGAGTTACAAACCTTGACTCGATTAACTAACTTGATGTTCCACTTCCCACAAAACAGTATCTTGCCTTATCATATGCCTTTCCGAAACCTACCAAACTTTACAATAGCAGTGCGTGTTTCATGGGAAGCATCTGATTTCATATTGTCAACGTCAGGCGTGAACAAATACTCAACAAGAATGATTCTCTCACATGACATGCGGTTTTCGCCACTGCTTGATTGGGTAAAGGATTTGTTGAAGAGAAGTGAGTTCCTATTCTTACATGAATTCATTGGAGTGCAAGATATTGATGGTGATCTAATTAGCGGAGGGTTTACGGAATTGAAGTGTCTAACTCTCCAAAGTTGTGACAACGTAAAATATCTCCTCAACACTTTGGAAAGGGCGGCGCCACATGAAACTTTCCACAACTTGGAGGAATTGACAATCTATTCTAATCACAGCTTTGTTGAAATATGCCACGGTCAAGTACTTCCAGCAGGGTCCTTCAACAAACTCAAAAGGTTAGATGTGAAATGGTGTCAAAACGTTTTAAACATTGCTCCAACTCATTTGCTACAAAGATTAAAAAACCTTGAATACTGCTCTGTTTTTTTCTGTGCATCATTGTTACATGTATTTGATCTTCAAGGGCTTGATATTGGGAATCAAGAGACCAAATTTCTCACATCGTTGAAAGAAATAGAATTGATTGCGCTGCCAGAGATGACGCATATATGGAAGGGTGACATTCGACTCACAAGCCTCTGCAATCTTAAAAAGTTATGTTTATGGGCGTGTGACAACTTGACAAAACTATTTTCACATAATTCTCTCCTGCAAAGCCTTGTTTCTTTGGAAGATCTCACCATTATTTCTTGCATAAATTTAGAGGAGATATTCGGAAAGACGGAGATGATGAGGAAAAATAGCATAAGTCACGACTTCCCAGGGTTTGCAAAACTTGGCTACTATGAATATTCAGAGTTGTAATAAATTAGTAAACCTCTTCACAGCCTCCATTGCAGAAAGCCTAGTGCTGCTCAAGACACTGAGAGTAATCTCCTGCTCAGCAATGCAAGAAATTGTCACGGACGAGGAATGGTCAAAAGGTGCATCAGCTGAGAGGATTGTGTTTCCCAGTTTGTTCGAAATGGAACTTTGGAATCTAGACAGCCTCACTTGTTTTTGCTCAGGACAGTATCTGATTGAATTCCCTGCTTTGGAGATGCTGACAATAGCTGAATGTCCGAAAATCAAGACCTTTGGTTATGGTGACCAAGTTACAACCAAGCTAAAAAGAGTGCAACTACAAGAGGGAAACCGATGGACCGGTAACCTTAATGACACCGTGAAACAATTGTTCCATGAGCAGGTGTGTTCCTGAACATTTTACATTAAGCGCCACAGTGAAATTACATTGCATGGCCAAGTCATAAAACCGGGATCCCAATTCCAAAAGACTAATTAGTATAGTTGTTATCGTATTTTTTGTGATTACAGGAAAGAATTCAGATGCAAGAAGGGACGCGGACAGGAAGGTTAACGGAAAGTATTGTCGCTGCGAGTGAGAATTCTCTCATAAGATTACATCAACTAAATGATTTCGCTTCAACATTGACGTGATTCAAATTGTTATATTATATCTATATAACCCGATACTTTTCTATACTTCCGGACAAACAGTCCCTCAATTGTCCAGGACAGACAGCGTGGAATGATAATACAAGTTGTAGTAAAGTTCATGGGGTTTGCAATGCAATAGGTTTTGATTTTGATCATATATGTTGATTATAAATTTATTCATGCTCGGGTCGCTATCTAGATAAAGCAACTTGAAAATTACTGTATCAGGTCTATAAGGGCAAAACTGCAGTTCACTGTTCATTGAAACTACGAGTAATAAGCTTTATATTGCCATTGCATTAGATAAATAAATAAGAAAAGTAAATATTACAATAACTACATTAAAAAAAATTGGGATTTCAGAATCATCCAATCGTGATCTTCTGATTTAAGGATATCATGAAGATTTGATTTAATCAGTTTTTTCCTTAAGAACTAATACTATATATGAATTAAGCTACCTACCGTGTTAAATTGATATTATACTAACAAATTCAGACGCGCTCTATTTATCACTCACCAAATTACCAGAGAAAGTCGATATCATTGTATTTGTTGGACTATAAAACAAGTTTGGAATCCCTTCATAAAATGATACAGAAAGAAAGTTATAATATTACGGAGGTTATTGTTTCAAAAAAATTACCTTAACTAATTAATCTCGAGACTGATACAAGAATATTTATTACTTGTCGTGGCATGTAATCGAATAAAAACTAATTTCAACAAACAGAAGTACTTAAATTGATAAAGGGTACTTCATCTTCCATCGCAATATTTATAGCAAAACTTGAAATTAACAGTAGTTAAGTTGGATTTGTGGTCAGTTCTCTTACAAACATTTCTTCATAATTAAAACACGTCTCCTTAGATAAACATCCGTTCCCCTGAGCTTTTATAATTCATAATGATTCTCTTAATTATCTATAGAATAATATTGACGTGTTGTGGCTCAAAATTGTCCGACATAATCACACCGCAATAGAGACTTTCTCTATATCCAATTTAAAATAAAAATTGTCCGTGGTGATGATCTTTAACAATTGTTAGCTGTATAACGACAACTCATTTTTACAGTTGAATTGGAAGGTGTCAGATTCAACTAACTGGAAACTCAATGGAAATAGTTAATATGTATATAAACTTGGAAAACGAGTAGCCACAAATTTGAAATGAACAAACGTTAACTTTTTAAAAGTTAATAGATTCGACTACCTTCAATAACCTGACATAATTTTGTTTCAAATTGAACAAGAGAGATTTGTAAGTCTAAAGATTGTGAACAGTTGTTGTTTCCCCATATTTCCTTTCACTTCACTTGATGTGTAATAATAATATTCTTATTACAAAATCTCAACCATACAATTGTATTCCAATGCATTTTGTTATAGGGATAGCACTTATGACAAAATTATTTCTCATACTTTTGCCTTACAACCACCAATAATAAGATTTTTGTTTTCACATGATTCGAATTTTCTTCTGAAAAATACACTAACAGGCTAGTACTCATCAAGTGGAGCATCAAAGGTTATAGAATTGCAGTTATTCAATCTACCGGCACACAACAATTTATTTATTTATTTCATTTTTTAGGAAGATGCAGTACACGCATAAGTAAACAAAGAAAATCTCTTGGTATATCAAGAGATCTTATCAATAGAACTTAAATTTGAGTTGACACTCACACAATTGATAAGTAAGACTAATAATACCCATCCTTTTATTTAATTAAGTAACAATGTCACATTTAATCAATGTCGTCGAGATTTCTCTTGTATTGAGGGAGAACAAGAAGATCAAGATTGTTATTCGTGATCTCATCATTAGTGGCAATACTCAAAACAAGTCGATTATTAACCCTGCGACTAATTGTTCTTACCAAAGGAAATCATATAATAAAATTTAATCAAAAGTACATATATTCAGAGGGAAAAAAGATTTACAAATGAAATTCAAGGGAATGTGGACTAAAAACCTACGAAAGAAGTTTCCATGTTCTTGAATTCAGAAAAGATCTTTGCTTTGCTTCTGGTGAACCGTAATCAAAATTATAGATTGCTTGTGCAAGTGCATGCTTCCGGTTTGAGATCATATATATATATATATATATATATATATATATATATATATATATATATATATATATATATATATATGTATTCAAGTTGCCGAAAACACTGCCTGCTTGGGTGATTGTGAGTAGACATTTTTATCGGTTCACATGCATGTAACACGCGTGCATGCAAAGGATATGCCAAATGTGGCTTATTGAATTGGAAGCAGCTAGCTGCTTCTTTCATTAAGACCACCTTGTCACAGTCCGCTCAAATCTCCTGCAATTGAAGGTTCATTTGGCGCACACGAGTTCACTTAGTAAAAGTCTGCTTATATGCGGAGTGCGCTTAGAAGCGGAGTACACTTAGCACTAAATGCGAGTTGCACTTAGAAGCAGGATGCGCTTAGAAATGGGCTGCCTCACACAACTAGCAAACCGTGGTGCACTTAGCGATCAACCAAGCCCCGGCCCAAATTCTAGACCTTTCTACAATTGTAAATATCCTAGAGTTTTCTAGAATTAAGCATTTAAGTCCATAAATTTTTAGGCAAGTTGGCAACTTGCATGATGAGCTCTGGAATCCACCATCCAACACTATAAATAGCCCACCACCCTTGCCAGTTTTGCACACTGCACCACAAATTCCAGCACACACACCACACACACAAGCTCTCAAGCTCTCTTGTAAAGCTCTCTTGTAAATTACTCTTGTGAGTAATAGAATTATATATTTGGCCATATTGCACTTACTTCTTTCTAGCATTATCATAAGCATTCTTACTTAGCTAGTTTGAGAAGTATCCTAGGCTTACTTAGTGACTTGTGTGCTAGAAGTCCATTAAGTGCCGCACGGGTTTGCTACGCGCAAATACTCATCCTGTGACAACCTGCTTGCTTGCTGCGTGCGTGTTCCACCTTCTTGCTTAAAGCGAGTGCTTATATTTATGTATAAATTGAGAGCTGCATGCTGATGGATTCAATTGCAACTGAGGTCAAAGTAAAGACAAAAAGAGAAAAAGAAAATTAAGAAGCTAAGATTGGAAAAGAAGTTGAAAAGAAGAATTGAGGGAAATATTATAGAAAATAGAATTTGGCAGTTAGATCTATATTCAGTGAGTCAGTGGGTAATAGATTTATGAAATTTAAGTAGTTATGATTTAATTTACGTGTATAAGTTTTTATATTAGTGCTAACAGTTAATTTTTAAACCTTGTATTTTAGGAGAACTTCGAGAATCCAAAAACCTGCAAGAGCCCTAACGAACCCCAGAGTGAAATAGGAGCTGTGAGTGGATACTATTATTACCATTATTATTCTGTAAAGCATTTATGTTTGATAGTATGATTTAATATCATGTTATAATTATATGTATTCATATTATATGTTTGATTGAGTCATGAGATGTGATTACCAGTTACTGTATATGTATCCTTTCCCCTAAACTCTGTGCATGTGCAATGCAGTTAAACTCCATTGGGTATTGAAAGCTTTTCCCCCCTCTACTCGTGTTATGATAATCCTGGTGAGTATTGAGAGTTATTTCCCCTAGGTACTATTTGGTGTAGTTTTGTCATATATGTATGTATGATTTTATGTTTGCTTATGTAATGTGTTCACCGTAGAGTTATGTCATATGATTATGTATAAGTACTAGTGCATTACTTATATATATAATTATATCGACTCACTGAGCCATAAGCTTGCATTTTTTTTTTATTTACTTATTTCTCCTAGGTTTTGGTTGGATTTTGTGCAGTTTGATTTTTAAGCAATTGAGGTTGAGCCAGACCAAGCATTGCTGCATCACTTGTATTTTGCGCAAATTTACGTTCATATGTAAATATTTAAAATGTATGTGTAAATAGTGAGGTACGATGTGCGCTAAGTTTGAATATGTTTCAAATGAAACATGTCAATGCATGGCTACAATAATTTGTATATTAATTAACTGATGATTGAAGATATATGGTCTGTGCACGACTCGATATATTATCCTTTTGCTGGCAATAGTACATTATGAGCAAATTTATAGAATTCAAGTAGCCGATCAACAGTGAGTCAGTGACAAGCGCGTGGTAGATGGATGAAGGATCAACGGTTGACGTTTAATTGTAGATTAGTAGAGAATGGACGAACAACAATTATTTTATTTGCTAGAATACTGTGGGAGCTTGATGCGCCCCATAGCTCAAGACCATGCCGCACTAACAGATATCATTCAAGATTAACGTCAAAATGAACAAGATTAAGATTACAAATTTAGTAATTATAGAGCTGCTGACACTAGTATAAATTGATGTGACATAATTTAATTTATTAGATTAAATATCTCTTGACTTGCATAATATATTTTACAATTTTGTACAAAGATGGCTTATAGACTGTAAAATATTAAAGTATTTTTTAAATAATGAAATATTTTTAAATGTATTTATTATCTTATTTATTTAATATAATGTTTCTAGTTATTGTAAAACATTGGAGTCAATTTACTATAGAGCCAAAAGATGTTATGATCACAATTGAGTCTTGGTATCCTTTATTAAATTCTTGAAGTTGTGCGTGGCCATTTTCCCAAACTTGAGGTGTAGCTATCTTTTTCCTTTTTTTTTCTTGTTATATACTTTACTATATAAAAGAATACAGTCATAGGAATAATTAATTTTTGTTCCACTTTAATTGTATGACACGGAAATGCTTTCAGAATCAGTTAAAAAGGGGCGAACAGCCCACGGTTGTTACTTCACTTGTTCAAATTATCTGTTTTTGTTCTAGAAGCAATTAAATTATGTATTACGTATTATTAGAAAGCTACATATTTCTACTTTTTAAAGAATAAAATTCAGATTTCTCTTTTTAAACATTTTCAAGATTTATTCAATAAAGATCAAAGCACTTGAATAAATAATTTTGTATAAATTGATAATTTAAAGTCACACAGACACCTGAACAAATAATTTTGTATGAACTGATATGATGTAAAATATTGGTTGATTAGAAAATAAATAATAAAATTATTTATGTTTATTTTATTGATCATTATTATATGATTAACCATTAATTATAATCAATAATTAAGACTTGTGTCTCTAATTTTTTCTTCTTTTCCAGAGTTAATTGCATCCAATTTAATTTATGATGACTCTTTTTCTCCTCCGTACATCTCATCGCGTTCTCTTGAAACAAGTGAATCACTAGCTATCTTTTTCCTTCCTATCTTAATTATATGAAGTCGATTTTTGTACGTATTAATCTACTTCCATACTTTTTCAAAGGATAGGACTTTGCGCTCTAAAATCTACTCCATTCTAATAAAAATTTTTATTACAAAAAATATCTACTAATATAATTTATTAATAAGGACAATTTAATTCAAGTTAATAAAATACTCCTACTTTTTAGCACCATAGCACACCCATTTAATCCGATTATCCTTCATAAACCTAATATTTCCCTAACGTTCTATCTAATTCTTCATCGAAAACAGAAACTACTTTATATCTAACAGATATTCAACAAGCTGCCAAGTACAAGAATTAAAGAATACTTGTGAATTTATGTAGGAAAAAGCAGCAGCAATTTTGAAAAGGAAAAAGAAAGAAAAAGAAAAAACAATGGTTCCAAAAAGAAAAACGGAAATTAATAGTAACTTACTGTTGATTGAATGCTTCAATTACAACTATAAATTCGGCTCTAACAAAGATAAGTAACTCTGAAATGAAGGCAATTCTAATAAATTTTTTTTCCTTTTAAAGAAAGATTACTCATTTTCCTTTTTTAGAGAAGTGATATTTTATTAAAATCAAATTTGAACGTCTTTTGTTCAATAGTGGAATCATAGAATTAACTTCTCTTCTTCTAAATTTTTCTTCAATTCAATTCAATAAAGACTTAAATTAGGAAGAGCCACAAGCGCTTGAATAAATAATTTTGTATAAATTGATGTGACATATGATAATTGGTTGATTGAAAATATAAATAATAAAATAATTTATATTCATTTTATTAATCATTATGTGGAAAATATGAGTCAATATTGCTTCTGTGAATTTCAAAACCGGCCAAATAAACAATTTCAAAAATGAAAGAATAGAACTCCATAAATAGTACCTATGAGAACTGTTCACATCACTGTTCTCAATTATTGCTCATGTTATTGTTCGCGAGCCCTGTTGACATCACTATTTATGGGTACCGTTCATCCAGTACTATTCACAAGTTCATCAAGGCATGCGTGATGAACTCTCCTTAAAATCAATTTCCACTTGTCTAGAAAGATTTTTCAATGTAATAAGTATACAAATAATGCGGATTGATCTCCAAGATTTAATAACGTCACTGCTGTGAGGTTGCACCCCGGGCTACTTAATCTTCTTTTTCCTTTATCCTCCCCTTTTTCTATTTTTCTTCACTCTCAGTTTCTCTCTTCTTCTTCTTTTTTTTATTTCTTTTCTTTTGTTCTTTTATTTCTTTTCTTCTTTTCTTCTACTTTCTCTTTTCTCTTCTTTGTTGCTTTTTCTCTTTTCATTGCTCTGGGCGCTTCGTAAAATGATGCAAATAATGAGAGCTGCTTTCGATTTTTCCCTTCAGATATTTTAGCAGCCCGGTGGCTAAAATAATGAAGTAGACGTGAAATAAATGAAGCAAGCAGGACTATAGTTTAACTGAAGCAGGCAGCTGAGATCAATGAAGCATGCAGCTTGGTGGCTCAAAATTAATAAGTATTGTTGCTTTTTATTGAACTAAAGCCAAGCCCGTGTATTACGCATTCAGCTTCAAATATTTCAAATAGAATAAATTTTCTATTCCAGGTGGACATTGGTCGAGACCTAGAGAACCAAAGTTCAATACCTTGGGGAGTTTGAACTTTTTACCAATTTCAATGCAGTTGATGATGGCAGGCGGATCGTTTTCTGAGATAAAGTTTAATAAAGAATGCACGCATACGTCAGAATGCTTTGAGAAAATGAATGGAGTAACATATTGCTAATAATGAAGAACTGTTTGCTATGGTAGTTTTCATTGTTCCTCTTTCTGGTTTGTAATAATGAACTTCAATTAATCTGTCATTTCTGAAACAACAATTAATAAAGAACCTACAAAAGTTGAAAGGTCGCATGCTTTAATTGTGCTTCCAGCTCTTCTCTTAGTCACTTGGATCAGGCCTCTATTGCTTAGTTCTCTCAAGTACTCTTCGGCAGCTTTCTTACAAATCGTGTGGTACCAAACCTTCAGTTATCTACAACTGATATAATTGCTTCGTAGATATCTCAATACGGGTCGGGAAGACACACAAATAGAGGCAGCAGATTTTCAAGTGAAAAGGTAACTCCAACAGAAACAAATACTGAAACCAAAATGTGCCATTCAGTCTTTCCTCCAAAATATTTTCCACTGGCTTGCTTCCAAACTGTATGATGAAAGATTGCCAGACTTCATCCTTTATTCTAATTATTAGTCCTCCAATGAGCACTGAATCACGCCCGAATCTTTTCTCCATTTTCCAATTCGAGCGAGGTAAGTATGTCAGGATCAGCAACCTTTATCAAAACTCTGCTTCCATTTTGATAATCCGGAATAACTTCTCCAAGATCATCCTATATATTATTGCGCCAGACATCATCCAGGACAACAAAATACATCTTGTTTGTTAGGTTATCACGAGGGAAAGTTGTCTTCGATTCATAATCTCCCCATTCTTTCACCCAATGAAGATGTAGGCAACACAGACTTCATTAAGTCGTCCAATATCTTGCCAAAATCGTCGGTTATAGAAATCCTCACCCGACCATGACAATTAAAATTAAACTTGACAAGATTATTCTTGTAAAGTCTCAGTAGTGAAAGCAGTCTTATGAAAGCCACTGCTATCAAGAATTGCAACCACTGAGAGCCAAGGTTTTCTCTCAATCAATAAATCAAACAACTCCTGTGTGCCCCTTTGTAATTCACTGGTACGATTGAACT
This sequence comes from Luvunga scandens, assembly GCA_030449905.1. Classification (NCBI taxonomy): domain Eukaryota; kingdom Viridiplantae; phylum Streptophyta; class Magnoliopsida; order Sapindales; family Rutaceae; genus Luvunga; species Luvunga scandens. The sequence goes on along the minus strand of JASUUG010000095.1, from coordinate 641,899 downwards.
CCGAACATGAAGAATTACTAGTATGAACAAGTTATTCCATTCCTGCATTGATATCAATGTCAATGCCGCTTGGAGGAATCTGATTTCTAATGTCAACAATTTTACTTCATCGGAGAGCTCCTTACAGGTAATGCCTTCACTCTTGTGTTGCATGGTGCTGACAAAGAATGAGTCACTGGCTTTCTTGGATGTGTGGACAAAGTAATTGATATCCTTCAGAATGCCCAAAATGTCTTGTCTACAAACTGTCATCTTCTCTGCAGAATTGAATAAGAAGCCAGCCATGCCGGATTTGTAGTTCCCCAACTCAGTAGTAATAATTTTAGTCTCTGTAAGAGTGTCATCAAACTTTATTGAATACATTCCTTCTTCACCTGCTAAATTCCTTTTGAACCTCTCAGAAAATAATTGAAGGTTCAAGTCTGTTGGAAAAATTTTCAAAATAAATAGTGTCTTATTGTAAAAACATGTCTATTTAATTGTACTTTATAGAAGATGTATCTTTTCATTTAAAGATATATCCTTTCATGGTGACATATCATTTGAAATGGTGATGATTCGATTTAGACCATTGATTAAAATAAAAATAAAATCTTGATCCAATGGCCATGAATGAAGGGTTATCATGAAAGATGACAACCCCAATGAAGAAGCACAAGTATGTCTATAAATAGAGGTCATGTTTAAGCTATTTAGACATGAAAATAATGATCTCACACTACTCTTTTCTCAGCTCTCTTTTCTAAAACGAATTTCATAATAAAACACTTATTTTTTGTGCATTAAATATCTAATATATTTTTTTCTGCAGGAACAATATATTGTTTCTTTATAGGCTTGCAACATTCAAGAGTATTCTAGTTTGCTTTCATCGATGCATAATGCAAGCTAACAAATAAGTGCTTCATTTTATCTTGGAGGCGTATTTGCTTAACCCATGTACATTGCTTAATTGGTGAGGCTAAATAACGTCTTAAGGAAAATGACATTTGTAGCGTGCCTTGAAGTACACATTATTTTTCTGCAGTTTACCTATTTTCTTCCTACGTATAGAGTTGTAAACACATTTTACTTTACACAATAAAGCTCTACCATTATTACTGCAATTCTTTACATTTGTAATTCCCCACAAGTACATACCACCAACAATCTTAAGACGTTATTTCTACAACAGTGGCACCAAGTTCATCTCTTCGACAATTCGCAGTTGATTTTGTCAAATTGGAGCGCTTAAATGGTGACAACTTTATTCGTTGGTAGAAAAAGTTGCATTTCTTGTTGACAAGCCTCAATGTGGTCTATGTTCTTACAATGCCAAAGCCTTAAGAATGTGAGGATGAGACATTAGCGGAAACCAGAGTGCGGCAAAAGTGGGAGCAAGATGACTATGTGTGTAAAGGACACATTTTCAATGTCATGTCTGATACTTTGTTTGATCAATACCACAATAAATCTACAACAAAAGAAATATGGGACTCATTATAAACTAAGTGCATGATGGGGGATGCCACAAATGCTTCTAAACTTTTTAACTATAAAATGGTTGATAATAGACTTGTGGTTGAACAATATAATGAGATTTTGCAGATTCTTGATCAATTCAACCAACACAACATGAAAATAGATGAGCGTATTATTGTCTCTTCAATTATTGATAAACTTCCTCCCTCTTGGAAACACTATAAGAAAAGTCTTAAACATAGCAAAAAGGAAATTAGCCTGGAAGGCTTAGGCCAAAGTCTTCATATTGAAGAAGAACTCAAACTTAATAGTTTTGAGGAACAGGCTGCTATGTCCTCTAAAATTAATGTTGTGGAGGAGGAGAAGGAGTTTAAGCATTCTAATCACTCTAAGATTAACCAAAAGAGAAAATTTGATTCTACAGAGAATAAAAACAACAACAAGAAAAAAAAAGGTACATGCCACCACTACAATTAGCCTGGCCACTTTAAAAAAGATTTTCGATTTCTTAAGAAACAAAAGGAAGTTTCAAACACAAATTTTGTCGCCATGATATATGAAATTAATGTTCTCGAAGATGATAATGCATGGTAGATAGATTCTAGTGCAACCAAGCATGTATGCAAGGATTATAGCCTTTTCAAATCTTATAAAGCAATGGATGATGGAAATGTACTTTATATGGAAAATTCCTCCACTGCAATAGTTAAAGGAAAACGCAATGTGCAACTAGAGTTTACTTCTAGAAAAACCTTAACTTTTATTGATGCTTATCATGTACTAGAAGTTAGGAAAAATCTTGTATTTGGTAGCTTTCTTAATAAGTTTGGCTTCAAACTTGTTTTAGAGTCAAACAAATTTATATTGTCTAAGGATGGTACCTTTGTTTGGAAAAGATACATGTATGAGGGAATGTTTAAACTCAATATCAATAATATGAATATTTCTTTTACTTTATATGGTCGACTCATTATCTTTGTGGTATAATCTTTTAGGACATGTGAATATTAGAAGATTGAATGATATGGCTAATTTAGAGTTAACTCCTAAGCATCAAAATGATATGCACAAACAATGTAAAGCATGTGCACAGAATAAAATCACAAGAACTCTTTTTCCAAAAATTGAAAAAACATCTTTTTTGTTTTATTTAATTCATAGTGATGTATGTGATATACATACTATTCCTACTAAACATGGTAAAAAATACTTTGTAAAATTTATTAATGATTTTTCAAATATTGCTATGTTTATTTTTTACATTCTAAAGATCAGGTATTAGATAAATTTAAAATGTATAAAAAAAAAGTTGAGAATTTTTGTGACGTTAAAAGTAAATGCCTTAGAAGTGATAAAGGAGGTGAATATGCATTTCCTAAATTTGGTGAATCTATTGGCATTGTGCATGAAACTAGCACTGCATATACACAACAACAAAATGGCATAGCTGAAAGGAAAAATAAGACATTAATATAAATGGTTAATGTTATGCTTTTTAATGCTAGGCTTGGTAAAAGTTTTTGGAGTAAAGCTATTTTAACTGCATGTCATATCTTAAATAGAAAGCCTAATAAGAAAACAAAAGTGACCTCTTATGAATTATGAAAAAAGAAAAAGTCTAATCTTTCTTATCTAAGAGTTTAGGGTTCTCAAGCTATTGTAAGACTACCTGAACCTAAGATAAAGAAATTAGGAGAAATGAGCATTGAATGCATATTCTTAGGATATGCTGAGCATAATAAAGCTTATAAGTTTCTTGTAACATAACCTAATAGCTTTGTTGAGATCAATACTATAATGGAATCTAGAGATGCAATATTCTATGAAAATAGATTTTCCACTATACTAAGAAGTATTGATTCTCAAAAGAATGATAAACCAATAGAAATTGGTCAAAAGTGTAATGTTAATAATGAGAAAAATCAATTGAGAAGAAGTAAAAGAATAAGGACTAGAAAATCCTTTGGATTAGATTTTATAGTCTATTTAATTGAAGGTACAAGCAATTCACCATCTAAATAGATCATGTTACACCTACTATAAAGTTTGATCCCCTCATTTATGAAGAGCCAATGAAGTCTCAACATGGTACCTTCTGGAAATAGGCAATTAATGATGAAATTGACTCTATTATAGGTAATAAGACTTGGAAATTAGTTGATTTACTATCTGGCTCTAATCCTATAGGTTGTAAATGGATTTTCAAAAAGAAGAAGAAAGTTGATGGAACGATTGAAAGATTTAAAGCAAGACTAGTAGCAAAAGGACTTACACAAAAAGAAGGCCTTGATTATTTCGATACTTATGCACCTGTTGCAAGAATTACAACTATTAGAGTCTGATTGCTTTGGTTTTAATTTATCATTTTGAAATCCATCAAATGTATATAAAAATAGCTTTCTTAAATGGAGAATTAAACGAGGAAATTTACATGAAAAAACCAAAAGGGTTTGTTATGCTAAGACAAGAACATAAAGTTTGTAAACTGTTCAAGTCTTTATATGGTCTTAAACAAGCTCCAAAGCAATGGCTTGAAAAGTTTGACAAAGTGATTGTTTCAAATGGATTTAATATTCATGAATCTGATAAATGTGTATATAGCAGATTCAATAGAAATAACAGTGTGATTATTTGTTTATATGTAGATGACAAGTTAATTTTTCGTACTGATAGTGAGAACATTAAACTTAATAAATCATTATTGTCATCTAATTTTGATATAAAAGACATGGGGCTTGATGATGTGATTTTGGGGATTAAAATTAGCAAAAATGAGCATGGCCTAGTGTTGACCTGATAACTCTATAAAATGAGAATTATTAATGGCACTTTTGGACTTAAATCAAGATGACTTAAAGAGTAAATGATGTGTTTTAGTGCATTTTAGCTTAATTTTATGTATTTATCTAATTTTAGTTATTTGCAATAAATTAGGTGATTTTAGAATAAATTGTATGTGCTTAGATTATGTGTTTACAATGTAGGCAACTGGAAGTGCAAATTCAAAGCAGAAATGTTGTGCAATAAGCTTGGAAGAATGAGGAAAGAAATTGATTGCAGAAAAGTAGAAACTAGTCTGAAACAGTGCATTGCTCTAGCACCATTGTTGTAGCACTATTGCTGTAGCAATCCTAGAACAACAGATGAGAAAAATTCGCTCGAATCTCAGAAAAAATCTGCGATCTTTTCTGTTATCTGTAGTTTCCAAATATGGAATATGCGTGCCCTAGGCGTCCAATTGCCCTAGTTTTCAATTATAAAAGGAAGTGCACATAAAAGAAAAAAAGGGAGAGCCGTCAACCACAAGAAAATAACGAGAAAATAAAAAGAAAACAACAAAGAGAAGAAAATTCAAGGGCTAATCAGAAGTTGCAGGCGTAAAGAAGAAGAATCAAGAAATCTAAAAGGACCACTCGCCTCTATCTATATTCTCTTTTTTTTCTTTGATTCATGATGATGTAAATGATGGCTGAATTCGTTTTATTTTCTGTTTTGATACAAATCATAAACTAAATCTATTTGTGGTTGAGTGAATGACAAGCGTAATGGTTTATTGACTGAAATATTGTGTTGCTTCATGATTACTATAGTATTTTGTTTTGATAGTGCTTAATTTCATTCACTATTTTGGCTGAGCACCCATTTAGTGATACAAGCTAAAAGAGAGCCACAAAAGGGCCTGTTTTCGAAAAATATCAAAGCAATACTTGGTTTTAGATTAGGTTTCCAAGTTAGGGTGACTCAATTTGAATAGGGCTATGCTTAATTTAAAACTAGTGATGAACTAAACATAGGGATTCACCTTGTAAGGTAGTTAGGAACCTTGATCACAAAATATTATATCTTGGGTGATTTATCAATTGGTCATTGTTAGGTTGCATATAGATATAAGAGATCCAACAAGCAGCAGCTGAAGATGCATTAGGATTTTGCCGAGTGCTGTAATAATTATTGTAGTAATGGTATTGTAATAGAAAAAAAGTCAATACCTTTAAGTGAGTTAATTCACTCAACTACATCATTTTGAGTGATTACATCCTTGTGTGAGATGTGTTGATTTATTTTAGTGCACTTTATTTTCTGTCATTTAGATTTCTTAATTTAATTTAGTTGTTAAAAAGAATTTGATTTAATAGAAATTGCACCACAATTAATTGTTGTAGCAATTCTTATAGCATCAGTCCCTGTGGAGACGATACTCGAATACTTATCGCTTATTACTTTTTGTGTACACTTGTGCACTGACACCTATATATTAAAGAATCAACCAACAAGTTTTTGATGCTGTTGTCGGAGACTAATTGTTTATTTTGATTTGTGAAATTAATTTTTGTAGTGTTTTATTTAACCATTTGTTTAATCCTTATTTCTCTGAGTTGACAGATTATTCCAACAACTGTTGCATGCGCAAGGACAAACAAGTTGAGTTTCACTTTGATCCTGAAATTGAGAGAACTGTTAGGAGATTAAAAAATGAGCAAAGAAATTCAAAAGCTACTGTAGCAATAGATGATTTACAAGACATGAGAGATTTGAACAACCGAGGAGAATTGCAACCATTAAATGGATAAAGAGGTCAGAATGGCCATCATGTTTATGGGCAACCAGAAAACAATATTATTCACATAGTCGATGACAAAGAAAGAGCTGTTAACAATTATGATGTGTTGACTCCTCAAGTCATACATCTGGGCATAGTTAGACCTGAAGTTCAAGCAGATAGCCTTAAATTAAAGCCAGTGATGTTTCAGATGTTAAAAACTATGGGTCAATCTAATGGACTACCGTTAGAAGATCCTCATCTTCATCTCAAGTTATTTTTAGAGGTGAGTGATGCTTTTAAGATTGCCAAAGCATCACAGGAAGCACTAAGGCTCAGACTTTTCCCATTCTCTTTGAGGGACCGAGCAAGAGCATAGTTGAATTCCCTACCACCAGACTCCATCACAACATGGAATGACTTGACTAACAAGTTTTTGATGAAGTATTTCCCTCTAACTAAGAATGCCAGGTTGAGAAATGAGATCACATCTTTCCATCAATTGGAAGATGAAAGCTTATATAATGCATTGGAAAGATTTAAAGAGTTGTTGAAAAGATATCCACATCATGGTATTCCTTGCTGTATACAACTGGAAACCTTTTATAATAGTCTTAATCCGAGTACAAGACTAATGGTGGATGCCTCAGCAAATGGAGCTTTGTTATCCAAATCTTACAATGAAACTTACAAGATTTTGGAGAAAATAGCTAAAAACAACTATCAGTGGCCATCAACTAGGCAAGCTGCAGCAAGAAGAGCAGCAGGAGTGCACAATGTGGATGCCCTGACAACTTTATCAGCACAAGTAACTTCCTTGACAAACATGGTGAAAGCTTTAACCACAGCTCCATCAACAGTTAATCAAGTGGCAGAAGTGTCGTGTGTTTATTGTAGAGAAAGTCACTTATTTGACAACTATCCAAGGAATCCAACTTTAGTGAATTATGTGGGCAACTTTAATAAACAGAATCAGAGCAACCCATATTTAAACACCTACAACCCAGGATGGAAGTAGTACCCAAATTTCTCATTGAGCAATCAGAATCAGCAAACTGCATCAGCAAATGGACAAAACAAACTAGTACAACCACTTGGATTTCACCAGTAGAACCAAGGTTCAAGAAACACCAGCAATGACCAGATCAGCTCTCTCGAAGCCTTAATTAAGGAGTATATTATGAAGAATGAAGCAGTTGTCCAAAGCCAAGTTGTTTCATGAAGAAACTTTAGTAGCAGACCTCAGGGAAGTTTACCCAGTAATACAGAGGATCCAAGAAGAAAAGGTAAAGAGCAATGCAAAGTGATTAATCTGAGATTTCGAAAGGATATGCATATCTCAATATGTGTGCCAAAAAAGAGAAATGGGCCTATTCAAATTCAAGAAGAAGTTCAGAATAAGGAAGAACCTGTTACTTCCACCAATTAACATACTGGTGAGAGCAATAGAACTGCAACACCTACAAAAGCAGATGAGTCACTATTTATCAGAAAAGATGCTGTAGAGTTATCAGCTGCAACAAAAAAAAGGAACGCAAGTGAAACACAACATGTGGAGCCAACTGCAACACAACAATTTAGACATCTACCACCATTTCCACGAAGATTCCAGAAGCAAAAGTAGGATAAATAATTCAACAAATTCTTAGAGGTTTTGAAGCAGCTTAATATCAATATTCCATTGGTGGAAGCTCTGGAACAAATGCTTAATTATGTGAAGTTCTTGAAAGACATTTTGGCAAGAAAATGGAGGTTAGGAGAATTTGAAACTATTGCTTTAACACAGGAGTGTAGTCACATGCTCCAAAGCAAAATACCTAAAAAACTAAAAGATCCAGCCAGCTTTACAATGCTTTGTTCCATAAGAACCAAATATAGTGAAAATGCACTCTGTGATCTAGGGGCTAGCATCAATCTCATGCCTCTTTCAGGTTTCAAGCAACTAGGAGTTAGAGAATGCAGACCAACAACAATAACTTTACAATTAGCAGACAGATCTTATGCCTATCCAAAGGGGAGGATTGAAGATGTATTAGTAAAGGTGAAAAAATTTATTTTTCCAGTGGATTTCATTATGCTGGACTTTCAAGCAGATAAAGAGGTACCAATCATCTTAGGAAGACCTTTCTTAGCCACGGGAAAGACTCTTATTGATGTGCGGAGATGGGAGTTAACAATAAGAGTCAATGATCAGTAAGTTACATTCAATATGTTAAATGCAATAAAGAATCTTGATGAAATTGAGGACTGCAATTTCATCATTGTTATAGATTTTGCTGTAACAAAGCAAGTAGAAAGTTATTGTAGTAACATGCAACTTGATGCTGTAGTTTTTATGATGAAGATGTTGAGACAGTTGATATAGCATGGCTAGAAGAGAAGCAACCATTTAGAGCAGACAACATTTCAGAGGTGCATGATGGCAATTTTTTCAGACATTTTGGAGCAAGCACTAGAGATATTCATGGAACACTTTTCAGTCTTTGGTGAATCATATAAGTATTGCTTGCACAACTTGGAGAATGTACTTAAAAGATGTGAGGAGACAAATCTAGTTCTTAATTCAAAAAAGTGTCACTTTATAGTGCAAGAATGGATAGTATTAGGCCATAAAATCTCGAGTAAGGGTATTAAAGTAGATAAGGCAAAAATAAATATCATTGACAAACTTCCACCACCCACCTTAGTTAAGGGTATAAGAAGTTTTTTGAGTCGTGCTGGCTTTTATAGAAGATTCATTAAGGATTTCTCAAAGATAACCAAGCTATTATGCATGCTACTTGAGCATGACATACCATTCAAATTTGATAACAGTTGTTTGAAGGCTTTTAAGGAATTAAAAAGAGCTCTTATCATAGCATTTATTGTTGTAGCACCAGGCTGGAGCATTCCATTTGAGTTAATGTGTGATGCCAGTGACCATTCTGTTGGAGAAATGTTAAAATAAAGAAAGAACAAGATCTTTCATTCTATTTACTGTGCCAGCAAGACAATAGCATATGCTCAGCTCAACTACACCACTACTGAAAAAGAGCTGCTGGCTGTTGTGTTTGCATTTGACAAATTCAGGGCATATTTAGTTGGCACTAAAGTGACAATCTATACTAACTACTCAGCAATAAAATACTTGATCTCTAAGAAAAATGCCAAGCCGAGACTGATTAGATGGATTCTTTTGCCGCAAGAGTTTGATTTAAAGATTCAAGATAGAAAAGAGACTGAAAACCAAGTAGCAGATCATTTATCAAGATTATAGGCAGATGCAAGCACTCATTTAAAACAAGCCATCACAGAAACCTTTCCTGATGAGCAACTGTTAATGCTTCAGCATACACAAATGCTGCCGCAGTCAGGATTTCCATGGTATGCAGACTTTGCCAATTACATAGTGAGTAGATTGCTGCCACTTGACTTAACCTATCAGCAGAAGAAGAAGTTTCTCCATGATGTCAAGAGCTATCAATGGGATGACCCTTACTTGTATAAGGTGTGCTCAAATCAGATCATTCGAAGATGTGTGCCTAATGAAGAAATTTCAAGCATACTACAAGCATGTCATGCTGCAGCATATGGAGGACATTTTGGAGGTCACAGAATAACAGTAAAAGTGTTACAATCATGTTATTATTGGTCTTCTATCTTTAAAGATGCTTAGCAGTTTGTTCAATGTTGTGATAGGTGTCAAAGAACAGGAAACATCTCTAAAAAACATGAGACGCCACTCACCAACATTCTGGAGGTAGAGCTTTTTGATGTATGGAGAATAGATTTCATGGGATCATTCCCACCTTCCTATGGCAACTTATACATTTTAATGGCCGTGGATTATGTATTAAAATGGATAGAGGCTACAGCCTTATCTATAAATGATGCCAAGGCAATGGTGAAATTCCTTCAAAGGAATATTTTCTCAAGGTTTGGGACTACTACGACCATAATTAGTGATGAAGGCACCCATTTTTGTAACAAGGTATTTGCTACAGCATTGGTGAAATATGGGATTAAGCATAAGATTGCTACAGCATATCACCCTCAGTCCAATGGACTAGTAGAAGTATCCAACCGTGAGATCAAAAAGATTTTAGAAAAGGTGGTGAACCTCACTAGGAAGGACTCGTCTCTTAGGCTACATGATGCTTTATGGGCTTACCGAACAGTATACAAAACACCACATGGCATGTCCCCATACAAACTTATCTATAGCAAAGCTTGTCATTTGCCATTAGAGATGGAGCATAAAGCATATTGGGCACTTAAGCAACTTAACATGGACATGAATGCTGCAGCAGAGCACAGGAAGCTTCAATTATGTGAATTGGAAGAATTAAGGTTGTTTTCTTATGAGAATGCAAAGATTTACAAGGAAAAAACAAAACAATGGCATGACAAGCATATTCAACAAAGGAATTTAGTTCCAGGCCAGCAAGTTTTAATCTACAATTCAAGGTTGAAACTATTCCCAGGAAAGCTAAAATCAAGTTGGTTAGGTCCTTTTAGACTTCTTAAAGTCTACCCTTATGGAGCCGTGGACTTAAAGGATGAGACAACGGGTCAAGAATTCATGGTAAATAGACAAAAAGTTAAACATTATATAGGTGATACCATGATGACTCAAGAGAGGATTTATTCCTCAATGATCCAGCTTGAGTAATTTAGAGAAGGTCAGGCTAAAAGACCTTAAAACAAGCGCTGATTGGGAGGCAACCCAATGAGGGAAGTATTTTAAGTATTTATGGTTATTTTTGCTATTTTAGTAGTTTGATCTTATTTTGTTACTTTTGTTAGTTTATTTTATTTCATGTCAATGTTAATGTTTTCATTTATTTGATTGTTATTTTTGCAATAAAAAAAAAGGGCAGTACAAGAGATAGAGAGTTATTATAGCATAGGCTCATGCTTTAGACAAAAAAAGTGAATATGCATACGAAGGGGAGTTGTGTCCACATTGCTGCAGCATTAGAGCGAACAAGTAGCTTGGCAAAAAACTTTACTGTTGCAGCCAAGAATTATTTTAAATTTTTACTGACCTGCTGACGGCAGTAAAGAGATAAATTGGGATAAGGGAGATTGGAAATCCCTATGAAATCGTGGCAGTTCCCTTTACCTTTTTGAATTCAGAATTTAATTCAATTTTTAATTACTGCTATATTTACTTTCCTTTTTCTACTCCCCATACACTATAAATTAGGGAATCTGTTCGTCAATATTTATTATCAACTCTTCTCTTCAAGGCTTTTAACGCTATATTTAAAATTATGTTCAACTATCTTTCAATGAACAAGAGTTTGGTGCATTGTTGCAACAATGGTAAAGATAAAATCTCGCGCTATGAGACTCACGGATCCCGCGCATTTCTACAGCTATAGAGCCTCGGAAGCTGCTAAAAGAAAAGGGGTTCGTCTTCCCAGCACGACCAACCGGAGTGATGAGAACCGACATGCCGCTGCAGCATAAAGAGGATGGCTGTAGTTTTGCCCTCATCCTTAAGACCCTGTTGTTCTGGTTGTTAAAGAGTTTTATGCTAATATGCTACAGCAAGAATAGCAAAACATTTTTGTCTGGAATGTCCAAGTACCATTAAATTCCCGTGTTATTAATGTGTTTTACAGTTTACCCACTTTCATTGAGTACGAATATACTCCTTTTGTTGAAAACATGACAAATAAAAAGTGGGGAAAGGTTTTTAAAATAGTAGCTATACAGGGGAGTACGTGGGCAAATGAGGAGGGAAGAATGATTAATATAATTAATTTAAAACCCATTGCAAAGGTCTGGGTTAAATTTTTAAAATCCCGACTCATGCCCACAACATACACTACCACTGTATCTTATGAGAGATTAGTTCTGCTTTATGCCATTCTCAAGGGATTGCAAATAGACATAGGAAAAATAATTGAGAAAGAAATCAGAGAATGTGCAATCCCCAAAAAAAATCAACAGCCTTGTTGTTTCCGTCTTACTCACAGGAATATATGGAGTTTCGGGCATAAGATTTGAGCCACAAGACGAGAAAATTAAGAATGAAGGGGCAATGACAGTAAGAACAGTGGAAAGAGTTGCAGGGGAAGCAACTGCTTCAGCACCTACTGAGCAACAGGCTGCTACTGAGAGAAAACCATCTCCAGACCTGGGCACCAGGATGAATAAACTTAGCACAATGATACAAAACTATGTCCAGGCACAAACAGAGGAGAATCAATGGTTCTGGGCTTACTTGTAACATTTGGGAGCCTAAAAACATCAGCTGGTTGTGCACTTACAAAGACGGGATGCCAACATCCAAGGGTCATTATTGCAGCAATTCATTTTTAAAGCACGAGCAGATGAGGCCCCAGCAGTAACCAGTAAAGAAGAATCCAACTCTTAGATAGCCCCAGTACAAGCAGCAGGACAACGCAAAGAGGAGGACAAGGACGAGCACGACGAAGCAATAGAGCAGGCCGAAGAAGGAGAGTGGCAAAAAAAGGAGGAAGACGACCAGGAAACCAAGGATGAAAAAAAGGAAGAGCAAGAGGAAGCACCCCTAGTGGTAACCCTTAGGCAACGAGGAAAGTAACACTACCAGATAACAATTGAGTAGAAAGAGGATGAGCAGAACGATCAGGAAAAGACTGACCAAGAAGTAGAAGAAGATGAAGAGGAGGAGTATGAGGATGAGCCACTAAATCCCTTCTAGAAAAGAAAAGAAAAGAAAGGGAAGGAAAAAGTTATGAGTGAAGAGGAATCTGAAGACAAGGCAACGATTGACACCGAAATCGAAGCAGCAGTTAGTAGGATTACAAGAACAGTTGTAGAAAAGCAGAGTCTGCTCGAAATTATTGCTAAAATCACTGCTAAAGAATCTGCTTCAGCCACTCCACAACCAACTCCAACTAAACATTCTGCTCCAACTCTAATTACGAAGAGGTCTAGCAGGCGCAAAGGGGCACAGCAGTCTGGAGGTGCTGCAGCACCAAAAGAGCCAGATCATAAGACTCTACAAGCTCATTAGCCCAAGTTTTTTAAACCAGTTGGTACCCCTCCCACTAGTCTAACACCTAACAAAAAGAAGAAGCCATCCACTAATAACCCAATGAGCTCGCCCAAGGATTGTTTACGGAGTAACTCTAAAAAGAAGTGAAGTCAGCCAACACCGGCGACTACTGCCATGATTCTGCATCAACAGGGGAGTGCCCCTGTCATTTTTTAATTTTTATGTTTTTATCAGAAACTTGTTCTATTTTTCTTATTTTTATTTCATTATTTTATTACTTTATAACTTTTTATTTTTCTATTTCATATTTGATTTGTTTGATTTGTTTACCGTCTGAATGTCTGTGTGCGTGTAAGGACATCACCTTTCAAGTTTGGAGGGGTTGTGTTGTGATGCGTGTTTTGTGTTTTGTGTAAGATTAGTGAATGTGTGTGTAAGGCTCTGTTATATAAGTTTGTGTATGGATGGAATACCAAATGAAGATAATTTAAGTGTAAAAATTTTGTGATTGCCAAGTAAAGATTGTTTAAAGATGAGGGCTGAATTTTTGTCTTAACACTTAGGTTTTGACAAAGTCCTATAAGAATGTTGTAGTAAAGCCTTGTGTGTTCGAAAGGAAGAAAACATCTTAAGTTTGGGGGGAAAATCTTTTTTTTTGAAAACTATGCTGGTTATGAAAAATTCTACTCCAATGGCTGAAGTTGCTGAGTAACCAGGGCTGAGTATGCACCCCATATGCAGACTTGAGTCCAAAGGCAACAGATGTTCAGAGCATTGTTGTAGTAATAATAATAATGAAAAAATAATTTAATGTAATTTTTAGTCCTCTGTCTAAGATAGTGAGTAACCAAGTCTGTTCATGAGCTCCACGTTCAGCATTAAGTAAAAGGTATCTTTAGATAAGACCATGTTATAAGCATTGTTACAGCAACTCAGATTTGTGCATTAGGTAAGTAATTGGGTGTCATCACCACAAGTGATAGACAATCACATGAAAAACCAATTCCACATTGAAGGGAGTTATTGAGTGAAAAAAAAAAAGGAGAGAAAATTTTTTACTATAGCACAATTGAAGTACGTGGTAATTTTTTCCCCTATACATTATTGAATTGACTTTTGCCCTTGAGTATGGCATGCTAATTGTGTAATACTGCAGTGTCTCTGGACTTGGTCAAAATAGCACACACTCACTTTGGATAAAATGAAGCATGAGTCTAAAGCCGAACTGCTATGGCAATTGTGCATGCTTTAAAATTTGAACTGAGGGTTAGGAAATCCTTGTAAACAGTATAACAGAGCTAAGTATGTTGCATAATTGTTTGTTTCAAATTTTAGTGTTATTGTTATTACTTGAGGACAAATAATTGTTTAAGCGTGGGGGTGTGATAACTCTATGAAATGAGAGTTATTAATGACACTTTTAGACTTAAATCAAGATGACTTAAAGAGTAAATGATGTGTTTTAGTGAATTTTAGCTTAATTTTATGTATTTATCTAATTTTAGTTATTTGCAATAAATTATGTGATTTTGGAATAAATTGTGTGTGCTTAGATTATGTGTTTACATTGTAGGCAACTAGAAGTGCAAATTTAAAGCAGAAATGTTGTGCAATGGGCTTGGAAGAATAAGGAAGGAAATTGGTTATAGAAAAGTAGAAACTAGTCTGAAATAGTGCATTACTATAGCACCATTGCTCATTGCTATAGCACCATTGCTGTTGCACTATTGCTATAGCAATCCTGGAACAATAAAGGAGAAAAATTCACACAAATCTCAGAAAAAATCTGCGATCTGCAGTTTCCAAATATGGAAGATGCATGCCCTAGGTGTCCAGTTGCCCTAGTTTTTAATTATAAAAAGAAGTGTACACAAAAGAAAAAAAGGGGAGAGCCGTCAACCACAAGAAAATAACGAGAAAATAAAAAGAAAACAACAAAGAGAAGAGAAATTCAAGGGCTAATAAGAAGTTGCACGCGTGAAGAAGAAAAATCAAGAAATCTAAAAGGATCACTCGCCTTTATCTATATTTTCTTTATTTTATTTTATTCATGATGATGTATATGATGGCTGAATTTGTTTTATTTTCTGTTTTGATATAAATCATGAACAAAATCTATTTGTGGTTGCTTGAATGAAAAGCTTAATTGTTTATTGACTGAAATATTGTGTTGCATCATGATTACTATAGTATTTTGTTTTGATAGTGCTTAATTTTATTCACTATTTTTGCTGACCACTCATTTAGTGATACAAGCTAAAAGAGAGCCACAAAAAGGCATGTTTTCAGAAAATAACATAGCAATACTTGATTTTAGATTAAGTTTCCAAGTTGGGGTAACTCAATTTGAATAGGGCTATGCTTAATTTAAAACTAGTGATGAACTAAACATAGGGATTCGCCTTATAGGGTAGTTAGGAACATTGATCGCATAATGTTATATCTTATGTGATTTATCAACTGGTCATTGTTAAGTTTTATATAGATATAAGAGATCCAACAAGTGGCAGCTGAGGATGCATTAGGATTTTGCCTATTGCTGTAATAATTGTTGTAACAATGATACTGGAATAGAAAAAACAGTCAATACCTTTAAGTGAGTTAATTCACTCAACTACATCATTTTTGAGTAATTACATCTGTGCGTGGGACATGTTAATTTATTTTAGTACACTTTATTTTCTGTCATTTAGATTTCTTAGTTTAATTTAGTTGTTAAAAAGAATTTGATTTAATAGAAATTGCACCACAATTAATTGCTATAGCAATTCTTATAGCATCAGTCTCTGTGGAGACGATACTCAAATACTTATCACTTATTACTTGTTATGTATACTTGCACACTGACACCTATATACTAAGGAATCAAACAACATGACCCAATCACATTATATTGAGGAAATTTTAAAGAAATTCAATTATTATGATTGTAAGCTCGTGTTAACACCTTTTGTTTCAAACATAAGATTATACCTTAACACTAGTATAGCAGCATCCCAATTAGAATATACATGTGTTATTGGGTGTCTAATGTATGCGATGACTTGTACTAAACGTGACATTGCTTTCGTTGTTGGAAAGCTAAGTAGATATACTAGTAATCCAAGCTAAGTACACTGGCAAGCAATGTACAGAATATTAAAATATCTAAAGCATACAATGGATTATGGTATATGCTACACTTGATATCTTTCAGTTTTGGAAGGATTTTCGAATGCTAGTTGGATTACTGATCGAGATGATCATACATCCACAAGTGGTTGGATTTTTAATCTTGGTGGAGGAGCTATGTCATGGGGCTCAAGTGGTTGTATAGCAAACTCCACCATGGCTGCAAAGCTTGTATCTTTGGCTTTATGTTGCAAGGAAGGCGAATGGTTAAGGAATTTGCTTCTAGAAATTTCTATTTGAGCTAAACCAATGCCTCATGTGTCCCTTACTGTGATAGTGAGGCAACTTTGTCAATGACATACAGTCAAATCTATAGTGGAAAATCTAGGCATGTTGGTCTAAGACATAGTTATGTAAGACAATTACTTACTTATGTAGTAATCAAATTTGACTTTTTGAAATCATGCCAAAATTTGGCTGACCATTTAACTAAAAGCCTTACAAGGGATATTGTATTAAAAACTTCTAAGGGGATAGGATTGAAGCCAGCATCATCTTATCACCAATGATGGAACCTCAACCCAACACTTGAAATATCAAGATCTTGGGTTCAATAAAAAAAAGTACATCATATGTTGTAATAGCAAGCACTATAATATTTTAAGATGCGTCCCAAAGGTGAGTGTTTGATACCTATAATATATGGAAAAGGATAAGTTATTTAGCTTTTAATAGACTTATAAATGTTTTAGTTATAAGGACATTCTAAATAAGGCTACCTATGTGAGTGTAAGAGGTGGCGCCACTTCCTATGTAACTTGGTTAGTTACTAAAGTGCTTATGAAAACAGGATATAGACATAGGGCCAATCCACGTGTCAGTTAAAGAATACTTGAGAATTTGAGAACTTGTGTGAGATATATTTGGTTAGTTGAACAAGGTCATTGGTTCAAAGCTTGTCTACCATGCCACCTTGATTAACTTTGATGTGTTGTCATTAAGTGAAGGTTAAAGTCCAAAAGACACCTCCATTTATGCATAAGTTTTCCAAGCCTGTGTGGGATATTTTTCAAAATTCATTTATTTTGAAAATGATGGTGGATTGTTGGAAAAAATTTCAAAATAAATAATTTCTTATTATAAAGACATGTCTATTTAATTGGGCCTTATAGAAAAGGTATCTTTTCATTTAAATATACATATTTTCATAGTGACATTTCATTTGAAATGGTGATGATTCAATTTGGACCATTGATTAAAATTAAATCTTGATCCAATGGCCATGAATGAAAAGGTATCATGAAAGATGACTACCCAATGAAAGGGCATAAGTATGTCTATAAATAGAGGTCATGTCTATAAATAGAGGTCATGTTTAGGCAATTTAGACATGAAAATAATGATCCAACACCACTCTTTTCTTATCTCTCTTTTCTAAAATGAATTTCATCATAAAACACTTATTTTTTGCACATTAAATATCAAATATATTGTTTTCTGCAGGAACAATATATTGTTTCTTTATAGGCTTCCAACATTCAAGAGTATTCTGGTTTGCTTTCATCGATACACAACGCAAGCGAACAAATAAGTGCTTCATTGTATCCTGGAGGCATATTTGCTTAACCCATGTGCATCACTTAATTGGTGGGGCTAAATAACGTCTTAAGGAAAGTGAATTTGTAATGTATCTTGAAGTACACACTATTTTTTTGTAATTTGCCTATTTTCTTCCTATATACAAAATTGTAAACACATTTTACTTTATATAATAAAGTTCTACCATTATTACTGTAATTCTATACATTTTTAATTCCCCACAAGTACACACCACCAACAAAGTCCAACATATCTTCTTCTCCAAGCTAGCACTCTTATTGTTATAGCATTATTTTTCCTAGTAAATAAGTACACATAGGCTCTATTTGGTACATAAAAGTAGTAATTATGGAATAAACATTGATAATATGTATATGGAATAAACGTTGATAATATGTAGTAAATATAATTATTAAATAATAATTTTAAGAAAAATCAAAGATATTATATTATATTTTATATCATACGAGGGTGTGAGATCAAATCAAATTAACTTCCAAGATACCATAATTGTTGTATGTTTTAAGCTAGGAGTTTAGTGTGTGATTGTTAAATTAGAGGCTAAAAACAAATGAAGCCCATTATGGATGTTGACTAATTAGACCCTCATCCTAAAGTACATCGGAAAGCTTAGCCCTTAGGAAGGCAATTTGATTATTGACATGGCTTTACAAACTAAAATACAATTCAATAACTTGTATTATATTTTTTGGCACGTTTGGTTGTCCTATTGGAATAGACTTAATTAATTAGGTCAAATTTGTTAGAACATAATTGGACTAAAGTGGATACAATTAGTGAAGATAAAATTTGATCTAGACTAGATTTGATTAAATTTAGTACTCTTCTTATATTTGGTGTAACACTAAATTACTAGATTACAAATATTATTATAATATTAAACACACAACAGTAATTAGAAGACAAACCAACAAAGGCCAATCCAAAAACTAAAATTAAAGGAATTGTAACACCCATTTGTTTTGTTTTTAATATTATCTATTTATTTTAGAGAATATAGTGTTTTAGGCTAATGATTATAAACTTATCTTTAATTTATTTTTTTATCATATTCTACCAATTTATTAGATACCTTTTTAAATAAAGAAAAAAATTTCCTAATAAGTAGGGATATTAAAATGCTTGGCTTATAAAAACTCCTCTTACGTAATTTTTTTAATTTCTCAAAAACCTTAGAGGCTAATAAAGAAAGAATACAGCAAACAACATAAGAGTAAATTCATATTTTTGAATAAGGAGATTTTGATTGTGTTCTTATTTTCCATTATAGGAGTTCTTGAGTTTTAATTTTGTTTTGAAGGTAGGTAAAAAAGTTATAATCCTTTGAACTTCTGGTTTTGACTGTGATTTTATGTGATTGATTGAATGACTTTGTATGTGTTGTATTGATAAAATTGTGAAAGCATGATCATATATTGATTTATGTGTTATTGAGTGGAAGCAGTACTACTATGTTATCTTGGAAACTGTAAACAATATAGATTAAACATCATACAACTACTGCTTTTATTAAGTTTCATGCATAAAAACTTTATAGATTATTAAACTAGACATCTTTATCTTTCTATTAATATGTTTATCGTTCAAAAACTCATTGTATATTAATTGTTTTGATTTTTTGAATTTGGAACAATGGTGCTGGAAAATTCTAATTTTCAATAGCAATCCTCATTTCTATAATTTATTTCCTAACCCAAACAAATTCTGAAAATTTTTGGAATTTTTATTACGTACATATATATGCCTAGTTTCTGTGGTCTTTGCTTTAAAGATTTGGAGACATTATCTTTGTGGTGAAACTTGCGAAATCTATACATATCACAAAAGTTTGAAGTACTTGTTCACTAAAAAAGAATTGAACTTAAGGCAGAGGAGATGGTTAAACCTGGTTAAAGATTATGATTACTCGATTAATTATCATCCCGATAAAGCGAATGTAGTGGCTGATGCTCTTAGTAGGAAGTCATCGAGTTGCTTGACACATATGATTGCTACTCAAGGTCACATACTAGTGGATTTGAAGAGGATTTATATTGAAGTTATTTTATATTGTCAAACTAAGGTTTTATCTCATTTGAAGGTCTAACATACCTTGATTGATAGGAGTAAGGCTGCACAAAGTGAGGATCCACAATTCAAAAAAACTTTTGAGGTAGTAAAGGCTAGACGTTCTGAGTTCAGACTTGATAAAAATGGTTTTTTGTAGTTTGGACAAAGACTCTGTGTACTAGCGGAGGATGAGTTCAAAAGGGAGATTATGCAAGAGAGGCACGACTCAAGTTTTAGTGTTCATCTTGGGAGCACTAAAAATGTATCATGACTTGAAGCAAAATTTCTAGTGGAGGAATATGAAGGGTGATATTAGTGATTATGTTTTGAAATGTCTAGTGTGTGAGCAAGTGAATAATGAGGACTAAAGACCTACTAGGCCTTTTCAATCACTCCCTATTCCAGAGTGGAAGTAGGAGCATCTCACCATGGACTTTTTGAGTGGATTGCCTCGCTCGAGAAAGGTTATGACTCTATATGGGTTACTATAGATCGATTAATCAAGTCCGCATACTTCTTGCCAATAAAGAGTATTGACAGGTTCTGGAAACTAGGGAAACTTTTTATAAATGAGATAATGAGATTACATAGAGTACTAGTGTCCATTGTCTCAAATAGGGACCCACGATTCAGCTCTAATTTTTAGGGTGGATTGCAAAAGGAATTTAGGACAAGGTTAAGGTTCAAATTGATGCGCAATCAGAAAGGACTATCCAAACTCTTGAGGATATGTTACAAGATTGTGTGTTGGATCTAGGACGTAATTGGAAAGAGCATCTTCCATTAGTAGATTTTGCCTATGATAATAGCTTCCACTCTAGTATAGGCATGGCACCTTTTGAAGCTCTATATGGACAGAAATATAGGTTGCCTATTTGTTGGGACGAAGTTGGTGAAAGGAAACTATTGGAGCCAGAATTAGTTCAGGTTACGGCAGACAAAATCGAATTGATATGAGAGCCCCTTTGTACAACTCAAAGTAGGCAAAAGAGTTATGCTGATCGAAGTAGACGTGATTTGGAGTTCCAAGTTAGGGATTATGTTTTCTTTAAAGTTTCACCTTAGAATGGAGTTTTCCACTTTGGGAAGAGAGGTATAATTAGCCCTAGGTTTATTGGGCCTTTTGATATTCTAGAAAGAATTGGCACGATGGCATATCGAGTGACTTTGCCACCAAGCCTTTCAAGACTTCACGATGTATTGCATGTGTCTGTAGTAAGGAAGTACATGGCTGATCATTCTCACGTCTTAGATCACCGATCTATCCAAATCTCAAATGATATGTCATACGATGAGCAATCAATAAAGATCCTGGACAAGAAGGAACAAGTTTTCAGGAGAAGACTCATACCACTAGTGAAAGTTCATTGGGCAAATCATTCTATAGAGGAAGCTACTTGGGAACAAAAGGTAGAGATTCAGCTTTTTGAGGAATAAGGTGATATTCTAAAATTTGAGGACAAAATTTCTCTTTGAGGGGGAGAAATTTTAACTCCCGTTTGTTTTGGTTTCAATATTATATATTTATTTCAGAGAATATATTGTTTTAACCTATTAAGGGTATCTTTAATTTATTTGTTTTTATCCTATCCTACCAATTTATTAGTTACCCTTTTAAATAAGGAAATAAAATCCCTAATAGATAAGGATATTAAAATGGTTGGCTTATAAAAATCCCTCTTACGTTATTTTTTTTAATTTCTCAAAACCCTAGAGGCTAATAAAGAAAACAATACAGCAGCCAACATAAGAGTAAATTCATATTTTTGAATAAGAAAAGGGGAAGATTTTGATTGTATTCCTGTTTTCTATTAAAAAAGTTCTTGAGTTTTAATTTTGTTTTGAAGCTAGGTAAAAAATTTATAATCCTTTGAACTTCTAGTTTTGTTTGTGATTTTGTATGCATTGTATTGATAAAATTGTGAAAGCATGATCATATATTGATTTATGTGTTATTGAGTGGAAGCAGTGCTATTATGTTATCATGAAAACTGTGAACAATATAGATTTAACATCATACAACTGCTGTTTTCATTGAGTTTCATGCATAAAAATTTATAGATTATTAAACTAGAGATCTTTATCTTTCTATTAATATGTTTCTTGTTCAAAAATTCAGTGTATATTAATTGTTTTGATTTTTTGAATTTGGAACACTGGTGCTGGAAAATTCCAATTTGCAGCAGCAATTCTCACTTCTATAATTTATTTCCTATGGCAAACGACTTCTGAAAATTCTGGGAATTTTTATATTTAGTTTCTTTATTTTTAATTTCGTAATTTTCAGCTTTATATAAAAATCACTAAAAAAATCCTTGAAACAGTTTTCCAGAATTGCGAGGGCTGATATATAGGTCAGTTGGGCGAGTTTTTTGTAAGTAAATGTCTTATAAATTTTAATTCAGATTCCTTATTATTTTTTCTAATTGTCAAAACTGGAAATGCCATTTTTGGACATGTGTAACTAAAGTTGTGAATTTGTGAAGCAACAATCCTCTGTTTATATCGTTACTAGACAGTTTTGATTTTTTTGTGAAAAATCAGTTTTTGGAGATGATTATGAACTCTAATTAATCTTGTTAAATTTTATATTGAATGCCAATATGTTTACAGTAGCTTTTTTTTATATTTATGATTTTCTAACATATTTATAGCTTGTTAGAAATCAACTTCTGTATGATGATCTAGTATAGTTTAGTGAATTGATGTGCTTAAGTAAGAGTGCATGGTTTAAGGATTTTTTAATTTTCCTATTTATGACCAGATTGAATAGGATATTAATACAAATCTTGTCTTGATAATTATAGGCCAAGAGTAAGCTCACGTAATTAGGGTTATTGTTGAGTGCTTTAGATCGAGGTAAGTGAATTCATGCATAATGTTCATTATAAGTATATATGTAAATATTTATGAATATAATAATATTGTTCAAATGGATTGGTAAGTTATGGTTTTGAAGCTATTTTAAAATATTCTTCTTAAATTATTTTTAAAAATAACTTTAAAAGACTTTTTTTTCTATAAAATGTTTTCCTGAAAATAATCATAAAGCTTTGCCAATTCAATGTCTTATAAGCATTTTGTCAAAATAATATTGAATGATTGATATTGAAAGACTGGAAACTATATTTTTAAGGTTTTGGCTCATTGTCCATAGTTATCATCACTAATACTATTGAACAACTAACGGTATTGTGTGCACCTATTGATGAATATTGTGGGGTAAAATACTCTGATTGAACTATTGGCCAGGTCACCAAAAGTACAAGTGACATATTAAACTATTAGCCTGGTCACCGGGAGTATAGGTGACATATTGAACTATTGACCAGGTCACCGGGAATGCAGATGACACTATGCGGTATGAGTAAATTGAACGAAAGAAAAGTTTTATTGATAAAAGACTTCTTATACAATTATTTATTGAAAATGATTATCACATTATGACTTAACTAATTATGAGTTTTACCGCACACATATGATTATAAAATGATTTTTGTTTTATGAATTATGGTACTTCATAATAATAATTTTATATATTTTTTCATTATTAGTAACCTTATGCATGAGTTGCTTACCAAGTTGACAGCTCACCACTCACCCCTTGTCCCAACATTTTGCAAATTGATTCTAGAGATGTGGGCTTTGGGTCTAGCGAAGAGGATTTGTTAGCTGAAAAACTTTCGCATTTTCTAAATGAATTAATTATAGCTACTTTGATTATTGTTTAGAGATGAATTTTATTTTGGAGGATTATTGAGTTATTTATTATTTTAGAGACTATGTTTTGTCAATGGACAACATTGACTTTTGTTATAGTGCATTTCATGCATTAGTTTTGCATTGTTTACCCCCCTTTAATTCAATGTTTTGCACTTAATAGTTGTGATTTACTTATGTTTTATTTTTGTAGGTGCAATTCTATTGATTAGTGCTAAATTGAGCTTTAAGATGATGTTTAAGGATGAAATGGCTTCTTGGAGAAATTGTTAATTTCAGAAGAAGTTTGTCGATAAGGCGTGGGCGCGTGACAGTCAATTTCAGAAGAAGTTTGTTGATAAGGCATGGGCGCGTGCTATCATTTGCGGACTTACGTTTTTATTTCTTTTTTAACGTGTTTTATATTTTTACTACTCTTGTAAGTTTAGATAAGATTTTGGATATTTTTGTCTTGATCCTTTTTAAGAGAACTATAAAAGAGGAGATAAAGGAGGATGAGAGGAGGATTAGAATTGGATTATCAATTGTGTTTATTTTTTTTTTAGGGTTTTCTCTTTTTCTCCATGAGGAACTAAACTCAATTTTCTGGTTGAAGGTTAATGAAGCTTTGATTCACCATTACTGTGAGATCTTTCTTATGCTTTAATTGTTTTATTGCTTTTTGGGTATTTATTTATTTTCTGAATTATTGTCATGATTATCTTTGTTAATTAGATAATTGGCCACTATTTAATTATCAATTTAATCTATTGCCAATTGAAAGATTCATCGTATGAAGATTTTGATGTTTGTGGCAAATAACATAGCAGTGCGTTGTGTTATGGGAATAAATAATCTAATTTAAATGAACCATCGTATGCGTTTGTTAATTAGGATTTGGGTCTCTCTAGTTTTTCAGGCTGTCAATTGATTAAATCTTATGATCGTATCTAGGATTGTCTATTGATTAGGGAAATAACCAATGGTCGTACCTTGGTTATCGACTAATTAAGGAGAGATTGGCTATTAGAGTGTCTCGATGCTATAACCGGTCTATTCATAAGCGAATAATGATTTGTAGTTGTATCGATGATCAGTAGTTGAATCAAAGCTGAATTAATTCCTTCAACCAGAGTTTTCCCATTTTGAATTACACCTTTAATTTGCATTCTTATTAATTTAAATTGATTTTCATTATTTTCAACAATCCCGCAATTTTACATTTTTATTTTTAAAAGGATTTAATAATTACCAATCTCTGGACACGACCGCTTCAATCACTATACACAATTTTGTTAGAGTAGGTATTTATATTTGCTGGCTTCGACACCCATCAAATTTTGGCGCCGTTGCCGGGGATTGGTGTCATTTATTTAATCCTTTTTACGTTTTACTTGGTTTATGGTTCGTTCTTCTTCTCGCATGTACACTTTCGTTTGATCCTCGAAATTGAGAAAACAAACTTCGCCGGGCCGAGAGACAAAGAAAGCCAAGCGAGATAAGCAACGATCCTCGTCACCTTTGCTTTCTGAAACAGATATAGTGTTTGATTTTGTTAAATCATCTAGCGATTTTGAAGAACAAGCTATGGATAGAGCTGCACCTGCAGAAAGAACTCTTCGAGAGTTAGCTGAACCAGATCTGAATCAGCAACCACTCTGCATTCAATATGCGAACTTGGAGGTAAATTTTAAATTAAAATCTGGTCTTATTCATTTATTGCCCAAGTTTCACGGTTTTGCAGGTAAAGATCCTCATAAACATCTCAACGAGTTTCATGTTGTGTGTTCAAGCATGAGGCCTCAAGGTGTAACTGAATAGCAGATTAAGCTGCGAGCTTTTCCTTTCTCTTTAGATGGGCTAGCTAAAGATTGGTTGTATTATTTACCTCCTGGTTCAATTACAACGTGGAATGACTTGAAGAAGCAGTTCCTTGAAAAGTATTTTCCTGCTTCAAGAGCTGCCAACATCAGAAAAGACATTTGTGGTATCAGACAACTTCCTGGGGAAACTTTGTATGAGTATTGGGAGCGATTCAAACAATTGTGTGGCAGTTGTCCTCAGCATCAGATTTCTGTTCAACTTCTCATTCAATACTTTTACGAAGGACTTTCATTGATGGATAGGAGTATGATAGATGCTGCTAGTGGAGGTGTGTTGTGAAACAAGACCCTACTTAAGCAAGGGAGTTGATATCAAACATGGCTGCCAATGCGCAACAATTTGGCAATAATAGACAAGATCTCACTTCAAGGAAAGTGAATGAGGTAAGTACTTCTTCTATTGATCAACGTTTAGATAAACTTACTTCTCTTGTGGAAAAGTTTGTTGTAGGTAATGTGCAACAAGTGAAGACATGTGGTATTTGTTCCAATATGGGTCATTCAACTGATATGTGTCCTACACTTCAAGAAGAACCCTTCGAACAAGCCAATGCAGTTGGAGGATTTCCGGGCATGCCTCAGAGAAGATATGATCCTTATGCACAAACATATAACCCAGGATGGAAGGATCATCCCAACTTCAGCTATGGAGTTAGGCCGTCGGGATTTCAACAACAATACCCACCAAGACAACAATTCCAACCAGTTCCTCCTCAGTCAAACTCCAAGTCAGGTATGTCTCTTGAAGAGATTGTTAAATCACTTGCAACTAACACTCAACAATTTCAGCAGGCAAGTACAACAAGCATTCAAAATTTAGAGAACCAAATAAGCCAACTAGCAACTACAGTGAGCCGCTTAGAGTCTCAAGTATCAGGGAGATTGCCTTCACAACCTGAGTTGAATCCAAAGCAAAACGCTAGTGCTATCATCCTTAGAAGTGGGAAGGAGTTGCAAGAGCCTAACAAGAAAGTGACAAAGCACTTGGAAAATGAGCTTGAGAAAGAGGAATTGATGCCTCAATCTCAAGATGCGCAGCCCAGCAAAGCGAAACCCTTACCTGTGGTGATACCTCCTCCGTTTCCAAGTCGATTTGCAAAATCCAAGAAGGAAGAACAAGAGAGAGACATCCTTGAGACATTTCGCAAGGTTGAGGTAAATATTCCTTTATTAGATGCTATAAAACAAATACCTCGTTATGCTAAATTTCTTAAGGAACTTTGCACCTCCAAGAGGAAGTTGAGAGGAGATGAAAGAGTTCACATGGGTGAGAATGTTTCTGCCGTTCTCCAAAAGAAACTACCTCCTAAGTGCAAGGATCCAGGTATGTTTACTATCCCTTGCAAAATTGGTAATGTTAGAGTTGAGAAGGCTATGTTAGATCTAGGAGCTTCTATTAATGTCATGCCTCGTTCTATTTATTCTTCTTTAAATGTTAGTCCATTAAAAGAAACTGGCGTGATAATTCAACTAGCTGATAGGTCTAATGCATATCCTGATGGGGTGTTAGAAGATGTTTTAGTACAAGTTAATGAGTTGATTTTTCTTGCTGATTTTTATGTACTTGATATGGAAGATGATAACTCCTCTAATTCCGTCCCAATTTTGCTAGGAAGACCCTTTCTTAAGACTGCTAGGACTAAAATGGATGTACATAAAGGAACTCTTACTATGGAATTTGATGGAGAGGTTATAGAGTTCAATATGAATGATGCCATGAAATATCCTAGGGATGAGCAGTCTGTATTTTCTATGGATGTTATTGATCCTTTAGTATAGGAAGTTTTTGATTTAGACGTTGAAGATTCATTGATAGTTGCTTTAAACAACAGCTTAGGACTCAAAGGATTGCAAAAGGATGAAAGAGAGTTTGTTTTAAATTTTGCATTGCAAGAGATAATCTTTGAATTAAATTCTTTGAGAACTTTAACTCCTAATGTGTCTTATATTGAATTACCTACCTCTCATGCAAAACTTCTTCCATCTATTTTGCAGGCACCGAAAATAGAGCTTAAACCATTGCCAAGTCATCTAAAGTACCTATTTTTAGGAGATGGCAAGACACTTCCGGTGATCATATCTTCAAAGCTTAGTGCTTTAGAAGAAGAAAAGCTTATGAGAGTGCTGAAGGATTGCAAAAAAGCTATTGGATGGACAATTGCTGATATTAAAGGGATAAGCCCATCCACGTGCATGCATAGAATACTATTGGAGGAAGATGCCAAACCTTCGATACAAGCTCAACGCCGTTTGAATCCACTCATGATGGAAGTAGTGAAGAAAGAAGTTTTGAAACTTCTTGATGCAGGTATAATTTATCCAATTTCGGATAGCAAATGGGTAAGTCCGGTACAAGTGGTGCCAAAGAAAACTGGTATAACAGTTGTTGAAAGTTACGATGGTGAGTTAGTATCTACCCGAGTTCAAAATGGTTGGAGAGTTTGTATTGATTTTAGAAAGCTTAACTCACTCACTAGGAAGGATCATTTTCCTATTCCTTTTATTGATCAGATGCTCGAACGGTTGGCAGGAAAATCTCACTTTTGTTGTCTTGATGGTTATTCAGGTTTTCATCAGATATCAGTTGCGCCTGAAGATCAGGAAAAGACTACCTTCACATGCCCTTTTGGAACTTTTGCGTACCGACGTATGCCATTCGGTCTTTGTAACGCCCCTGCCACTTTTCAGAGGTGTATGGTTAGTATCTTTTCAGACTATGTAGAGAATATCATAGAGGTATTTATGGACGATTTTACAGTTTACGCTAATTCTTTTGATGATTGTCTATATAATCTAAAAATAGTTCTTGAAAGATGCATTGAAACAAATCTTGTCTTGAATTATGAAAAATGTCATTTTATGGTAGATCAGGGTATTATTTTGGGTCATGTAGTCTCTGCTAAAGGAATTGAGGTAGATAAAGCTAAAATAGATGTTATTAAATCTTTACCTTATCCTACATGTGTCCGGGAAGTTCGTTCCTTTCTTGGTCATGCAGGTTTTTATCGACGCTTTATCAAGGATTTTTCGAAGATAGCTCAACCTTTATGTAAGCTTCTTCAGAAAGATGTGGCATTTGATTTTGATGAGGCATGTAAGGCAGCATTTGATAAACTCAAGGAGTTATTGACCTCATCTCTAATTATACAGCCACCTGATTGGAACCTTCCCTTTGAAATAATGTGCGACGCTAGTAACTACGCTTTGTTGGTCTTTTTCGACAAAGGGTTGGAAAAGTGCTCATGTTATATATTACGCTTCAAGGACACTTGATAGTGCTCGTCTGAATTACTCAACAACGGAAAAAGAACTTTTAGCTATTGTGTTTGCTTTAGAAAAGTTCCGTTCATATTTATTGGGTACTAAAGTGATTGTTTATTCTGATCATGCAGCTCTTAGATATTTGCTCGCCAAGAAGGAAGCGAAACCAAGACTTATCCGCTGGATCTTACTACTTCAGGAGTTCAATTTGGAGATCCGTGACAAGAAGGGAGCAGAGAACTTGGTTGCAGACCATCTTAGTAGATTGACCTCGAGTGAAGAAGCAGCACCTTTGAAAGATGACTTCTCAGATGAGCATCTTTTTGTAACTCAAGGTATGGTTCCTTGGTACGCTGACATTGTCAATTATTTAGTTACAAGAATACTACCTAGTGATCTAACGAGGGCTCAAAAAGATAAGATTAAAAGTGATGCTAAATATTATGTTTGGGATGAACCATACTTGTGGAAACATTGCTCTGATCAAGTAATTAGAAGGTGCGTATCTGAATCCGAAATTTCTTCTATTCTTCAATTTTGTCACTCATATGCATGTGGAGGTCATTTTGGTCCCAAGAGGACAGCATCTAAGGTGTTAGAGTGTGGTCTATTTTGGCCTACTTTATTTCGTGACTCATATGTTTTGCAAGACGTGTGAAAATTGTCAAAAGACAGGTAATTTAAGTCATAGGAATCAAATGCCACTTACTCCTATTCTTATGTGTGAAATATTTGATGTGTGGGGCATAGATTTTATGGGACCCTTTCCTTCATCTTTTGGCAATGTTTACATTCTTTTAGCTGTAGATTATGTTTCTAAGTGGGTAGAGGCTAAAGCCACGCGGACTGACAATGCTAAAGTTGTTGTAGATTTTGTCAAGTCCCATATTTTTGCTAGATTTGGTGTACCGAGAGCGGTGATAAGCGATAGAGGCATTCATTTTTGTAATCGGATGGTGGAGGTTTTGTTCAAGAGATATCATGTCACCCACCAAGTGTCTACTGCCTATCATCCACAGACAAGCGGACAAGCAGAGATATCAAACAGAGAAATCAAGTCTATCCTTGAAAAGACGGTTAATCCAACTCGAAAGGATTGGAGCTTGCGACTTGATGATGCATTGTGGGCATATCGCACTGCGTATAAAACCCCCATAGGTATGTCCCCTTACCGTTTAGTATTTGGTAAGCCTTGTCACTTACCTGTAGAGCTTGAGCACAGAGCGTACTGGGCGGTTAAGCAATGTAATATGCGGATGGATGAGGCGGGAAAGCAGAGGAAGTTGCAGCTGCAAGAGTTGGAGGAGATTCGAAATGAGTCCTACGAGAGTTCGCGACTTTACAAGGAGAGGATGAAGACATTTCATGACAAAATGATTTGGAGAAAAGAGTTCTCTATTGGTCAAAAAGTTCTCCTTTTTCATTCTAAACTTAAACTTTTTCCTGGTAAATTACGCTCTCGATGGGTTGGACCTTTTATTGTTACTAATGTTTTTCCTCATGGTGCAGTGGAGATTCGAAGTCCTACCTCTGACAAAATTTTTAAGGTTAATGGTCATCGCTTAAAACCTTTTTATGAAGGTTTTTCAGTGAATATTGTGGAGGAAGTGGCTCTTGAGAGCCCTATTTATGGAGATTGAGGCATAAATATGTCTAGCCGAAGACATAAAATAAAGGCGCTTTTTGGGAGGCAACCCAAAGGATATATAATATTTATTTTAAATTTTTATGCATTTTTTTTTTGTTTTTGGTTTTGATTTAGATTGTTTAAATAATATCTATACTTATTTTAGCCAGAATAAATTTTTGGTTAAGGCGTGCCCACGCCTTAACTAATAAGTACTTCTGTTTTTTTTTAATTACAGTATGTTATAAGGCGTGCCCACGCTTTAACTAATAAGTATTTCTGTTTTTTTTTATATTTATTATAGTAGGTAATAAGGCTTGCCCATGTGCTTAATACAAAAGTTCTTCTGTAATTTTCTAGTTTTTATTTAAAAAAAAAAAAGAAAGAAGCTGATCATGTGTTTTAATTTTCAGAAACCACGAGTCGTTTCCATCACTCTTCACAAACGATCTACAGTGCATTTCCACGATTTCCAGCCGAAACCCAGACCAGCAATCTTCACGAGTTCAAGCCGACCACGATCCAGCCAAGCCGAGCAAGCCATCCGCGATCGAATCCACACCAAAGAATCAACGCCCGTCCGTTCTTGCAGCAACCCGCGAGATCCATCACGCTCACGATTTCCAGCCGCGTCCAAACCCGATCCAGCGTTCACGAGTTCAAGCCGTGCACGCCATCCTCGCTCGGATCCACGCCAGATCCAACACCCGCGATCCAGCCAACCCGTGAGCCAAGCAATCAACGTCTAGATCTGTTTCAGCCACAACCCACGCCAATTGCAGTCCACGATCCGCGCGCTACCAGCTCACGTTCCAGCCGCACCATCCGTGTCGAGATGCGATCCAACCACCCACGAGCTCCAACCGACCACAACCCGTGACCCGCGTTGAGATCCAGCCGCCCCCATCTATTTCAGTCCGCCACATTCACGATTCATACACGCTCGGATCCACTCAAGCAGCGATATCCACGACCCATTTCTCGTCAAACCCGCGACGTCACAGCTCCAACAACCCACCAGCAACTTGTGAACCACGATTGAGATCCAGTCTCGCACCAGAGCGTGCGCAATTACCAGTAGTCAAGACCCATATCCAGCCGCCTCTCCATAATCCGCGAGATTACAGCCACTTTCCAGAACCAGTTCAGCCACCACTCCCCACGCTTGATCCGTTTCCAACAACCGCGCACACCACTCTCAACAATTTATCACAGCTGTAACATCACCAGACACGCCACAACCCATTTCCACATCAACCCGTGTGCAGCAGCAGTCCGTTTAAGCATACAACCAGTGAGTTTAAACAATGCCGAAAAGGAAAGCCACAACTTCCAAGTCACCAGCGGTTAAAAAGAAAACTGTCGCGACAAAATCTAAGGCTACCGCTCCCGCCACAGTGTCATGGAACATAGTTTCTAATTCGCGCCAAGCAGTAAAAAAGAGGTCGAAACATGGGAAGGGGAAAAGTGTTTTGCCGCTTGCTGAATCCAATCTCGGAGGGTGCCTCACATTCACCACTCAACAGGAGAAAGAGAGGTACAAAGATATTTCCAAGCGGCAAATACTTCCAGCTAAGTATATTCATTATCCGACTCTTGAAAAGTTGAATGTTAAGGAAAATTTTAATTCTTTAATTGATAAGATTGGTTTCCGCAAGTTTATTGATATTGAAGTTTTAGGTTATGTTGAATTGATTAGGGAATTTTATTCTACTTTTCAATTTAATATACCGGATGAGTTTACTTTGCATACTCCGAATGTTATAAAGTTTAGGTTAATGGGACGTAATTTCTCGCAATCAATTACAGATTTTAACCTAGCTTTAGGATTCATTGATGATGATTATTCTTTTAGTGATGAATATTTAGGGACAACTTGTGACTTTAGCGAAGAATTTGAGCCTTATCGTCTTTGGCATGATTTATCTTTGGATAACAAGGCCTATGACCCGAGTAAATCAAAAAGTTCATTTTTGCGTGATCCTGTTTTAAAATGTGTGCAACGATTTTTAGCATATAATTTTTTAGGGAAGAAAGACAACTCGGGGGTTTTCTCCAAAACTGAGTTTTATTTTATTTGGTGCATGTTGAATGATGTGAAGCCTAATTTAGGTTTTTGGTTAGCAGATCAATTTCAAAATGTGCTTAAAAGGTTTAGAACTTTATTTTTGGGTCCATACATAACTCTGTTAGCTGTAAACCTATGTGTGCTTGATCTTGACAATCATAATTTGCATTCTGCTTGCAAAAAGGAATTTGTGGATATACCTTTGTTTGAAAGAACAGGTGTGGTGGAATTCAAGGCGGAAAATTCCGGTTCTTGAACCAGGGACCCACTCAACTTCCAAAGAAGCTTTATGCTAGGAGTGGTGTTACCTCTGATGATGATGAGTTTGACGACGATACTGCTGGCCCACTAACAATTCCTTCTACTTCTGTACCACCCTTGAGCACTCAGTTGGAGAAAATCGAGCACAAGTTGAACAAACTAAAGCAGAATTTGGGAGCGTTCTTCGAGAGCGTGGGATTTAGCCCACCATTTCCGCCAAGCCCATAGACGATATGGGGACAATTCAGGGACGTTTTCTTTGCCTTTAATCTTTTTGTCCCTATGCTTTATTTCGTTATGTGAATTGTGACTATCATACATTAGGGACAATGTATGTTTCTGGTGTGGGGGAGTGATTTTTACAATATTATTGTTTGGAAGTGTTATTTTGTTGTTTTTAAGATGATTTTGAATATCATTCTTGGTTGCGTCATTTTTTTTCTTTCTTTTCTTTTATGAAATCGTTTTTGTTTCATTCTGCTCATCCTCGAATGATTTTGGAGTTAGTGTTATTTTTCTTGGATGTGAGTTGCGATGCATGAATAGATTCGAGTTTTGATTAGCTTGGTCTTGGTTGCTTAAATGAATAACTCACCACTATTGATAGTTGATTCATGCGATGAGTGTGCATGATTTGATGGCAAATTCACCAACTTTGAGAGGATTTGAGCTTATGAGCAACCACTTTGCTCTAATTATTTTTGTTGA
This sequence comes from Luvunga scandens, assembly GCA_030449905.1. Lineage (NCBI taxonomy): Eukaryota > Viridiplantae > Streptophyta > Magnoliopsida > Sapindales > Rutaceae > Luvunga > Luvunga scandens. Next base: position 608,638 of record JASUUG010000095.1, on the reverse strand, counting down.
GTGAATATCAATCTTAGTTTGACTATTCTAGAACTTGCTTTGTTATGCATGTTGAAGCCGCATTACGGGATTTTATGTATTAAAATGATAAGGGAAAACCTCTTTCCATTTTTCTATTTTCACATTTCTTTTCTTTTTCTCCACTCGAAGATCTTTATTTGTTTTAATTTGTTACCTTTGTTTGATCCTTAACCATCTACTTCTCTACATCTACTTACCCATTTACCTATATTTTTTTTTTTTAGCCTTAATTTGAGGAGATTTTTGAACTCATTGTTTGGATATATTTTGTTGCTTTTGCTACCTTGAATAAAAGTTTCCCAAGTACATCAAGTTGCATTATGCTTGAATAAAATTGTGCAAGATTCATCGGAAAAAAAAAAAAAAAAAACTCTTGACAACTTCAGTAGCAATAAACATTTTAATGTCATAAGGTTCATTCAATGGGTTCATTCTTCTCATTTTGATCTCTTTTTCTTCCATAGACCTTTCTTTTTCATTCAATCCATTAGCCCCATTACAACCCTATTAAAACCCTTAGATTTTTTTTTTTTTTTTTTTGCATTTAATTCATGTTTTGTGGTTGAAATGTGATATATGAGCAAGCTTATGGTAATAACATTCTTTGATTTGATTTGAGTGTATAAATGATACCCTAAACACTTTGAGTGCATGGAGTGAAATCAATGAGAGGGCTATTAAATTTTGTTGCATTTGGATTTTGAAAAGATTGTCTTGGTGGTTGAGTGACTTTATGCTAGCTTCTGAGATTCTATGCTTTGAAATCCTTGTCTCTTGAATGTTGATTGACTTAAATCCTTGAGGTGTGCTTGCTTAAGATCATTTTTGGATGAGTTGGAATGAGAATTGAGTGAAGATTTGGGATTATTCTTGAGTTATATGCTTGAGGACAAGCATTATCTTGGTGTGGGGGAATTTGTTATAGTGCATTTCATGCATTAGTTTTGCATTGTTTACCCCCCTTCAATTCAATGTTTTGCACTTAATAGTTGTGATTTACTTATGTTTTATTTTTGTAGGTGCAATTCTATTGATTAGTGCTAAATTGAGCTTTAAGATGATGTTTAAGGATGAAATGGCTTCTTGGAGAAATTGTTAATTTCAGAAGAAGTTTGTCGATAAGGCGTGGGCGCGTGACAGTCGATTTCAGAAGAAGTTTGTTGATAAGGCGTGGGCGCGTGCTATCATTTGCGGACTTACGTTTTTATTTCTTTTTTAACGTGTTTTATATTTTTACTACTCTTGTAAGTTTAGATAAGATTTTGGATATTTTTATCTTGATCCTTTTTAAGAGAACTATAAAAGTGGAGATAAAGGAGGATGAGAGGAGGATTAGAATTGGATTATCAATTGTGTTTATTTTTTTTTTAGGGTTTTCTCTTTTTCTCCATGAGGAACTAAACTCAATTTTCTGGTTGAAGGTTAATGAAGCTTTGATTCACCATTACTGTGAGATCTTTCTTATGCTTTAATTGTTTTATTGCTTTTTGGGTATTTATTTATTTTCTGAATTATTGTCATGATTATCTTTGTTAATTAGATAATTGGCCACTATTTAATTATCAATTTAATCTATTGCCAATTGAAAGATTCATTGTATGAAGATTTTGATGTTTGTGGCAAATAACATAGCAGTGCGTTGTGTTATGGGAATAAATAATCTAATTTAAATGAACCATCATATGCGTTTGTTAATTAGGATTTGGGTCTCTCTAGTTTTTCAGGCTGTCAATTGATTAAATCTTATGATCGTATCTAGGATTGTCTATTGATTAGGGAAATAACCAACGGTCGTACCTTGGTTATCGACTAATTAAGGAGAGATTGGCTATTAGAGTGTCTCAGTAGCTATAACCGTCTATTCATAAGCAGTAATGATTTGTAGTTGTATCGATGATCAGTAGTTGAATCAAAGCTGAATTAATTCCTTCAACCAGAGTTTTCCCATTTTGAATTACACCTTTAATTTGCATTCTTATTAATTTAAATTGATTTTCATTATTTTCAACAATCCCGCAATTTTACATTTTTATTTTTAAAAGGATTTAATAATTACCAATCTCTGTGGACACGACCCTGCTGAATCACTATACACAATTTTGTTAGAGTAGGTATTTATATTTGCTGGCTTCGACACCCATCAACTTTATTAGGGAATAGTAATAAGATTAATGTTTTAATTGTCAATGGACAAATTGACTTTATTTGGGAATAGTAATAAGATTAATGTTTTAAGTTTTCATTCCAAATTCCTCTTGAGATTTTTTGGTGAATTTGGGGTGGTACAAGAATACAGTTCTTCAAGGTATGCAAATTATACTTCAACCATGAATCACTTGGACGAAATCCTTGAAGTCAACTAAATGAAACAACGTCCTACCTCAAGAGAACCTATTTTTGAAGACTGAATAGATTAATTAATGTGGGATTATATAGTTTAAACTGATACAATTGCGATGCTTCCCCCTCTGACTTCACAGGGAAATAATAATAAAAAAATGAACGCAAATCTTCTTTAAATTAAAGTCCTTAATTGTTATTAAAAGGGATTTTTTTTTCTCTACTACAATATAAGGCTATACCCTCTTTTGTTAATCAAGTTGAGTATATTCTCTGTAGAGATATAATTTTGACAATAAAAGCAACCACAATTAGTCTGGCATTTGGATAACCATCTTAATTGTTTTTATTCATATAAATCTTTAATTCAAATTATAATTTATGGAGATACTACGTGAATGTATTGAAGAAGTGGAAAGTGTAAATACTCATTTCATTCAGTCCATCATATTCCATAAGGACACATTTGGATGTTATATTCACTTTAACATAAATATTCACTTGTAAATTCTTTGTCCCTCACTTTAGCTTAAGTAGGAGAATGGAGATGTGGGCACATGTGTACCTTAACAATTCTTCGTGATGTTAGGGTACAAGTGTGTACTTCGCCCTCGCGTCTTCTTTGCTCCTCCATCTCTTTGTTCAAATAAGCATGTTTTCTTAGTCGCTCTGACAAGCTGTTGGTGATTTGACCTCGGGTAGATTGTCTTAAACAATATAGGTCAAGTACACCGGCTGCACTTGAATAAGGCGATCTCTTGACACTATACGACATCATAAGAAACATTGCAAACAACGAACATAAAGTTAGTTTAATGGTGAACATGTTCTTATTGAATAGCATTTCAAATTGCTCATCCATATTCCATAATCAACATGCAGATAAAAGAGCAAATATCATGTCATTTTGAAAAAGGAGAATGCATTTATAAGTAACGGAGACATTGACCATTACATTATACTATATTGTTATTCTAAGAAGAATGCTCGGGATCTCCAATTCTTGTCATCAAAGACTTAGGAAATTGAAAAGCGCAACTAACATATTAGGGTACCCTAGATACCCAACCAGTTTGAACACATATTACAGACACATAAGCATTAAAGAAAATATGTGAAATAAATAAATGGAGGTCAAGTGCTATCCCTTTAATAGTAGTATGGCCTCTTTTTTCCAAGGTCAATGATGATTACTCAGCCAACCATGAAGACATTGGTGAATTCGGATAAGAAATCCGCAATGGCTTGAGTTATGATAGTTGAGCGAGGCCTATATGTTTTAAGCGAGTACACTCAGGTACCCCTAGTACCTTAAGTTTAGTGCTCGTATCTGACATTCGCTTACCCCGATCTTTCTTAACAAATTTCTGAACCTGACTTGTATCAGCTATAAATTCTATTAGGTACCCTCTGAGAATCAAGGATTTGATTTCCTCTCACAAAGGAAAGCACTTAGCAATACTATGACTGTTATCTTTATGATATACATAAAACTTCAAAATAAGCTTAATGTTGAGGTATTTCTTTATGGGTTTGGACGGGTGAAGTAAACCATTATCCTCAAATCTGAAAAAAGATATATTCTACAGAGTGATTCAACAGGTGGTAAGGCTCAGACTGAGGTTTCGAAAGTGGCCTTTTATGTTCTTGATGTAATAAACTAGGTAAGGGCACTACCCAAGGTATAGTAGGAGTGTTTTACACTTCTTCGCTTGTTGAGAGTTGCAATAGACTACATTTTCGAGGTATAATGAATGTTTTCAGAACAACTGTTGTCCAAATCTCCATGGTGAATGTTAAGTAGCATGCTATTGGCATTAAAGTACTAGAGGTACTGTGCATTTCTGAGAGGAATTTTACTTGAGCTTCGAGGCACTCAATTTTTTCCATGACTAGGCGAGGTACCTAAAGTACACCAAAGGATGGCGCTACCATTTTATAAGGTCTTTTGGCGTTTAGCTTGTGTAAAAAATCCTTACATGCTCATTTTGTATGCTAGGTACTCAGGATACTCTATGAGTAGCTAGGGACTATAGGGCGTTTTTCATTTAAGCCCGTAGGTTGAAACATGGGTCGAGTACTCAACAACCCATTCCTTGGCTTGCTTCCTTCAGGTAACTCTAAGTCTTGGATGACTTATTTTTTAGCCCGTGTTGATGGAGTAACCTAAACCATGGGAGGAGCGGTTGGTTTATGTAACAGAGAGTTCATAGCATGAAGAATCATATAAGCGAGCTTTTCAAAGTGCTTTTGGGAAGTGGGCTCCTCCACGGGAGGAACATCGGCATAGTGTTAGATGGATTTGCCCTTACTGAGCCAGGATTCCCTCTTTGTTAATCGCCTATCTCATCACTATTGTGGTCTCACGTTCTCTTTAAATCTTTGATCATGTCGTTAGAGAGTACATCAGGTGCCATCCTTTTATGAACACACCTAAAGACTTGTTTGGCAATCGCTATAGAGGCTTTTTGAGGGGCACGCCACCCAGATGGCACCAATTGTTTTAATTAGATTTTGGCATGAATGAAAAAGAAACTAAAACCCAATCAAACATAATAAAGTTTATATTAAGGGTAACAATGGTGCCTCACATAAACAAAGTGTGTTATTTGAGATGGCTTTAGATGAAGGTCAAGAGTGAAGGGAGGAAGTGGGAGAGCTTTAAGAGACTTGAATCTAGAGTGAGGGTTGGCTTGGCAGGCTATATTTAATTTGAAAAATGGAGAAGAGGGGATAGAAGTAGAGCAAGCGATCACACTCCAACGTTCAAATTAGTTTTGGGGCAATATTGTAAATGTTAAGAGCTTGCTAGCCCTTAACAATGGTGACTAGAGATTCAAGAAAGTCTCAGCCCTTTTTATGTGTGTATTTGTTATAAGTGTTCATGAATGAGAAAAATAGAACCTTAATGCCTTTATATGAGTGCCCTGGGTGTCCTAGTCGCCTGCCATCTAGAGAATTTCTATTCGTCAACCCTAAAGAATATGCCATTCTTTTGGCTTGTGTACTCCTTTAGATTATTAGGAGCATGCTTGGAGAGCAAGTAGGGCGTTATATGCTTGACTTGTTCTTTTATAAAGGTGGCGCATACTCCATTGTGGTCCAGGATATCTCAGGGAAGGACATCTGGAGGACCACTATCCTTGATGTACTATCCTTTGCTTTTTGCAGTGTGACAGCCAGTTGTCCTTTCTTTTTCAACAAGGCATTGTTTATTTAATTCTACCAAATAAAATATTCTCTTTTGGGTGATGGAGATATTTTATGCAACTAACATTCCAGACAATTTCTTTGTCCACTTTACTTTTGACATAGGGCACACCATGTTCCAGCTCGATTATCAAGTGTACCTGGTATAAGCCGGGTACCTCCCAGTTATATCTTATAGTTATAAAACTTCACATCCACACGTGTTGTTCTGTCATTAAGCTTATATTTTTCCCTAAACACTAATTTTATGAATGTCTTCTCCATTTATAATCAATTCTAACAAACAATTATTAAACTGCTAATGAAAGAATTAGGTTTGTCATTATTGACACACAGATCATAACATTTGAGTTCCGATTGATGTAACATTCATCTATGAGATGAATATAGAATAATAAGTAATAATACTATTGAATGATTAATGTAAAATAATTTATTACTCTATTCTACCTACGAATAGATGAATTATTTGTTCTTTAAATCAATCATAATATTATAATTGGAGCAAACATCATAAGTTGGAATTGTGAAACCTCTTTCCGAAAAATTTGCACACAAACTTAATAAATTGGAGCAGCTATCCATTCTCGAAAGTGACAGCAAAGAAGAAATTGTTTCAATCAACGAAGCTGGACAGGAAAAGAATGTTTCTAAACCTTCAAAGCTTACAATTTCCAAATGCAGCAAACTGTATGTTATTAGTGTATCAGATAATGAAATTTTGACACAATCCAAAGATAGCCGAACCATACATGCATGAACAAAATTAACTTAAACTAGAAATGAAGACCTTATCAAAGTTTATATACAACAATCCAATCTTGGTATCACATGTGTCAAATCCGATTCAAAATGATGTCCCCAGCCGAAATGAAGAGAACATAATGGATCGATGCTGAATCACATTTGAAGTTTAATAGCAGTATTGATGTTTGCCCCTCTGATTTTACCTACACAGAAGGAAATAGTTAAGAAGCATAAATGAAAATCTGCAATTTACAGTTAGAATAGAGAGGGAACTTTTTTTCGTTTCTCTGCTGCAATGTGTGGCTATATAGCCTCCTCTATTTTACTGTTCCAGTTGAGTCTATGTTAAGACTTAATTTTGATATTAGAAGCAACCAACAATTAGACAGGCATTTTTATAACCCCGTGAAGGTTTTAGTATAAATATACATTTTTAAAACATCACACCAAACTAGTAACTATCATGTAAGAGTAAAACCTCACCCTACTCAATCCGTCAGATTCCGTAAGGAAATATCTGGATTTCATAACGCCTCTCCATATCCTCAAAAGCCCGCAGCCTTTTTCTCAACTCCGGCTGAGGCCAATGTAACTCCAATTTGCGTAAGCTCTTTATCCGCCATAGCTCTTCAGGAAGCTTTTTCAAGTAAGCAAGAGGGTTGATAATTAAGCTTTCAAGTTTTGGCATGGCTCCACCTCCCATTGTCCACTCCTCTAGCCAAAACATCGATTTCAGGTGCAAAATCTTGAGCTGTGGAAAACTACCAACTCCCAGACAAGCCAGCTTTCTTCCATAATATGATTTCTGTTTCAGTTTCAGCACTTGAAGGTGAGGAAGCTTTTCCAGTGTTGGCATGGGATCCTTCTTTAGCTCCGTATTTGAAAAGCTTAGTTGTGTCAGACTTGAAGGAAACTGGTATTCGGCCAGGACTATTTGGGAGAGCTGGCACATCTTGCTTTCATTCGCCATCTTCAGACTTTTAAGTTTGAGTAGTCTGCATAGGCTCTTGGACGATCCAGATTGATAACAATTCAAATCTCCGTATATTCTAAGGGTTTGAACATTAGGAAGCCTAGCCAATATATCTGGTGTACAGCTACTAGGACTTAAGGCTGAGACGGAACTGAGACTTTTCAGGGAGTTGCAATACTTTCCAGGATGTGCAGGCAGAGTGATGCAGCCAAAATTTAGATGCATGAGTTCATCCATCTTCCAAATTTCCTGAGGTGTATGATCTATGTAGCTAGATGACATATCTAGTGTACAAAGGTTTAAAAGGGTGAATAACGACGAAGGCAAGCTTTTCAGGGAAGGGATATTCAGCTTCAAATACCTTAAATAGAATAAATTTTCTATTGCAGATGGATAATGGTCGAGAACTAGATGACCCAAGCTCAAAACCCTCAGGAATATGAAATTTTTACAGATCATCTCACAATCTAAGAGGAGATGGGTGCTTGAGAAGGTTGTGAGTAATGAATTGTAGTACATGTCAGAAGGCTCTAAAGAAACGAACTTGGTCAGACTTTTATTATTGGGGAAAAGATTAAATGGTTTGAACGATTGGTCCCAGATCATGATAAACTCCATCATATGAGCCAGAGTTGCTAATACATCCCACACAGTACTATTAAGCGAGCATGCTTTAATTGTGCCTCCAGCACTTCTCTTCTCCACTTGAATGAAGCCTCTATTGACTAGTTCTTCAAAGTACTTCTCAGCAGTTTCCTCACAGTTGTGTGGTATAAAACCTTGAGCAATCCACAACTGATACAATTGCCTGGTCGATATCACAAAGTGTTCATGGAAGACAGACATATAGAGACAGCAGACTTTCAAATTGAAAGGTAACTCCAGAACTGATAACAATAGAAGTGAACTTGGTCGATACACCGTTTCCTCCATTAGTATCTCCAGCGACTTGCTTCCATGGTACAGGATTAAAAACAACCAATCTTCATGCTTTACTCTAGTTAGTTGTCCTCCGGTGGGGACCGAATCAAGCCGAATTTTCTCTCCGTTTTCCAATTGGAATGAGGTAAGGATGTTAGGATCACCAACCGTTAAGAGTACCCTGCTTCCATTCTGACAATCTGGAAGTACATCTCTAAGATCATCCCAGATTTTGTCGTAATGGACGTCATCCAGGACAATCAAGTACTTCTTTTTTGTCAGGAAATCACGACAAATGGTTTTCTTCAGTTCATAATCTTGATCCATAATTGCACTAAACTCAGATGCAGGCATCACAGACTTCGTCATGTCATTCAATATTCTGTTGAAATTGTAGACCACAGACACCCTAACCCAAGCACGACA